>CAOKZL010001040.1:0-437861 GCA_948472985.1 Iguana delicatissima | reverse complement strand
GAGAGAGTGGAATCCTGTCTCCCAATGGCATATACTCCCATGTACTGTGCCATCTGGGTTTCTGGCTGCAGATGCAGTCAAGCTGCCTGCCTTATTCCTCCATTATCTCAATTTCCTTCCCAGGAGGAGGTGTAATGGGTGCTGTGGGCCGTAATGCTGCTAGGACAGTCCTGGAGGATTTCAAGAATTTGTGAGCCAATAGGAACATATTTTGCTGTGCTGACTTGGGAAAAGAGACTCTACCAGTTTGCAAGCTAGTCAGTCCAAGAAATGGGAGTCCATCGCCTGGAAGCAATTCTCCAGAGAAGCATCTTTGAACCTGGTTTGTGGGAGATTTCTCAAAGCCTGCCATTTTCAAGATTAGTTGTTCCCAACATGCCACAGTCAGGGAATGTTGCTGGGTGGTGTTCTTGCAATAGCAGTAGCAATAGCATGTGTATTTCTATACTACTTATCAGCTAAGTGCTTTCTAAGTGGCTTACAATGTATATTTTAGCTAATTGCCCCCAACAAGTTGGGTATTCATTTTACTGACCTGTGGAAGGATGGAAGGCTGAGTCAACCTGGAGCTTGGCAGGATTGAACTCACAACCTTGTGGCTGCAGTACCAGCATTTAACGACTGCCCCACCAGGGCTCTTGCAGTCAGACACAAGGATGCTACAAGCACATTAGTGGTGCTTGCTGTAAGCCCAGACCAAATTTGTGGAAAACAGAGGTGAAGAAATGGGCAGAATGATGTGTTAGGTTAGATCTTGTGTAGAACCTGTCCCTTGGCTAGTGGCATTAAGACCTGCTGGATTCATGGTTTCCAAAAAGGCCCTGCAGCATCAGAATTACCTCCAGAAGTCTTAGCTGTGCTGCTGAATTTGCATGACAGGGCTTTCTGCTTTCTATTCATCAACATGTTAATGCAGGGGTGAGCAAAGGGCAGCTGTCCAGATGTTGGACCGCAGTTCTCAGCATTCTTCGTTACTGGCTATAGTGACTAGGACTGCTGGAGGTTTGCACTTTACCCATTCCTCTCTTAAGAAATAGACAGTTGGGAATCATGGCTTGGAAAGCTGAACAAACAACCCTGAATCTGTGAAAATGAGCTTGAAGTCGAGACATTTTATGGTCTCTGGAAACTCAGAAACAAGGCCAAGTTCTGACAGTATCACCTTAGCAAAGGAACCAGAAGAGTCTGCTGCCATTCATGTCATTTGACCTTGTGCTCCCTATCCAAAGCTGGCCATGCCTGACTGAGCTCCAGTCCAAAAGAGCCATATTTCTCACTAGCAAAGAGCAGCTGCTTGCAAACACCTCTGTGCAATCTGACTGCAAATCCAGGCTGGAGGTGGCTATAAGCCAACTGCCCTCTCTGGCAGGGCGCCTGTCATGTTTTGTGGACAGAGCTGTCCGATTCACAAATCAGTTGAGCCAGTGTGCCTGGCTTTTGTCCAGTTCCATTCCATTGAAATCAGTGGGAATAAATCAGCTTAAATCTAAATACCCCACTTTAATTGGCACGTGGACTGCAGCCAAAGAGTGTCAACACAGTAAGGAAAATCAATAACTAACTTTCCTCCGTAGCTATGATGGATTGATTTCATGTGAAGAAATGATTGTAAAATCATTGCCAACTATATACTTAGAAAATATGTATCAAAGATTAAAGAGTTTTTTAAAAACTGAAAACCTAATCTTCCTTGGTAATAATGTTTCTTGTCTTTTGTTGGGATCTCATCAAACACTGTTCTTTAGGATTGAAAATTTAGCAAACGACAATGCTGGTAACAGTGGTTTTGTAGCTGGGGTTGCCCGCAGTTTTAGGGTGCTCATTCCCGAATATCATTGCTGAGCAATATCCATTCATTTCAATGTGGTCTGCCTGAGTACCTGGCATAAAACTCAATTGAAATAAATGGCGCTTGTGTGCAGCAGTAGCTGGCGGACTTTTCCAAGGAGAAGGAAATTATCTAGTGCTGACAAGCTTCTTGGTATTATGTAAAGCTATTCAATTACTGCCATAAAAGTAGACATCTGAATGTTTCCTTTGAAGAAGCTGAAAGCACATTAGACAAAATAAATGAACAGAGCCCTCCTTTCCACCCCCACAAAAAAAAAAATTTGTCAAACCAAGGATATGCTGTCTGAGATAATAATGCAGCCCACAACAACTTCTCTTTCTGCACCATTGCGCTGCTGATTCATGTCTGGTATGCATTCCCCTATAACCCCTGAATGTTTTTCTGCTAGCTGCAGTTAGGGACTTACATACAGGAACAATTAACTTTGCTTGATGTTTTTCCATAGTATAAGTCTCAGTTCCATAAAACTGAGATGTTCTTCCTGAGGTTCCTTATCTTGGTGGAACCTACTAGCTGAGAATGGGTGCTTCAGCAGATGAGGGCTTTATCCAAAGGGCCACAACAACACTGCACAATGAAAGGAAATCACATCTGTGCAACTCCTTCTAACAATTTACTCCCAGCCGGTTAGACCCATTACTGCCACTGGGTGGAAGCATTGCTCCTTTACAGCTTACTCAGCAGTGTTTGAAAAGAACAAAGCCAAATAGAATAACAATAACTGCCTTACTGATGCAGTTCCATACTTCTCATTGTTTTATTATGTCATATCCACCTTATGCACAGCTATTTTAACAACAGTAGCTCTACCTAGCAAGCACTGCATCTGAGAATGCTCTTCTGCTAGAAGTATGGTGTTAAGGATGATGGAAACTATATGGAGTTTGGCCCAGCTAGTAGCTGAGGGCGAAAAAATAAATAAAAGCATTGCCCGCAAGAGCCACCTTCTAAAAGCAGAAGCTGGAGGTGCTGATAGTGGGAAAACAAGTAATAGATGACATTATGATGTTTTGTTCCCAAGGAGAGAGCCACTAGGACAGCTAGGGTGGTGCAGTGTTACGTTGTTGGTCCAGGATCAGGGAGATCTAAGTTTCTATCCCAACTGAGACTTGAAAGTCACTGGCTGACCTTGGGGACAGTCACTCTTTCTCAGCCTAACCTGTTCCACAAGATTGTTGTATGGATAAAATATCCTGCCTTTCTGGGGAAAGGCAGGATATACGTGTAATGAAAAAAGAGGAAAAAAGGGCAAATCTGTGTGCAGCTAATTTTCTAAGAAGCGGATATTTTTCTTCACTTAGAGAATCCCAGCCTTTGGGGTACCTGAAGGCAGCTTTGCACATCATGGTTTCCTGCATGGAAATTAATATAACGGAGTAGTCTGTGTTGCCATTGGTTCCCCAATCAACTTACTCATGTAAGAGGTGTCTCTGGGGGTGGGGAAAATTTTAAATGTATCCAATGTCCAAGCATACTGGAAGCACTAGCACTTTCTTTTCCTCAATCTTCCTCTGTTTCCTGCCTGCCCTCAGTTCTCCAATCCTTTATTTGACTTTGAGCTAGCTTAAACAGCCCTGCTGTCCCTGGAGAATTAGCATCACTACTTATTTCCACGTGCAAGTGATTGCCCATCCCTCGGTGGTCTGCCTCCTACAGGGAGCACTACAGCACTGCCCAGGAAGTGGTTTGGGAAATAATTCCCAAATGTACTGTACCTTCTGTTACCTTCTTTCTATTCTCTCTCCACAACTAATTAAGAACTCCATATCCCAGCATGTAAACAAGGGACCATAGGAAATTGCTTTATAGCCATTGCTTGGAATTGTTTGGACTAGAGTCCCAGAATCTTCCAGCCACCATGGTTGGGAATTCTAGGAGTTGTAGTCCAAATTTAAAAAAACCAACCACTACCACCACAGCAGCAACAATAAAACAAAGGCTCTGTAGACCTGGTCATATCATTTATACATCTAGCCCAGTACAGTTTACTATGGTTGTCCCAAACCTCTCATGACTTCTGTGTTTAATAAAAGCCAGATTATAAGGTAGTGCTTGCCCTAGGATGGGAGGAAAGAATGGTCAATAATTTACAATCCCGTATCAAACAAGAACTCAATCTCATGTCACTGAATGTCAATCACACTACCATCTTCCTCTTCCTTTCTTTGATAGAAAGAGAAAAGGCACGGTGTCTCTCCACCTAAGCGTGGCTTCTGAACCACCCTGTTCCAACCTGATGCACCAGTTCCCCACTTTAACCTTCCCTGCGGGGCAACTGAAGGGAGCTGAATGTCCTCCTGTCCCTTCAACCTGCTTCCAAAACCTCTTCCTCCTGCTGATGCTTCTCCAAATTGAACTCTGTGTCCTGCTTCCCACCAGCCCCCTAAATAAAACATCTTTGGAATGAAGTGCTGCACCTGAGACAGCTATATAAATATTGACGGGATGAGAATAGCTCCCAGCTGAGCTGTTTTTAGTGCTGCCTAAGCTGCTCCCTGGGCTTAACCACAGAACATCCCTGGCCCCGAGGTGCTGACACGTGCTTCCTTTTGCTGGAGCTGGGACTGACAAAGAGGCAGAGCACCACCTCCTCCACCCTGTGCCACGTTGGACTGGCAGGCAGCACGGGGCTCAGAAAATTAATGAGACACAGCCTCCAAGTGTCGACTGCATTGGTAACAGAGCTCTAGTTCTCTCTGTGGGCAGCACAGAAGAGAAAGAGAATGTAAGAAGGTGCCAAAGAGGAATAAAAGCTGGTTCTCATCTCATTAACATCTCTTTGGCTGGAATCTTATACCCACTTACCCAGATTAGACCCTATAGCATTGCAGCACTGGTATCTCAGAGAAAGCCCTGGAAGAGATTCAGAAATTGAGTCCTATAGCCCAGCACAAGGGTGCATGCTGGGATGGAGTGAGGGTCTGATATAATGTTCTGGTTGAAGATCACAAGTCTTGGGAATGGGAATCAATAACCCTTTCCAAGAGACCCTGGAGAGATGCTGCCAGTTATGATTTAGTCTCAGTCCTGGGATAGATGAGTCTTTGCCAAAGTATGAGGCTCATAAACTCAGGAGGATTAGTTCCTTGCAGCTCTTCCAAGGTGGACCATGCAAAGCATTTGACAAATACAGATGAGGGTAAAGAGGCCGCTGTGCCTTTGTACTCTGGCAATTCTCTAGTCATTTGTCCTGCTTTGTGTACCATGTCTGAAATGAGCTGTGCTAAATCAGAGGGGTGACATGATCCCATTATAAACCATGCGAGGGTCCAAGGAGATTTCCTTTGCACATGCAACTGTGTGGGCAGGTCTGTTGCTTGATAAATGAGCCCAATGGAGGTGGCAAACCTGGCCTCTTTGGGGAAGAAAGTTAACCTGTGCTTCTCTAGATTACTTTTCTTACTTCTTCTGCTCAAAGTAGGAAAAAAGATAATTTGTAGGGGTAATGTAGGATTATTTGCAAAACTGGCTGATCTGCAATAGCCAAAGATTAAGCTTAAGTTTGTTTTTCTAGTATAAATTGATAGATTCCCCATACGTTCATGCCCACTATTACATTAGAGCTCGTGGCCCGCAGAATTTTAAAATAACATATGAAAGAGAAAGCTTACATTTACTCCACCTTCATATTTACATCCTGATATGGATCAGGCCTGTGTACACATACTTTAGAGGCTGCAGAGTATGGAAAGTGACTTTTAAGAACAATGTGTTTAACAACATGCTGAAGCCATCCATAATTAAGCAGTGGTAGGTTAGTGTTCTGGGACCCAACTGTTCAGTTATTGATAGCTTCAGTACATAATTATATTTCTTCTTCTTAAAAGCAACATTCTAAGCTTTGCTTTACAGGAAAATAAAAAGACAGTTTTTATATGACAAGGCATATCTTGGACATAGCATTTACTCTATCTCTTGAATTACCTGCAAAGATTTGCAAATGTATTCACCACTTCTCATTGAACAACTGCCCCTTTCCTAGCTATGACAACTCATTTCCATTCCTTAGTTTAATTCAAATCATAATCTAAGTCTTTCCTGATCCTGTCTAAAACGTAGGAAATCTTGATGTTCACGAAGCCTCAGTTTCAGGTCCAAACTAGAAGGGACAGGGTAACCCAGGGGCAAATCCTTCAAACCGTATTTTGCTTTGATCAACAGCATCTGTGATCAAGAAAGATATCTGAAATGAGATGCTAGCACTTGAGGGACAGATAAGCAACCACTGCATGGCAGCATCCCCAGTCATCCCCGGTCCCAATCTCTCACCCTTGCAACTGCTGTTGCCTGCAAGGCAGGATAAAGACCAGCAAACATATTTGTACCTGTCTTTCCTCACCAACAAGGTAGCTTAGTGGGAACAAAGGTTTTGGGCAAGGGCTTCCACATTGTGATGATATGGGGATGGTTAATTCCATTCTCACAAAACAATGGCCTTGTTTTCTACAACCCAACCACATTTAATCAAAGGAATCATATTCAGTCAAATATATGCAGTGGTTTCAGTGTTGGACTATGATCCCAGAGACCAAAGATTCCCTGCTGAGCCATGGAAACCCACTGGGTGATGTTGTGCGTGTCACATACTCTCAGCCCCAGAAAACCCCACGATAGGTTTGCCGTAGAGTTGCCATATGCCAGAAATGACTTTAAGGCACACAAAAACAAGAACATCTAAGTATAGACCTTCTAGATCAGTGGTTCTCAACCTGTGGGTCCCCAGATGTTCATGGACTTCGGCTCCCAGAAGCCCCAGCCACTATGGTCAATGCTCAGGGCTTCTGGGAGCTGAAGTCCAAAAACATCTGGGGACCCACAGGTTGAGAACCACTGTTCTAGATCATATTGACTTTGGTCCTCAATGCATCCCTTTTATAAAAAGAGCTACTTTTCACTTCTCTGAATTACTGCTCTGTGAAACTGAGAGGCATATGTCTACAACTGGGAAAAAGCTGCTTTTCCCTCTCTCTTGAGAGCAGAAAAACCCTGTCCATTCTTAACTTTCTTATTGCCTTCTTGCAACTCTTGCAGCCCTTATTCTAACATTTTTCTGCCTCTAACTAATGTTAGACATAGCTAAGGTGGAATGTTTCTACAAATGATTCTACACTGTCTTCTTTTGTTCTTGAATAAACCTTTTACTTTGTTTGCCTGATTAGCCCTTAGTTATTAGGAGTCTGGCTTTATGCACAATTCTGGGATTTGACCAAGCAGAGTTGGCCTAAGACTAGGGAAGAGTGGCTACAAATTCTAACTGAGCCATAAAACTTTCTGAGTGATTGCATGATCTAATACCTTATCCTACCTCACAGGCTTGGTGTGAGAATAAAGGAAGGTAACATCTTTACCCCTCAGATCTCTTTGAAGAAAGGGCAAAGTAAAAATGCAATGTTACATTAATTACATTAATGGAAATAATAAGAGTATGGCTGTTAAACTTGAAATCCCCCATCTTACAGAGTACTGCTCTGTGTTAACTTAACAATAACACTATTTGGATAAAGGTGTATTAGAGTGATGGCAGCTGCATCAAAACAGTATTGTGAAGTTGAATCCTCTACTGCTATTTTTCCATACTACAGGTCATAGAAGGGCAGATGGCTCACCTGGATCAATACCTGGATCCTTTCTCCCAAATCCTTTCTACACTTGTTCCTTGCAAACTTGTATGCCTGGCAGATATCTCCAGAGTTCGCACAACAAGCATGAAAAAAGGCTGTTGTCAGTCCACATAGCAGAAGTGCTTTTTCTGTTTCCATCTTGTTGAGAACAGAGGGTCTCTTCTCTTAATTCACTCTACTTATCTTTCCATAACTGCATTGACCATTCTCCTCCTGTTTTGCACAGAACAGCTGCCCTGTTGCTGACAGCACTGGGTCACAGGCAATAAATTTGGAAAGATCTCCTCTTTTGGCAGTCACTCGTGCCTTGACTTCATTTCATCAGAAGCCACGTGCTGGGGAAAAATGTGGAAATAGTGACACTGCCTGGCATTTGATAGGAAGCTGGCCACAGAGAGGTATCCCTGGGACTCTACCAATAAACAGGGTGGGATGCTCCCTGTGCCCATTCCATAATGGTTGGGGCCCTGGCTATTCTCTCCACAGGTTAGGTCTTTCCCTGCAAAGAACTCCAAGGGACTATGATAGCAATGAGCTCATCATGGGATATTTTTGGGCTGTGTTTTTTTCTGGCTCCTCGTGTCAGAAACCTACTCTTTAAACTCAAAACAAACAACGTGCAGCCACTGGCACATTCCTGCCTGGGATGCGGGCTACGAAATGCTGCTTCCTGTTTATCTCTCAACTCACAATTGGGCTGTGGGCGAAGAAAAGTGCTGCTACCAGGATGAGGCCACAGACTGTGACTAGCAGATTCCAGGAGGGGCTTCAAGGGAGTGCTTGGGGCTGGCATCAGACCAAGGAATAATATATCAGGAGGGGAACTGAGGACCAGGAAAACTGGGACGGATTGGCATGGTGGCACTTTGCTCCCCTTCTATTTCATTCATCTCCTTCCTTAGGTGTGTGCAGGAGGGCATTGGGAGAGGGTTTGTGGTACTGCAAAACTGGGCTGCAATCTGAGCTGGCCTAGCAGTGGTTTGAGGAGGAGGAGGAGGAGGAGGAGGAGGAGGCGGAAGACCAGAGGCAGCTTTTTAAAAGGCTGCGCAGCCTCATGGGAGCTACTAAGAGGAAAGGTTCCCATGGAAAAAGAAGCATTTGAGGGGGTGGGGGTGGGGAAAGAGTTTGAAGAAACTTGCAGATAATCAAATCCATGAAAGTTAAATCTGCAAATGTGGAGGGCCAACTGTATATAAGTAACTAAAATGGTACAGTTACAAAACAAAAAACAAAAAAGCCCAAAATCTTATTCTTTGTTAAATTACAATTGTTATATAATGTGGTTATACTTTCGTTATATAAATAGCTTGCAAGTGACTATTTTAAACTATTTCTCCCTAGCTCTGATCTGGCCTGTGTGTCAAATGGGAAAAAAAATAAAAACAGAAAACAAAAACCAGATGTAGCCTAGAAACCACAGACAATGGTGCCATCAACTGGAGTTCAGAGTTCTACCAAATAAACAGAAAGACCCTCCGATGCTTTGTTTCTTACATTATGAAGTAAGTGAAGTAACACATTTTTGGACTAGACATCAAACCATTAAGCCCAGATACTAAAATTATCTAACTGGATCACTGATGACAGACCAAGGGGCAAGGCCAGGAGCCCATTCACACAACAGAATTATAGCACTATTGTTCTATTTTAACTGTAATGGTTCCATCCTATGGCATTCTGGGATTGGTATTTTAAGGAAGGATATTCAGAATTCTTAGCTAGAGCACTCCAGTGGCTCAACAAACTACAGACCCCAGCATTCCATAAAATGGAATCGTGGCAGTGAAAGTGGAACAGTAGTGGTATAATTGTATAATGTGAAAGGGTATATTCCTCTCTCTTCTCTTCTTGTTTTGGAGCTGTGAATCCAAGTGTGAACTGGAAATGCTGGCTCAGGCTGTCCTGCTGCCTGAGACTGGGGACAAGTTCATCTCCCCGCAACTTACTGCTGCCAAGCTCTGTCTTACCTTGCCTTCACTCACACATTGGGCAAGGCATGCTCTCTGGAGAGCCATGCCAGTTTCAAAAAGCATCTGGCACAGCTTGCCAGGAAGCTGCTGAGGCTCAAAAACCTCATTGTAAGGAGTCCTTCTTCAGACTGGGACATGATGGATGAGGGGGTCATGGAGACCATTTGTTTTGCTGCAGGGCTCGTAGGGCCCTAGACAGCATACTCCCCCCTAAACTGCCTTGCTCAATTGGTGGTAGGGACCATCCTAACTGTGAGGTTCAGGACACAATCAGAGCTTGGGAGACCTGGCCCTAGGTGGTCAATTGCTCCATGTAACCCTATTGGTCAGTTTCTTGCTAAAGTATTTGCCACAGTGGGGCAACATGCCTCACAGAGATCTCCAGAACAACTGCCATGCAGGTTTTCTGCATGGCAGGAGAGAGGAGGCAGCAGTGGCTCTCCAGAATGGTACCATTTCTCTTTCTTTCCTTTTCAATGCCTGGGATAAAGGATTCACTTTGCTGCTTGGGGCAGCCAGATGTATGCATGTTTGTTTGTCTGTGTGTAGTTTATTTGTTCACATCTGCATACATCCAGACTCATGACTTTCTAACAAACTTTCACACATTGCAGAAGCACTCACATGCTCATCCTTGAAGCCAATAAAATTGATGCACACATTTAAAACAAAGTGTGTATCTTTCCATACAGTGTGCCATTAATCTTTGCAACTTGCAGCCAGAGGACCAAGATTACTAAACACAGTTAAAAGAAATGACTAGGCAAAAATGATGGGGAGACAGCAATATAAGTGGCTATTATTAACTAAGACAGACAGGAGATAAATCCTCCTAGGTTGGCTGTGTCCCCAGTTAGTCAGGTTCTTGAAAGTAGAAATGATTGACAGAAAGTCAAGCTCTCTATTAGTGTTCTGAATTATCTTCCAAAGCAATCTTCCCCAACCTGGTAGTCTTTCAATGTGCTGGACTAGAATTCCCATCATCCTCAATAATCAGATCATTTTTGTGTGGTGTCTGGAGATGATGTCAGCTGATGTCATCATATCTGGAAGGTGCTAGATTAGAGAAAGCTGCCCTAAATCCTTTGCCAGAGAATTCTGAATACACTTGATGGGCAAATAGTCTGACCCACTCATGATTCTCTTTATGTTCTTAAAATGAGGGAAAATGTATAGGAACCATCCCAAGGAGAGGTCCCTTTTCTTTAAAGGGGTGATGCTTGCCTAGTTTAGTTTTGGACTGTGCTGGCCTAATTGGCAAAGCAGAGTGTCTAGAATAGCCCTAATATAGTGAAATCTTCTAGTGCAACATTTAGTGCTTACACAATTGGCCTTCCATGAATTTTGATCCATCAGCTCTATGTCAGTGGCTCACAGTGGGTATGACAGGGAGAAAAAAACATTGGCCTGTCTGTCTATCTATCTATCTACACAGTGACTGACAGTAGAAACCAAAGGTTTTCTGTGAAAAGCTATCATTAGAGGAGTAGTTCTAGGAACTACCGGACAAAGAGTAAATAAAATGACACAGGCCATTTCCGCACTAGCCTGTTATAGTGCTATTATTCCACTTTCAACATTCTATGGAATCCTGAGGTTTGCAGTTTAGGGAGGGGCCTAAATTGTTGAAAATGGAAATAATAGCACTATAACAGGCTAGTGCAGAAAAGGCATGGATTACCCTGAATCTAAATGCTGTGAGGATTTGGATTAAGGTGAATAAAATTAATCTCAATCTATGCAAGACAGCAGTTCTGTCATCAGGAAAACCAACCTGGGACTGGGATTACAGCTTCTTCTAGATGAGTTTCCGCTTGTTCTGAAAGACCAAGTTTGCACTTTTGTGATACTCTTAGACCCACAGCACAGCCAGGTTCTTTCCCGTGCTGTGCTGGGGCAGGAAGTGCCTCCATTGCACTTTTGGCTCTTCCAGATGGCAAGTAACATTGTGCAATTGGGGTGTCATTGATGCAGAAAACCTGTCAGTGATTTATCCTGTGATCGCACCAGCTGGCAACTCAAGAAGGACAGAGTCACAATGACATCTTGCGGAAATGTTGTTGCGGTCCCACTTCTCTCACTTCCCCATCCTGGAATGCCATGTCCATGCGGAATGGGCCTTTGTCTTCTCCTGATTTCTTGCCTGCAGCCTCCATTCTGATTAACGAGTGGGCCAAGGTATGGAAAATCTTGAACTATTTCAATGTCTTCATCATCTATTTTAAAGTTATGTGCCTTTACACTTTCTGCCATGACTTTCTTCAGTAATCATGCTAAGTATTCCCTGTTTTCTGCTAGTGGTACAGTGTCATCAGCATATTTTAATTTGTTGACATTCCTTCCATCAATTTTCATGTCTCCTTCCTCCAAGTCTAATCCTGCTTTGCATATGGTATGTTCAGCATACAAGTTAGATAGGGTGATAAAATGCAGCCTTGCCTGACCATCTTGCCAATTGTAAACCATTCTCTTTCTCTGTTTTCTGTCCTAACCAGTAGCATTTTGTCCTGAGTATGTTACACATCAGAACAATCAAATGTTGTGGCACACCTGTTTCTTCAAGAACAATCCACAGTTTCTCATGACCTACACAATCAAAGGTCTTGCTATAATCTATGATGCACAGACTGATTTTCTTTTGAAATTCTTTGGGATGCTCCATTATTCAACATATGTTTGCAATACGATCTCTCGTGTCTCTTTCTTTTCTGAACCCAGCTTGGATATCTAGCATTTCTCACTCCATATATGGTAGAAGTCTTTGTTGCAGTATTTTGAGTATGACTTTGCTTGAATGGGAAATCAATGCAATATTCCTGTGGTTACTGCATTCCCTGATGTCCCCTTTCTTGGAAATTGGAGTGTATATTGAGCATTTCTAATCTGTGAGCCATTCTTTTGTTTTCCATGTTTGTTGACACATTTTAGTTAGTTAGAAGTAGAGTATATCTGTCTCTGTAGATTGAAATAGGTCTGTTGGTATGTCATCTCTTCACTAGCCAGGAAACAACATTTGCTGAACTACTGTGTAGCTCTGCTCTGTGGATAATTAAAATAAATAAATAAAGACAGCTTAGATGAGACAAGTATCATACCAAATATTCTTTCCAATCAATAGATGCATCCCTTGAATGGATGTTAATGTGAATATTTGCATAAATTTAATTAAACCTCTTCGATTCAAAGTGGGAATCATCCCTCCTCTCTTTTTCTTGATAAATGATCTGAAACAGAATCCTGTCCTATATTGGTACAGGGACAATAGTCCCTAGGTAGCATGAGGACTGCAGCTAAGCTCAGAGGAAACAAGGTAGTCAGGGTGTGTGTGTGTGTGAGAGAGAGATATCGTGTCTTCATTGTGCTATTTAAAAAGCTGTAGTGTTTTCGTTCTGCAAGTCCAGACTCCACTGCACATTGTCTGAATTACATCATCAATTCAGAATCAAATCAAAAGTAAATTATGTCATTCCCAAATTTGTTCATCTCTTTACAGCCTGGCAGCTATAATAGCCTGGAAGAGGGTGAACAAACTGAAGCTTAATCCAGACAAGACAGAGGTGCTCCTGTCAGTTGAAAGACAGATTTGGGAGTAGCGCTGAGCCTGTGTTAGATGGGGTTACTATACCCCTGAAAACATAGGTTTGCAGTTTGGGGGTGTTCCTGGATACAGCCTTAGGCCTGGAAGGCCAGATTTCAAAGGTGACCAGGAATGCATTTGTACAGTTAAGGCTGGTGTATCAACTGTACCCATTCCTGGAGAAGTCAAATCTGGCCATGGTAACAGATGTCTTGGTTACATCCGCTTTGGATTACTGTAATGTGGTCTCTGCATGAGGCTGCCTTTGAAAAGTGCTCAAGAACTTCAATTAATCCAAAGAGCTCCAGCCAGACTGCTAACAGGTTGGCTACAGGGGCATACAACTCCCTTGTTGCAGCAGCTCCACCAGCTACTAGTCCATTTCTGGACATAATTCAAAGTGCCAGCGATGACCTATAAAGTCCTATATAGCTTGGGTCCAGGCTATTTGAAGGACTTTATCTCTCTTTATGAGCCCATTAGGGAACTAAGACCATACAGAGAGGCCTTTCTGTCTTACCACCTTCTCAGGCCTGTTCATGGGGACAAGGGAGAGGGCTGCCTCAGGGCTGCCCCCAGTATCTGATACTCCCTCCCTAGGGAAACCAAGATAGATCCCTCCTTTCTTTCCTTCCATCAGCAACTTAAAAAAATTTGTGCCACCAGACTTTCAGAATTTGAATGGAGTGGGCTTTTCATGATGTGCTGTACATTTTTATGGTTTGTATAATCTTCTAATGAATTTTAATGTTTTTAATGTTTTAGTTTTATAAATTGTTTAATTGTTTTTAATTAACTTTTCCTTTTTATCAACTTTTTTAAATAGCTTTTTTTAATCTGCACTGTTTTAAAAATATTGTTAGCTGACTTGAGTTCCATTATGGCAAGAATGGCAGGACGTAAATTAATAAAATAGTAGTAATATTCTCCTTTGCAGCTAGAGTCTCCCAGCTGAATGGGAAAATACTGGTACAGATCTTCCTCCTTTACTGTAACAAATGCTGTTTCCCTATACTCGTGAATCATTGCTATACCAAGTGAAGTGCTGTAGCCTTTGCAACAAAGGCCTCTTGCTGGATGTGAAGGACATCTTTTTAAATCAACTACAATCAAGAGTCTTATCCAAACATTAGATTTCAGCACTTGGATAGCAGGGCTATCCTCCTGGCTACTTTTAGGTCAGTGAACACAGCAAGACTCAAATAGTGGGTCCTTAGACAGTCTGGGGAAATGGGACTATGAAGAGTGGGGAAAAGGTTTGATTCCTGCCCTAAAAGCTATGGCCATCAATTGGGTGCAGCAGGAGCAGTTCCTCACACCTGCGGCTTTTATTTCTTATTTATGTAAAAGACTTTAACCGCCACCCTGTGGCCAAAAATGACTCCCTCAGCAGCTTATGATGATTGGTAGTCCCTGCCTTTCAAGTGTGCTAACTAAAAGATATCACCCAAAAGGAAGAGGAGTTGGGAGGGAAGAGGAAAAAAAGAAAACTTGGGCACTAGTTTTTAGTTACAAAGTGCTGTTACAACTGTTCTTTCTGGGGTGGGAAAGGTGAAGCATGCTTCCTGAAACTGTTCCTCCTCTGGCCAATGTACAGGTTAGTGTCCCTCTTCCTTTCGTGACGTTCTTCTGTGGGACATGGAGGAAGCAGCTCTCCCAGTGCTTGATAGTTCTCTTCAAAAGGAAACTTCACACAAAACCCCCAGTACCAGAGATCCAACCCACAGGCATTCCTTTAACCCTGGCAAAGCATTATATGGTGCACCCTCTCTCTTGACAGCTCTACTGCTAAGCTGGGTTGTACCAGAGGTAGTTGATTTTATAACTGATAGCATCCTTGACTTGTAGACTGGGGAGGCTGAGAAACCGACATGGTTCTGAGACACCATGAAGTTTGGAAAAGTTACTGTTTTGGAGAGCCACTCGCAGATTCCAGCAGCCACCTAGCCATGTTGGTTAGAGGATTTTGGGAACTGCGGAACAACCGTTTCAGGTTTTGAGGAAGAGCATTGGTGATTCTGTTCTCCCTTGCAACGACTAGCACTGCTTTCTTCTCTGCCCAGAAGGCCCTGTTTTTTAGCAGCAGCATATCGGACTAAAAAGCCCAACAGGTGAACGTCGGATTTCCCGGAGAAGGAGGGATGCGAGCGCTTCCGCTGCTGCTTTTAAACCCAGCAGCTTTTAAGGACACAGAAGGAGCCTTGTCAGCCGGCTGGCGGAGAGGCGGGGAACGAAACAAAAACAAAAGAGGTGGCGGCGGTAACCCTATTTCTGGGCTCCTTGTGGAGTCTCCGGCCCCCGCCCTCTCCAGCACCAAGGCAGTTGAGGCTCCCCCTCGCACCCCCCTCCGGCACTGATTTGTCTCGGAGCCAGAGCTCAGGGGCGGTTGCCACGAATAAAAAGGCTGGGAGAGCAGACAGGCTGCAGACGGAGCGGACTCGAGGGGTAGCAGGGGCGGCACAACCTTGGCTCATCCCTCGCTCTCCTCGCCTCGCGTGGGCATCTTGGCCGGGCGGGACTTCGCGTCCCCGTCCCTCAGCTCCGACCTTCTCGCGCGCAAACTCCCCTGGGGCTCCCTGCCCGTCCGCCCCGCTCGTCGCCCTCCGGCCAGCCGTGGTGAGTTCCCACCTCAGCGCCCGCGCCTCACGGACCCCGCGCTTTGCAGGTGAGTAGCGAGGGGCCGCGCGGCGCAGCCCGGACAGCGCCGGTCGCGAGGCTGGCGGCCGGGTGGCCCGCGCGGGGGGCCGGCGGGCGGGCGGGGCGGGTCCCTTCCGGCCCTCTCCAGCGGAATTCGACCGGCGCAGAGAGAAAAAGGCTTCTTGAATTCTCTTGCCTGATCCGAGAAATGGGGTGTAGGAGCCCTCCAGCAAGTGACATTTGGTTAGTCAGGGAAGTGCATATCGGGGGACAGAGGTGGAGTGAGGTTGGCCAATCCCCATGCTTCTCAGCCCCGGCGCGGCGGGCGGGCTGTGGCTGATGGGAATTGTAGTATGTGCCCTCCAGAAAGGCGCTGGTTGGAAAAGACCGTAGCAGGAGTTCGGGTGGAAAGGCTGCCAGCTTCCCCGCCCGCTCCTCTCCAGGCCAGTCATAAAGGCCCTTCACAAATAAACCCAAAACTGGCAGACCAGACAGCAATTGAAAACCTACGATTTGGAGGGATTGGGAAGATTATAAGTCTTGAGCACGTGGAAAGTGAGGACGGTACCTGAATTTGATTACCTTCCTGTTTCTCTCCATCTTCATGTTATGTTGGTCTTTCCTCTCACCCTGGGAGGAGATTTGCCTTCTTCCTAAACAAATCCTTTTGTGCAGAACCAGCGTTGTAGTGTTCTGATGACTAATAGTAATCAGTGATTATGATTTTCTAGTCCTGAAATTTTGTTTTGCCTGTTGTTTTTCAAACAGGTCCAAGTGTTTTTGTTAAATTTTTTACAAATGGATTCCTTTGGACATTGACTTGTAAGATGCTTTGAGCAGCTTTGGTGGAAAAGTGGAATCTAAATGTTTCAGTACACTTAAAATACCTAACAATGGAATCCACCTGTCTTCATGGTTTTCCAACAATAGGAGGAGGACAGGATAGGTGATTTTGTGGAGAGAGATGAAAGGCTCATCCTGTTAAAATCAGCCACCTTGCATCCTGCTCTGGAACAGTCTGGGGCATGTGGTGGGGTATTTAGAAGGAAGTTGTGAGGGAACAGAGGCAGAGCTCATAGGCAAGGTTTGAGGGCTGGGTCTTTCTGACTAGGAGGGATGCAATATTCTTAATTTCCTCCCTCCTTAGGTTTCCTTGTTCCTTTCTGAGATTAGCTGCACACCTCAGTAGCAAAGGGAAAGGAATGGATTTTCTAACCAAAAGTTTATTGCTGAAAACACCAATACAGTGGTCTACATTTCTGGACTCTCTTTGCAAGTGTGGCTATGGGGGCTCTCATAAGTATCTGCCCTTCAAATTTTTCTGTAAATAACCCTCCCTTCAGTCTTCAGCATGGGTCCCTGTTCTACCTCTTTCTTTATGGCAGGGCATTCCACCAGCTTTTTCCTTTTCCCAGGAAGCCATGCTACTTCTAATTATTCTTGTGTCTCCTAGGTTTCTCTATCATTCTTGTACCAGTCATGCTCCCTCTGGCTCTGTATCACTTCAGTCTCCTCGGCTTTCTGGTTTGCTTGGTGGTACCCAGCTGGGCACAACGCCCCAACATTCAGCTGCGCCTGGTGGGTCCCAGGAGCCAAGTGGGTGAAGGGCGGCTGGAAGTGCTCTACAATGGACAGTGGGGCACAGTGTGTGATGATGACTTCAACATCCATGTGGCAGGTGTGGCCTGCAGGGAGCTGGGCTATGAAGGGGCCACAAACTGGGCTCACAGTGCCAAATATGGCCCAGGAGACGGTAAGAAGGGATTGGAAAAAGGGGGTACAGGGGTGCGGCAAGCTCAGTATTGGATGGTATAGCCTTAGGACTTTTTTTTTTTTACTAGCTAGGAATGTGCAGGATTAATGAAGAGTGTATCTGTGCAGCTGCAGAGTGCATTAACTTCATCACCAAGTAATCACACTCCTTTTCATGTTTTTATATCATGCTCCAGACTTTCAGGCTCTGAGGCATAGTTTCCTCACTACACTGAACTGTAGAATCTCTTCTTGGGATAAATTGACCATTGGAGTGACATGAGTAGGCAATGGGCTTTTTAATATAAGCTTAGTGCCACCACCAGCGGCTTAAAATGGACAGGAGAGTATGTCCAGCACTGTCAACTCTCCCACCAGGAAATGTCATAAAGAATAAGACAAGTGTGTTTTCTGTAGGTCTTCAGGTAGGAATTTCTGTGTTAGGTGTGTTTCAATTCTGTTTAGTATTCCCAAGTACCAGTTGGTCTGCCAAGGGCAGAGAGCAGCCAAGTTGGTGTGTCACTAAACAGAAGAGTTACAAAAATGTATTTGTGTAGGTTTATGGCACACTCTTCTTAAACTGAAGTCTGTATCTTGAACATAAACCTGTATCCAGGTCAAAGTGCTGTGAAAAGCCAGCCAAGGCAGGTGGGCTGTATATTCAGAGTACCTCTCATCCATTGCACATTTTCTATTGAACTGAGTCTAGGGTTAGGGTTAGGGTTAAGGTTGTCTAGAAGGCCTGCAAGTATCTTACAGAAGACTGCTGAATGATTGACCTAATCTGATCCCCACTTCTTTCCATAAGGCCTTTGATCTGCCCTGTTGAACATTGTCCTAATATCTCAAAATGACTAACACACCAGTGTTATTAGTAATGTGGGTTTGGAATAAGCTCCCTCAACCTGACCACCCTCCAGATGCATTGAAATGCAGATCCTATCATTCCAATTGGCTATGCTGGCTGAATGATAGGAGCAGCAGTCCAACATAGCTGGAAGGTACCAGGATAGGGAATGTTGGATTGATCTTAAAGGCATAGATGTGTATCCTAGGAAAGGGGTGCCCAACTGGAGGAAATTAAGCTGCAATGGCAGCTCATGGAAAAGAATGACCTGGGCTTTTTGTTCTGACAGGCCCCATCTGGTTGGACAACATGCGCTGCTCTGGCACTGAAAGCTCACTGAGTGAATGCGAATCCAATGGATGGGGTGTGAGTGACTGCAACCATAATGAGGATGTTGGTGTAGTATGCACAGGTCTGAGACACCCCAGTCTTGCTGCTCCACGCCTCCAGGTGAGGGATCTTCATGGGGACTAGAGCTACCTTTTCTTCTTCCTTCCCCAAAGCCTCCAGCTCCATCCTGTACATGCTACTACAATGCAGGTCCTACAAAGTCCAGTGGGACTTTAATAAGGAAGGGGCTACAGAGCCGCGGCCTGGAAAGCAGACAAAACTCATTAAGACTTGACACTGGAATATGGAAGGGGATAGTAATACACAGCCGTTCTCTCTTTTGTACAGGGTTCCAAAGTGGAAGAGGTGAGGATCAAGCCAATCCTAGCTCAGGCCAAGTTAAGTTCCCCCGTCACAGAAGGTGCTGTGGAAGTGAAACTCCAGGGACGCTGGCGCCAGGTGTGTGATGCTGGCTGGACTCGCAACAACACCCGAGTGGTCTGTGGGATGCTGGGCTTCCCCGAGAAGGACGGGTAGCGACAGGCTTCTACAGGTATGAGGAGGAGGGGAGGGGAGGGCTGCACAGGTGGAAGGGAAATGCTGTGCATGTGATGGCCTCTAAGAATCAAATGAATAAATGAGTACACCCATGAAAGTTGACATGCTGTATATGACTGTGTGAACCAGAGCTCATAAAAGTTACTTTAAAGACTACAACTCCCAAAATATACCAGCCCCCAGCATGGCCATTCAACTCCATCCTAACCTCTGGGCATCTGGGATTCTGGGAGCTGTGGTCCAAAAATAGAATTTTCCATTTTCATGTAAGTATATATAGGCAAGTTACAAGACAGCATTGGCTGATTATCCACTCTATGATTTTCCTGCACGTTGCATGATGTTTAATGGCACTTGGTGTGCATGAATAGACCCTGGAAGGTACAACAGCCTCTCATGTCTCATCTCAAGGCTCCCTTCCATTTCTCACGAGAGGCCTGTTCAATTCCTGTGGCTTTGTGGGTTCTCTTTCCCACTCACATTCTGGTAGTCTCATATGCCCATCTGTCCCCCCGGTTTCCATCTTCTGGACCACACCCACCATTCTCTATAAATACAGCCCTGCAATGAGCAGGTGTGGGTGCCAGGCCTGTCTCACCATGGGGATCAGCCAAACCACAGTGGACTAATTACAGAGGAGACTGTGCGGGCTCAGGCATTTTTTTCCAAAGAAAAGCAGAACCTGCTGTTTTTGGCTCAGGGCCTGCGTCTCAGTCCTTTGAGACTTGCACTCCAGCTTAAAACTCCTAGACCCATGTATTTCACTGGCCAACAGGAGCTTTAGACAGACCTGAATCTATCTTCTTTGATCATAGAAGCAAGGATTCAGTTGATGCCAAGCACCTTACCATGTCTCCACAATATGCATGAAGGCATGCACCCTTTTGTATAGCAGCTGGATTCTTTATAGCACTTGTCACAATGATAGATCCTGCTTATAGGATCACCTGTATTAGTTCTTCCCTCCATTTCCAACTCCATGTGGAGAAGCCAGTGATGGAACTTGGACCTTTTGCATACAAGGCATGGGTTTAATCTCTGAGTGGCACTGCTTTTCTAAAATGATAACAGTTTCTGGGACAGTACCATGACAGTACCAGTTGCTGTGTGTTGGATCTCTCAGAAGCAAAAGTGCCACTGTTTAGTTGGATAAGAACTGTTCTGAATCATGGCTTATTTTTTTAAAAAACAAATACTTCAGTAGAGAGGACACCTGGACCTATACAAAATTGCCCCAAAGGCAAATGTGAATATGTATAAAGATTTTTCAATGCCAATCTCCACATGTACTGATATTTGATCTTTCAGGAAACTCTGGAACCAGAAGCTGAAGGATCCAAAGTCAAGGTAAGGAACTGGTCTTGCATTTAAGTCATTCAGCTCTCCAGATCTGGAGGAAAGGAGGAATGGAGATGCTAGGATAGAGCAACAGCATCCTTAACAGACCAGAACACAGTTGAGAGCGAGAGCTCCAAGCCTGACCCATCTTACCAAGTGTCTAGAGAAGAGAAAGATGGAAGGGTGTGATACAGAGACAAACAGCAGGTTGCAGGGATTCCCTAATCTTTCTCCTCCTTCTCTCCTGGTTGCTTTCAGTGGTTCTCAGCGGGGCATTCCCTAAGCCCTAGGAACGATTTCTAGAGATAGCATTTTCTGGTAAATGCATCTACTTACCTCCATAATCTTCAACCTTTGTTTTGCAGCTTAAAGAGCCTGAGCAACAAGAACACGTTTTGGATCCACCAGATCAAGTGTCAGGGCACTGAGGCTCATCTAGGGCAATGCAAACTGAAGGTTCTCCCAGCAGCTCAAAATAAATCTGCCTGCCCCCGTGGCATGCATGCTCTTATCAGCTGTATAGCTGGCCCCGAGTTCCAGCCCAACAAAGCCAAGATGCCTGGCCAGGCAAAGTCCAAAGAGGTAAATGAAAGATGGCATAATTTCCACTAGGTGGACAAAAAGGTCCCATATATCCTGGAAAGTAGGCCCAGGGATAGGGGATTCTGGGAGTTGCAGCCCTAAGGGTAACTTTTCCAACCTCTACTTGTGTGGAGAAATTTCAGAAACTGCTGGCAAGTACATGTCTGGAGCAAAAACAAAACAAAAAACAGTTGTCAGTTGCCTCTTGGTTTTCCCCACCATAATTACCTTGGGGAGAAGGCCAGTCTCATTCACCTAAACACATTCTCATCCATGGTGCCTTCCATCTGCGCCAACCATTCTCTCCATTCCTGCAGAAATCCCAGGTGCGTCTCCGTGCAGGTGCACACATAGGGGAGGGGCGTGTGGAAGTGCTGATGGGCGGCCAATGGGGCACTGTGTGCGATGATGGTTGGGACCTGACTGATGCCAGCATAGTGTGTCGGCAGCTGGGATATGGTACAGCCCAAGAAGCTCTTTCAGGAGCCCAGCTGGGCCAAGGTAAGCAGAGCAGGGGGCTTGACAAGGATTACAGAGGGGACTAAAGTAGGCTAAAGGAAGACAGGGCAGGGACTTAGGAGCACTCATGGAACCATATGGATAGGGACAAGCAGTATCCAGAAAAGGTGCCAGAAGTACCCTGGGGTATCTTTGGGAATTCAGTGTTGGAATTGTGGAGCTGGAGAGGAAAATATAGAATCAAGGAAATCTTCAGAGATGAGGCCAGTAACAGTGAATGCAGGATGACTGAGCAAGTTGTGTCAATAGGGGTGGGCACAATCTGATGATTATCTATCCCTGCTAAGCCTGACATCCTTTTACAGGTCTGGGTCCCATCCACTTAACAAGAGTGCGGTGCAGGGGCTATGAGCGCTCACTGGCAGAGTGCAGTTCTCAAGAGGCAAGGCAGACCACCTGCCGGCATGAAGCTGATGCTGCTGTTCGCTGCAATGTGCCACAAACAGAAGTCCATAAGCAGGTAAGTCTTGATTCCTGGAGCACTATAACCCCATAACTACCAACTGGGAGTAAATGACTAATGGAAGAAAATAAGATGTTCTTCTGGAGTCTAATAATTGAGGAGAATCTGATAAAAATACCATTAATTGTATCTGAGTGCAGGGATGGACAGAAATCTGTTGTAGTCATTATGTATTAAATGCACTGCAACTGGAATCTGGCAGGCAGTGAAGACAAGCTGTTGCCACATGGTGAAGTCTGCTTTTTGCACAGCCAGAGGTATTCGGTTGTACTTAGAATTCTTGAAGTGGCTGATGCCACCTTGATTATACCAGTGACATATTTTCCCCACTTAGGTACGTCTTGCTGGTGGACGCAGTCCAGAGGAGGGTGTGGTTGAAGTACTGATGTCCAGGGGAAGCACTTTACGCTGGGGTGCTGTGTGCGGGGAACACTGGGGGCTCAAGGAAGCCATGGTCATTTGTCGACAATTGGGGCTGGGTTTTGCCAGCCATGCTGTCCAGGTGAGTGCAAGTCCACCAAGCCTGATCCTAATACTACCTTCAAGCAGGTCTGGATTGCCTACCTAGTGATAGAGGTGGGACCTGAAGCTTTCCATCCAGAGTCATGCATTCTTGGGGATGGATTTGATAGGAAGCACAGGAGCTCACATCCCCTATAACAGGGACCCACCAAACTCAGCTTTCCTTTGTGCTACACAATTGTTTTTGTTCTCTTTTTCAGGAGACGTGGTACTGGCAGGGCAACCCCAGTGCTACTGAGGTGGTGCTGAGTGGCGTGCGTTGCAAAGGCACAGAACATTCTATCCTGCAGTGTCAGCACCATGGGCCTGTGCACTGCCCCACAGGAGGGGGCCGTTTTGCAGCAGGAGTCACCTGCACCAAGAGTGAGTAGAAATGGGAATGTTCTGGGGAATCATCATGGGAAGTGATTCCCACTTCTACAGCTTACTAGCCAGCCTTCCCAACTAGCACAGCAGGGTATTATAATATGGGAGGTACTTCTGCGGGTGGGGGAGAGTAACACCCCTATGACACTGTTGTTTCTTTCTTGGGGAAAGGAAGGTATATTTGCCTTATCTGAAAGTTTATCCCTGACATGAAGGTGACTACTGGGTTGAGTTCAAAGGATATGGAATCATATGGATACGCACCCATCGTCCATAGTTCAGTTGCACAGGACCTGCTTTGTAAACTGTGGTCCATCCCCACATTTTCCAGTGGAAAAAATTCCTACCTAATGGCCTAACAATCTCAGTGTCTGCCCTAGATGGGCTCAATAAAAGGCAGTTTTCATGTATCTATATATGGAGCAGCCACTGTGGTTCAATCTGGGATGTCAGTTTAACATGATTCTAAGTTCCTTCCACAACCCAGCCAAAATTGGGTGGTCCTGCATTTCACAGGCACAGAACCACATGGAACCTTATACTCCCATTTTTCTTTGCAGGCGCCCCAGATTTGGTGATGAATGCTCAGTTGGTGCAGGAGACAGCTTATTTAGAGGACCGCCCACTGAACATGCTGTACTGTGCCCACGAAGAAGGCTGCCTTTCTGCCTCTGCTAATCACATGAATTGGCCTGATGGTTATCGGCGCCTGCTCCGCTTTTCTTCTCAGATTCATAATTTGGGAGAGGCTGATTTCCTTCCAAAAACTGGCCGCCATGCCTGGATCTGGCACCAGTGCCACAGGTAATGATAAATCTTAATATAGTATGACCAGCAATGCTGGTACCGCCAGTGTTTGAGAAACATCTGTGTCCTCTGATGCGTGTGCACACTCTAGAAAACAAGGCTTGGTGTCAGGAATGTATTGTCCATTTTCTCTACTTACCGACGTAGCTTATCTTACAAGTCGCTGCGCAGACTCCCTTCCCGCCCTAAAGCCCAGCTGCTGCTATTTCTTGTGAGATGAAGCTCACGTGTCCCAGAGAGAAGGATTCCATCTCAGTAAACTGTTTTGTGGTAGGAGCTCAGTTTGTTTGCATCTAGGAAAATAGCAATGTTCACACCCAGGTTGTCATTATGGGTGAGCTTGGATACAGAACTATAATAGTAACTGAGCCTACAGCCAAGCCTAACCCTTCTGTTTCATTCTGTTTCTTGGATCAGTGGATCTCTGCTCCTTCCTGCCACCCCATCAAGACGGATTCTGCCTAGCCACTGTATAGTAGAACCCATTTCCCTTAATCCTTGAATTTCCCTGACATCCAGCAACCTCTTGAAATAATCTCTTCTTCCTTCTCCTCCCTCTACCTATAGACACTATCACAGCATTGAGGTTTTCACCCACTATGACTTATTGACCCTCAACGGCTCCAAGGTGGCTGAAGGACACAAGGCTAGCTTCTGTCTGGAAGATACCAACTGTCCAGATGGTAAGTGACAGCTTAAAACAAAGACTAGGGATGTTCAGTGACCACACAGTTTGCCATGGCACACAGAAAAGAGTGTCCCTTCAGCTCAGATTGATCCAGAATTCAGGCTCCCAAACTTGATCTCACATTTGGAAATGCAAGGGTTCATGCATTCCAGTGACTAGAACTGGAAATTCAAAAATGGCTAAAACTAGCTTTCATCCACATCAGAACTGGGTGACATTCATTAGCATACTATTGCCTTAGGCTGTCAAATTGCAGATAAAAAGGTACAACAGTTATTGCACTAAGAACATTAACAGTTAGATTAAAAAAATAAAACCGTCAATAACTTTATTTCTGGGTAGAATTGGAAGAAATATACAGCTACAGTTGCCTTTTCTGAGCTGATCAAGGCTGTCAAGTTTCAGATGAAAAATGCATAGATCCTATCTCCCTAGGTTCCATGTGGACCACTGTTCTGAAAATGAGAGACAATATAGCAGTGGCACTAAGTAAGAAACTTGCAAAGTTTCAGAAGGATATATACATCAGTTTTGTTGCATGTGTGATGTCTGCAGTATCCACTTTTCTCCCTCAGATTGTTTTTGGGCAATTTGTATGTGAATCTCACACATGAGGTGGTACCATATAAAAAATCCATGAAGTTCTATAAGTATATTTATGCAAGAGCAAGTATGTTACAATGCCTGAAAGCTAATTTTAGGCTTTTGAAATAGGAATATGTGGTTGTATTAGAAGAATGGCCATTCCAGAGTCCCATTTTCTGACCTGCAGCACAGTAGGCAGACTGACTGCCCCTTATAAATGGTGCCTGAGAGTTAGAAGGTAGTTCTATAAACCATGGAAGCTTACTCCAAACTTCTTCCTCCAGAACATTTTTACGGGGAGGAAACCTAAAATACTGTTTCTGTTGCCTCAACTCTGCAGTTCCAAAGCCTGCATGAATCTTTAGCTGTGGTCCATCTTCTGTTCTTCTTTTTCACCTTAGAAACTCATGTGTAGTAGCCTGATTTGGCCCAGGCTTTAGGCTTCATTGCAGAGCCCCACTGAAGTTTCAGTCAGTTAGGTGTTGCTTCCACACCATTCTCTAGCACAGTCTTCCCCAACCTAGGGAAGGTGCCAGGATGCATGCCTGGTTGTGATGAGAATTATATTTCAATACACTAGTAAGGTTTGTGAAATGCCACCCTCCAATTGCCCATAGTTCCTAGGAAGTGTCCGTACTTCCTCACTTTTACCTATGGGGTCCACCAGTGTACTACTACTGGCCCTCTGCTTATGTCCCCAACACAACAGATATTTTTGGCCTCAGATTGTAGCCCCACAGTTGCTAAAGTAAGAGTGAGAAGCACCTGAGCAACAGAGACAAAAGTACATATGTTCCCATCCCATAGAGCCATACAGTTACTGCTGTAAATCTGGGATAATGATGACTGTTCTTCTGTCCTGGATGCAGCTGGTTGATGCTCAGGTGTCTCCACCCTTCCCTGGCTGCTAATTGGCCATGGGTGCATGCACCAATGCTGTGTGTGTGTGTCATAGTGCTAGGTGGTACAGCATATCTCTCTTCCACAAAAACTGGAAAAAGCACACATGCAGAAGTAACAGTTTACATCAGCTTTTGTCACCAACAGCACATACTACATCTTTTACAAGCTGACGTTCCTTGGGGGAGTTGTGAGGTGGGGCTATTCCATTTCATTCACTCCAATATCTTCCATACAGGACTGCAGCGGCGTTTTGCCTGCGCTAATTTTGGAGAACAGGGTGTCAGTGCAGGCTGCTGGGACACATACAGACATGACATTGACTGCCAGTGGGTGGACATCACTGATGTGCCACCTGGAAGTTACATATTCCAGGTAAGTTGGGAAGGCTGGTTGGTAACCTGCAGAAGTGGGAATCCATGCCCATGATGATTCCCCAGAACATTGGAGTCTGTCTAGCAGATATTCAACATATACAGGCATTTTTACTTAAAAAGAGGGGCTGGGATTGGTGTGATAGCCCAAGTGTCAGTTACCTTTCCTGGTCTCTACCTACTCACCTTTCTCCTTCCAGGTGGTTGTGAATCCTAAGCATGAGGTAGCAGAGTCAGATTTCTCCAACAATGCCCTTCGCTGCCAGTGTCAGTATGATGGACACCGCCTCTGGTTACATGGCTGCCATACAGGTAAGAATGCCGAAGCGACTCATGGCTGTGGCTAGAGGAGAAATGAAGTGCCACCATTGGGGGCTGCACCTGCACTGCAGAACATACAGTGGTAGTGCCAGGAAGGCTACTAATGCAGACTCTCCCCTTCCTTCCTCTCTCACATGTGTAGGTGATGAATATGCTGCAAGTGTGGCATGGGATGAGGAGGCACAGCAGAGACTAGCCAGCAACCTTGTCTGAGTCAAGACACTTCATAAGGAATTTGGAGTTTTCAAGGATTCTTGAGCTCAGATTCACTCAAGCTTGGGGCACCGTGACAAGGGCTGTGGCAGAGCTACAGCTGGCACAGACTGGCACAAGAACTATTGTCTGTTGAAAGGTTCTCTTTCCCCCTCCTCCCACCTTGGGATGGCATGCCAGACTAGCAACATCCAAGGCCACAATTCCCTGCTGTGGCTGTTGGACTTTTCCCCACATCTCACAACCCAGCCTGCCTGGTTTGTTTCCTATATTTATTGAGACTGGCAACTATGGACAGCTACGAGGCTGATGTGAGTGGGAACCAAGGGAGAGGGTCTTTGCTCTTTCCTCCACCTACCCACCAGCTAAGAAGAGGTGGCCTTTTCTTGCCTCTCTGGCAAAAGGGGTGTGTGAGCAGCACAACCCTGGACAACTACCTCAACCAGCTCCATCTGCTGAACACTTTTTCCCCTCAGGAGCCTGGTTTGCTTGGGGACACACCAGAGCTACTTACTGCCTACCCCTCCATGGGCATATGTACCTCTGTGAGCCCAAGAATCTATGGTCACCTGATTCCAAAAAGTTATGCCTGTGTTTTGGTCAAAGCTCAAAACAAAAGGACACAAGGAAGCCATGAATGCCACACTCCTCTGTGTTTCTCCTGTCTCTAAGAAGGTGCCTGCCTGCTCCAGCTCCCAGTTGGGATGGGTTTAAAAATATTAAGTCACAGGGGGAAGAGGGCCTGATACTATCTGTGGAGTTAGTATGCAATAAATTATGAGGGCCAAAAATAGGGTGGGTAAAGCCTGGTGGGGAAGATGGGTCACTTGCTCAGGGAAGAATCACAGCCCTGCTTTACTAAGATGAACTAACAGGGCTCTTTGATGCCTCATTTCATGGAGCTTGATCCTACCAATAAAGTTTTTTTTTAACCCAAATGGCAGTATCCATGGCTGAGTTCCTGAGGAGAGATAAAACATACACAACTGTGCAAGGTCTGGTTTCAGGGGTTTGCTTCCTCTCTGGTTTGAAGAGGCTGGTTTGTTTTTCTGTTTGGGGCAGAACTGCAATGTCATGTTGAGAAGAACCAAGGTAAGGGTAAAGTCCCTGAGGGACAAAGGAAATTACTGCTCCAGGAGAAGCAGCACACTGACCATTGTAACCCTGACAGGTCCTGTCTCCTTCCTCTACACAGCCTAGCCCCAGATTAACTGGTGAATGCAGAGCCAAAATTAACGTACACCTAGAGCCCAGAAAACTTACCTGCTTCAGACTACAATGCCCAGAGGCCTCCAGGCTGCATGGCCACTAGAGCAGGGATTCAGGGAACTGTAATCCAAACAAATAGCTTTTCCAAGCTCAGGCCTTGCACCAGGAGCAAGACTGTTGTCGCAGGAATAAAGGCAACCATATTGTGGACAGAGCCTGTGCATGATGCAAAAGGAGGTCACAGCAAAATGGCACCTTCTCTAGTTCAGTCTGTTGCAGCACTCACTCCAGCAAGCAAAGCAGGGATAAATGGACAGCAACCATTTGCAATCCATCAGCCACTGTGTGTTGGGGAGGGGAGGTAGCCCCCTCCCCCCGCTTGTGTCAAGGAATGAAGAGGAATGGGTGGGAGTGATTTATGCCTGCCTGCAGCAAAACCAAGACCCTGCGGCCTTATCGATCCCCAGCATCACAGTAGAGTAGTACCAGGACCAGAGCTTCTCTTGCCTGTCTGCCTCACTCCTGCCTTGCCTTTCTACCAAACCCAATAGAAGTGTCTGTCCCCACTCTTAATCCTGACCCTCAACAGATCAATAAGCACCCATAAGCACTCTGCTAAAGGGGGAAAAAGACTTTTGATGAGTCAAATCTAAGTCAGATCCAAGTCAGCCCAACAGGTTTCAGAATGAATCTTGATCTAAGCAAGTGAACAGCCACGTTCAATGAACATGTATATTTAGTCCTTATAGGAAGTGCAAGGAACAGATGACCAGAGGTCTTGAAACATTTAAGTATGCTTTCAGAAAAATGAGAGATTACATAAAACATAAAAAAGCACAACCTCAAACATTAGAAGGAAAAAGTTCATCTCCTAAACTTTACTGACAATGCCTCACTGCTCTTTCTATTCAGTATACTTCAGCTGTTTACCAGCTAAAAATCTGAAATTTGCAAACTATCATTTGGGGAAAACTCAGACTTACAGTAGCTTTTTGTCCCAGTAAGAGCTACTCAAGAGTTCTCAGGGTAAGTCTGAATGGCTTCAGGTTTTTGACAGAAGTTCCATTCCATAACTGAAGAGCCAACTACAGTCAGGAAAACTTTGCATTTCTCTCTTGCTTCTAGGTAAATGTGCTGCCTGATGGACTTCAAGCTGAGCAGTCTGTTCATGTTTGGTCAGAGGTACGGATAGCCACAACACAAAACACTGTAGAGCATAGGAGCCCTTTGTGATTTTGCCCCAAAACTTCTTAGAGATAAAGTAGCTTATCCTTGGGAAAAACTGTCTTTACCTCACACATGAGGAGGGCACACAGAAAGCTGCCAAATCAGATAACTGATCCATCTAGTTTTATACTGTCTACACTGACTAGACCAGCAATCTGGGGTCTCAGGCCAGAGTCTTTCCCAGCTTTACCTATAGGTGAGAGGAGATTAAACCAAGGACCTTCTGCTACTCAGCTATAGAGTTTCCCTTCAAAACTAACATGCAACACACTCTGAAAAGAATGGTCAGGGCCTCAGGTGAACATGAACTCCCATGATATCTTAGAATTCAGTTCCATGGCAACTGGCTTCAAATCTGATGGATTCAGAAAGGTCTCTAGTTAAGTTTTCAGTTTTTCAACCTTCCAGGGAAACCCGGCATGCCTGCTAAAGAATCCCTCAGCATCTGTCAAGAACTCCTGCATGCTGCATGGGGTTATGCAGAGTGATCAGGTTGGGCCTCACCCTTGTTCAGCATCAACTAGGAGTGGCACTTGTGAGACAGCATGAGGTGACGCCTCAGCAACAGATGCCATGAATGGCAGTGAGGACAAAATTGTGTGCCCTATTTCTTCTAGGCTACCCTGCTGCCCTCAGGGGCTATGAAGAATGCTCTCCCATTGCCAAGGCTGAAGTAAGATTCAAATGGAAGTCCAGCTTCCTTCAATATGTGAATGAAGCAAGAACAACACTTTGTTATTTGACTCAGGCACCAAAACATCTTGGGCTAACCATGGGCATGTCCTAAAACTAGAATTTGGAAACATTTTTCTTTTGGACTGCAACTCCTTGAAGTTACAGAGGGGAATGTTGGATGTGTTTTAGGTAGAACTTAGGAAAACCCCTTTTTTGGACACAACTCCTTGAAACAACATAACCACTGGCCATGTAATAAATCGGGACTTGTAATAAAAAAAAAAAGAGAGATTTTCCCAAGTTTTCCCTAGAAAGCATCCAACATTCCCTTCTGTAGGTTGGAAATGCAGGGAAAGATCTGGGCACTCTCTGAGGGAGGCTTATCCACTACTGTTGCTGCTGAGGAATTTAAGTTCTCTGGAATTCTGTTTGAAAGCTTTCCCATGACTTCTTTCAGCTTGAAATGTATTACAAATAGAATATAATACCTATATTGTTGTTGTTGTATGCCTTCAAGGTGTTTCCAACTTATGGTGACCCAAAAGTAAACCTATCATGAGATTTCTGGGGCTGAGAGTGTGTGATGCACTCAAGGTCACCAAGTGGGTTTCCATGGCCAAGTAGGGAATCGAACCCTGGTCTCCAGGGTCAAGTCTAATGCTCAAACTCTACACCACTACTCTCTACAATACCTACCTACACACACACACACACACCATACTCTTCGCTAGCCTTCTTCAGCAAATGGTCTCATTGGTCAGCAGTTCCAGGATATGGAAACCTTCCATAAATTTCATGTATGCACAAGCACAGTCCCATCTCCTAACAATTTCTAATATCAAAGATATACTGTCCATCTGAACCTCATCTCTTCCCAGCTGTTCCTGCCACTAAACATTTGTACAGCACAATAACAAAATGGACTCTACCCAGAGCTAAGCATCTTCCATAGATGGGCAAGGCAGAGATGGGAGAGACACAACAGTCTGGAACATGAGGAATTGGGCTGGGACAAAGGAGCGTTAGATGACAACGAATGGCAACAAGAAAAGAGTAAAAGTAAAAACTTAAGCTGAATCTCTGTTTGGCTTTATAAAGAGCAGAGGCAATATGTTAAGACAGAAGGTGAACCATATTTCAGCTTATAGGGAGCAGAAATTGCAAGATGAAATAAACCAAACCAAACCAAACCAAACCGAAAAATCATGTGGGAAATGCCACATGATTTCCTGTTCTTTTCATGTTGTGAGGTACTTTTAGAACAGTGGTTCTCAACCTGTGGGTCCCCAGATGTTCGTGGACTTCAGCTCCCAGAAGCCCCAGCCACTATGGTCAATGCTCAGGGCTTCTGGGAGCTGAAGTCCAAAAACATCTGGGGACCCACAGGTTGAGAACCACTGTTTTAGAAGGAGATGTTATGTGAAAAAGCAATTTATTATATCAATATTCTTACAAAGGATTCACTTGCTCAACACTGTGGTGTGTTGTTATGCTTAGGGTATTCGACTAAGACTTAGGAGATTCCAGATTTTAGCCCCACTGACCCCACAGAATTAACTGGGTGATCTTGAATTAGTCACTCTCTTCCATTCTGATCTGCCTCACACTATGTGGCCTGGCACAAGCTCACAAGAGGAAAGGTGGGATATAAATATAACTGATGAATGTTAAACATATTCTCCTATGTTTTCAAACTTGCACCATTTTGCTGATCCTGCCTCTCTGCATGGTTTTGGTTTCTCCTTTCCTTCACTTCTGAACACTTTGTTTGAGCTCTGTACCATAGACTTGCACCCATCTTCACTACTGAAGCCTTATTAAGCATTACAAATGGGCACCTAGCCTCAAATCCATTCTTCTCTCCTCTGTTTGTAATTCTTCATTTGCACATTTGACTATTTTCCTTCTTTTGGAATCCTACATTCACTGGTACCTCCTCCACTACATCCTATTCAAATGGGTAGGGTTTCCCATTTTTAGCTGTTTCCTAAACTACAGCTGTTTTTAGTTCCACAACTTAACTTAGATCTGCCCAGTTCCTCCACTCCTAGCAGTTCACGTTCCTGACTGTTTTGACTACAGCCTTCCCTCAGACCTTCCATTAAATATTTCTACCTGTTTACCTCTTTTAAAAGACCAGCCAACCCACCTGTCACACAGTGCCTGAAGTGACTGGGGAAAAAAAGGAAGTGGGATAATTTCATTATAAATTTGGCCAGACTCAATTTAACTTGTGGTCCACGTACTTCAAGTGGGAGGAAGAGGAAGCAGGATGGCTTTGGGTTCCTGAAAAAAACTGGAATGGTCTCCTACACCATCCTGAGCACTGCTGTTAAATCTCCGTTTGTTTCGCTTTACTTTGGAAGCCAATAGAAACTTATATTATTGACTTCTTTCCATATCTTTTAGCTCAGCTGTCTTGTGGCATCTCATTCTCCCTTCCCTTGCTCATCTCTGCACCTCTCTTCTCTTATAATCTGACCATCTTTATGTATGCTCAATGTTTATTCAGCTCCATCACCCTGAACCATCCACTTTCTTTTTATAGTAAAGTGTCAAGCATGTTGATGGTGGCATATCAACCAGTCAACTGAAACAATTTCTTCTGAAGACTTTTTTGTTTCGTAGTTATGTCACTTGATCAAATGACTTTTGTTCCTCCATTTATCTCCACACTCTCCCTCACTGACATTAGCCAGAGCTTCTTCTAAGATCACTTAGACTGTGCCATATTTTAGAGTGGGGCAACCCAGAAGTTCCAAACTATTTCTTGCAAAATATTTATAGCTTGCCCTTCTGAAAAAAACAGAAAAGTTTGCAAAACTGTGGCTGTTTGGGAAAGAGGGATTTTTGTTGCTCATACTGAACAGCATCACAAAAAGAGTCAGCAATAGCCTATGACAACATTTACACAATCACATGCCATAAAACAACTGAAATAACAATGAATATATAAGCCTTAGGAGTGGAGGTGGGGAGTATTTCATGTTCTCCTGGTACAAAATATTGTGTTTTGAATGCCTGGAAAATGCAGTTTCTCTTCCAGTAGAAGTGCAACCTTGAGAAAACAAGTGACGATTTTGTACAACAGATGAACAAGAAATGCACATTTGTTGTGCAATAAACTTATTGTGCTGAAAGGCTCTAGAGACCAAACTGAAGTCCACAGCAATGAATTACAGTGATACATTAATAGGTGGGCAAAGATCCAAAAGCTTTTCTCAACTAGACATGCCACAGGAGATCCATGATTAGATTGCTTGCATTTTTTGTTTTGCTTTATACTAATTAGCAGCCCCAAATGGCTGCTTCAGATATTACGAACATGGTACTTTGGTAGAGCATATTTAATCCCTTTTTTTCCAAACCAACTCATACACAATGATGTTGCTATTAGCTTGGAGGGAAGCAAGGTGGAGGGAGGAACAGGTACATTTTTTAAAATTGTACAGAGATAACAGCAGTTTGAGGAAGAGGAGATTTAGATTGGGCAAAGGGCTCTAGGGAGGAAAAGAGTTAAGTTCACTCCTCCAGTGCTGCTTTTCCTATCTCCAAAGCAAACATATGGGACTGCTAATTAGTAGAAGTAATATGTTTAAAACTGTAGGAGATTCTAATCATGGATCTTTGGCACCGTATCTAATTTGGTCATGAAATTTAGAGGACAGGACAGATGTAAATGTTACAGCAGTTTGAAGTGTCATTTCTGTTCCCTTAAACTTTCATGTTGGAACCCACACATTCTACACAACAGATGGCTTAGGACTACAATTCTGCCATACTACAAGTCCCATCATGTTGTAGCTGGCATCATCACTAAGTTGATGGGAGTTGTAGCTCAATGCAGCTAGAGGACGGGATTGGGAAAGACTCATTTCTTGTGGAAGAAAGATGATTCTAGAAAATTAGTCCCAAGCTTCTGGAGAAACATCAGCTACTTCCCTGAATATTTAAACTGTTCTTCAAAGTTCTGATCCCAAAAGAACAGAGTTTAAAATTCAGGCACAAGGTAACTTCCTGCGAAGAATTTTCTCTCTGACCCTGAACTTTCATTCCTAGTAAATTGCATCCATTCCACAATATTTGTTAGCACAAAGCACAGAAGCTGTCTTTTTTTTTTTTAAATGCAGAGATTGGCATCATTACTCCAGTGAGAATTGCTCTGATCACAATTTTTCAAGTTTCTGACTTGCCAACAAATGCCATTCCATGGCTGTTATACCACTGTCAATGCTAGCCTACTGTTTGCCATGAGACTACATGGAGCAACGTCTTCAAACTCCAGGAAAAGAGATTCCATTTAAACATTAGGAAGAACTTTCTGATGGTAAGAACAGCTTGTCAGTGGAATACACTGCCTTGGAGTGTGGTGGAGTCTCTGTCTTTGGAGGTGTTTAAACAGAGATTGGATGGCCATCTGTTGGAAAGGAGTTGATGGTGTATTCCTGCACGGCAGAGGGTTGGACTTGATGGCACTTGTGGTCTCTTCCAACTCTATGATTCTATGATAATTCTATGATGTTCTCCTGTGGCAGTTCCTTAAGACTGAACTGCTATAAGACGACTACAATTTAACAACAACAACAACAAAAATCTTCTCTTTTGCGCTAAATGGGCGAGTGTGTACTAGCCTGCTTGACCTAGGCTATCATGTGGTGGGATTTAGTGGTGGCAAATCTAAACAGGGCTCCCCACTATCAGTGCCAAGAGAACATAAAGCAGCTGTAGCTCCAGTTGTAGATCTGTGCTGCTGCTGAGACTCTCCAAGAGAGTAAAACAGCTTAGAAGAACTTGAACCAGCCTGGGTGGTGGAACAGGTTATGTAGCCAGACTCAGTGGAGGACATAACGCAATGATGACCAATTTGTAACTCTTCAAAATCCTGAACTACAACTTCTGCCATACGTTACTACCAGCCATGTTCGTAGAGACTGACAGAATTTGAAGTCCAACAATGTCTGGAGGATTGCACGTGTCCCAGTCTTGATACAAGGTTTGCCATGGAGACTGGATAGATACCTGGAACAATGGATAGTCAGAAGGCCTTGGAGTTCCCCACTGTTGTTCTCTGGGCAGGAACGTCCAGCAGTGCACAAAATGGTTTAAAGGAATATCACAAGAAGAAAGTTCCACATCCTTTTCTGGAGGCCTGCATAACATCTTGGATGTGCTGGGCTACAAATCCCTGAAGCCTTAGCCAGGATAGCCAATGATAAGGAAACATGGGGGAACAGTACAAAATACACAAAGGGTCAAAAAGTTTCCCATCCCTCCTTGAAACAATGCTCATTACTCAGTTGCACATGTGGTTCATGATCTGTGATTCTGTTTTCCACGAGAAGAATCTAACACAAAGGGAATGAGATAGAGTAGGGACACAAGAAAGCAAAGAGCACAGTGTCAGAGAGAAGAGACCCAAACCAACATAGGAAATTGCCATTGAGAATAAGATCAATGTGCAACATAATACTAAATTGGTAGGCATCCTTATTAAAGCCACACTTAGTCACAAGTAAACCCCACTAAATGCAGAAAACTTACTTCTCAGCAAATAGGTTTAAGAGTGCATCATTACCCGTATTCCTTGGGCAACTATGCTAACAAATGCCAAATTTTATTTCCTAAGAGAAGGGTAGTCAGAGTGGAGACAATTCCAAGCCTTGGACTAATGGAAACACCCTAAAAAGTTGCTCACAAGCCATGGATGGCTCAACTACTCTAACTTTTCAAGCCATGAGTCTCCACAGGCTGCCAGAAGCTATAAACAGGGGTGGGATCCAGTTTAGCCACTACACTGTTCCAATATTTATACTATTTAATTGGTCCAAATAGAGAGACCTTGTTTCAGGGGGTAGCTGGCAGAGCACAACAGACCAGTCCTCACCAAGGGGGAAGGTTACAGACTGCTGGAATTGCCAGGAAAAGCAGCAAGCACCCATCCACTCTCATTCCAGAATGCTACCCACATCACAGGCATGCACTCCACCCTGCCCAAGGAAAGACACAAGAGAGAGCTGTTCCAAGCCAGGAGAAGCCTACAAGCTTTGCTAGCCTGTAAACACACATCCTGCCAGCACATTCCAGTCTTGAGAGCTGTCTTGGCCTACCCTGACCTGACCCTGAGCACTGCTAAACAGAACTGGATGTTGTAAGGATGTTTCTCATGTAGTGTTGCAGTTCCTAAAAACGAAGCTCCTGTTTTGCCTCTTCTCCGTCTGAACAGGTAACAGATCATGTGGTACATTAAGTACACTCTTTCAAGAAGCAGGTGGACAGACCTTGCCTTCTCACCGCTTTCTCTGTTTCTTTCCTAGACTCTTTTCTATTATGGCTCACAAATCCCAGGATGGGACATCCTTGGTCACTTTGGTTATTTGGACTGCACATAGCAAGAGTGGGCAGCCAAAGACTTCTGGTCCCACCACAAAAAAGTCAAGCTGCCCTTAAGCACTGACCCCAAATACAGATGGGAGTGTCTCACCACAGGAATCTTTGCCAGGCAAAGGAGTGCTGTCAGTGTACATTAACAAGGAAGTGGTCAATCTCCTTGCTACTCAGGTGGTGCTAAGCAACTTGCCTGAAACAAAGAGGACCTTATGTGTTGCTTCTGGGGGTGCATTTCTAAGAGGGTCAGTGCCCCTAAAGTGAAATCCAATCTTTCCCGCAAGCTGGTCAGAGCAAACACCTTTGTGCTGCGGCTCTGCATCAGACTAGTATGAGTCAAGTATTCATAGAGTGAGAAAGACATGCTTCTGGATGAGATGGGGACTGCTGTCCAAATATTGCTGCCACAAGAAGGGAATCCTACCAGTATACACAGCATGATAGGAATTCTGCTGGCACAGCCAACAGCCTGTACTTTGGTATCAGCTTGGGTGCCAAAGGTCCTTTCCAGGTGTATCCTTAATTCCCACATCTGCAAAGATCTGTTTCTGCCTCAGTAATTTATCTGAATGTAGGCTGTATGAAGACTCCACTAATTTAGGAATGGGCCCCATGTGCATTTTAGAGTTTCCTGCCTATTTTTATAGCTTTCAAATATTTTTATCAGAAATGGAGAACTGGTACTCCAAGATGCCTCTAGCAGTGGTTATTACCCTTTCAGATAAGGTTCACCCACTCCCAATAACCCACAAATAGCTTTGTCCCTAAACAGTACTTTTACCAAACTGGAAACATGGTTCCAAACACTTCCAGTTCTAGTTTTGGAGTGTGTGAGCTCCACAGTGGTTCTGAGAAATGGGAAACCAGCCCCCAGCCCCTCCAAAGTTGCCTGCACTGGATAATCTATAGGCATGCAACAATTCCTGTGCTTCATGCACCTCATGCTAACCTCCAGTCAGCATCTAGGCATCCTGAGGAGTTTGGAAAGGCAGCACTGAAGTCCTGTCTAGCCACATTGCCAGCGTGGCTAGTCCACTAACTACCATCACTGTTTTCTGTTGACCTGCACTGCTGAGGAAATATACGTCTGAATTCTATCATGTTTCCCATCTTGAGCAGGCACACTGAATCAAGGAAATTTACCTATATGTTCACTTACCATTCAAAAACTGATTCAATAGGTCTGCTCTAACCAGAACTAACTACAGGATTCAGCCCACAGACTAACCCAAGAGTAATTTGCAAGTAAGGTAGGCTCTCAATATCACACTCATAACACAGTGTAAAAGAAAAAAAAACTTTAATAGTAAATGCAATAGTGGGCACACCTGGGCACCCTAGTGAGTCCATGCTAAAAGCTGTTGAAACTCAGTCCAACCTCACTGAACACAGCACTGCTCAGAGATCTGTCTGTTGCCCACAGAACTGGCAGATGCTGGATCCAAAATGCCTCAGCTAACAGTGCTTGGGTATTAGGATTACATCTCTGTGGCACACATAAGGCTCACAAGGAACAATGCCTGGCCCAGGGTTTTGGGCCCGATGCCCAAACGGCAGCTATTGTTGAGACACAGGCTCTCACTCCTCTCTTTCAGGTTCTCAGACAAACTCAAGAGGGATGCTTGCCTGAACACACATATCACCCTCTGGAAGGATTTGGCTGCTCAAGAATGGCAACAACAGGCTCATGCCTTGCTGCTCATCCCATATGACATGGTAGGACTTTCCCACCGTCACAAACACGGCCTGTCCATCTCTGCCAGAGTCTCAAGTAAGCACAGTCATCTTTCTCCCCTTCTCCTTGCAAAGGCGTTGGCTCACTCACGGCCTTCCCAGGCATCTTCCCTCTGCTTGGCCTCCAGGCGCTTCCGCTCTGCAAGCAGAAAAGTGACAGGTGAAGCAGCTGCCAGACGGGATGGGCTTGGTCAGTCTATGCAGGGAAGCACTGGACTTTGAAAACACATGAGCTCACTGACATTCTCCACAGCCTTGGCACACTCTCCCTCCCCCTCTTAGCACATTAGCCTCTGTCTCTGTGGCATGCCACACCATTTTACCTCAACAAACTGAGGTTGACCATCCTTCTGGCACTCAGAACGGCACATCCTATGGCAACCTCCCTGCACATGGGTGTATCCTTCTTTCCTTCTCAGCCACACTGTGCAATGTCTCTGCACCTCACTTTTTACCTGCAGATTCATGGAACATTTCAGAGAGCTGCATCTCACCTGTGCTAGAATTGGAGATCCTGCTTGATGACCCAAGGGAAAAGCTAGTGAGCAGAAAAGAACAGAGGAACTGCAGAGTTGACAATGGCAATTAAAATAAATGAGCTACTCCTATGCATGACTTACACTGCCTCCTGCAGCTGGGCCTTGCCCCCCGTTTTATTTTGTAGAACAGTAGGCAGGAATGGAGCACCACCTAGTGTTCAAAACTAAACAGTGAGGACTGGACACCACCTCATTTTTTTTCTATATACATTTTTTCTAGAGCGGCTGACATACAGGGATGCCTCATTACCCTGTACCTCCTCTCTCACAGACATCAACTCAGAGCTGTATACTGATCTTGCAGTTTCAGGGGCACCCTTGCTCTTGCTCAGTAGTTTCAAGGAAAAGGAATAAGAGAGTGAGAAATCTCTACTTTTCTGTGGCTACAAAGAGGGACATCGGCACATATATGGACCTAATGAAATACAGTTTTTAAAAAGTAAATAGGAAATAAGCTGAAAGAGGCTACAATAACCTCAGCATCATACATATACAGTGTGACGTATGATGCAGGAATTGTTCCATAAACGCTGTGTTCACAGGGCACAAACTATTACCAGCAGTGGTAATAGCGCTGGAAACGAGACAGCAATTATTGAATGCAGATCCTATTAAAAAAAAAAGCTAAAGCTACAGAGAAACCAATCTTTAACAACTTCTGATTATGCAGGGAATGTCATAGAGACCTAGAGTAATCAACACTCATACTCCAGTTTCAAAAGAACAATTGAGCACGGGGTAGCTGAGTAGCAAACATTTTACAAAGGAGTTTGCCTGAGAACACTCCATGGGGAAAAGGAGCAGAGAGAAACAGGTGGGGGAGTTCTTAATTGATGAGAATTATCTGCGAGAGAAGAGGCCTTATGAGAAGCTGGAAATGGACAAAAGGACTACTAACACATTCCTGACATACAAAAAGGCAATTATTCAGAAACAGACACCTGCAATGATTTGTTCAGTTAATACTTGCACCCTGTGTTTTTCATGGCTACCTGAAAGATCTCTGCAAGAGTTTGGAAGGCAGGACCTAGCACAGAGGAACTGATCTGAAGGAATACACTTACATGAGACTTTTATAGCCAACCATATGTTTTGTACCCTTTTCCTGAACTAATTTAGTCCAATTATTCCTGGCTTAACACTTTTTCTCTTTGGGCCAAGTCTGTGGTTTGTACCCAAATCTGCTGCCACATACCAGGAAATAGCTCTGTTGGGTCAAATGTTCCAGCACATTAAGGTTATGATCTGAACTCCATAGGTACATATGTCTTTAACATTTAAACCAGGTAACCCACTGGGCTGATGGATGGGAGCTAAGCTAGGTGATTCCCAAGAAGACTGGATATTTCAGGGTATCATATTACAAACAGGGGACTAAGAGCTCCCACTAGATCCATACATAAGGGAACTCCTTTCTAATGGGGATGTTGCAAGGGTGGTTCAGATGCAGGACAAGATAATGCATCTGCACATGTCTCAAGTGGTTGTGCCCTAGGTAGCTCCTGCTATTTTCTCTCCACAATGCCAGTTCCCACTAAAAAGACAAAGACAGACTGGGAACGTGCAAAGACCTTGCTGATCTCATTATGGTTTCCAAGTAAGTATGGTAAAGCCGTGCATTCTTCCAGTCAGGCCTGCATGCTCCATCACTGTTATCTGGCTAGTGCAGCTGAAGGGCAGGCAGTGAGCCAGCTGCCATCACACCAGAAAGGGACAAAGCCATTAATGGATACAATAAGCAAGGGACAGCAGGTTGGCCAAGGAGGGGCCATCTTTCTGTGGGTTCCTTGTAGTGAGGGGCATGCTGGGAGGGCAAAAACTACTCTTTCCTCTGTAAGATCACCTTCTCCCCTTTTACTGTACACTAATACAGAAAGTCATCCTTGTGCAGAGACTGGGAAAGTTACCTTTTTGGACTACAACTGGCAGAATTCCCCAGCCAGCAGGGCTACGGCCATGCTGAGTGGGGAAATGTAGGAGCTGTAGTCTAAATAAGTAATATTTCCAAACTCTGAGCAGCACAATTGAGTGAAATTAAGCAATCTGATCATAGAATGCAACCGGACACTCAAGTGATTCTCTCCTCCATGTTCCTGCATGTCCCTTTTACATCAGTGGGGCAAACATGGTGTCTCTACAGATCCAGACACCATGGAATCCAATGACTGCTCAGGTGCCTCCCTCGAGTATCCAGGCAGGCAGAACTGGCCATGTAACAGCAGGAAGAGCACATGGCTGGTTGTCTAGTAGATATATCATCCCGCTTTGAAGCAGAGAACCAGGCCAGGCAGACTCCCCAGGAGTGCCAAGAACATGGGTATGAAGTGAGAGCAGGACAGCCTGAGGTTGAGACAGGGAGAAATCCCCCAGCATCCCTCACTTGCATTCTATAATGCTGCAACCTGGATCACTGTCATCTCACACACTTGTGCCTTCTGTAATTCAACATCAGCTGTTCTCTGATGTTCTCTGACTCCCCCCGAACCAGCCCTGCAGTGTTGCCACATCCTGAACCTTACCCCGGGCAGCTTGCAACTGCTTGCGTTCAGCTTCACGTTCTGCCTTACTTTGTTTGCTCCGCACCCCAAGGGCTCCTGTCACCAGTCTCCTGGCCAAGGCAGCTGATGTCTCTGGGCGTTCTTTGGCTGGCTGCAGGAACTCTAGAGTGATTAACAAAGGAGGGACAAAGGACTCAGTGCTTTTGAGTCACAATTAATACTGATAGGATTCATTTAACAGATCATTTCTTCCCCAAACTCTACTTAGTTTGAAATGCTGCTTGATGGATGTTAAAAGGGGGAAGGAACAAAATCCCAGCCATGGTCCAGCTTCCATGATAGTGAAACAAGCTGAAAGCACCCTGAATAGACTTGCTCATGGAGCTCAGGCTTGAAATAGGTGCCAAAGAAATGATGGCAATGGACAAGGCACCTCCTTACAGCAACAAACGAGGTGCAGTATATGCAAATACTTGGCAGGGTTGTACTCATCTGACTGTGGGTATTTAATCCTGCCTGGACCATACTCCCAGTCTCTTTCTTCCACAATGCTACACTGCAAACAAGCTGTGGATATTGGCCATGCTATGCAATTTCCCAAATGCTTCCAAGCATGAAACTGGGAAACCAGCACACTTATTTTCTCTCTTCAGGACTGAACTGATGTAGAAGCCTCCATGTCTGGGAATCAGTATGGCCAAGGGGATGACCCAGCACATCAGCATGAAGGGTCCTTACTAGTTATAATGTCAGAAAAAACACAGTTTCGTGTCAGTGGGGCCCTTTCCCTTACCAGCTGCTCTGTTGGAGGGGTGTGATTTGGAAAATTCAATGTAAGAGGGAAGAGACTTTCAAAAGAGAAGTTTTTGTGATGAGTGGGTATTCTTACTGGCATTTCTTAAGCACCAACCCTAATCAAGCATTCACAGGTGCAGAGACAATGGGTCCAGGCAGGTGGGGCAGCTGATGTCTCACAACTACCACTACCTTTTATCAAGATTAACTGAGCTACTACCTGTAGAAAGATAATACATGATACCTGTATGAACACAGGACACAGAAAGAACATAGAAAGCTGCCTTACACCATGTGAGACCACTGGTTCATGTAGCCCAGTACTGACAACTCTGACTGGCAGCAACTGTACCACAGGGTTTCAGGCAAGATTCTTCCCCAGTCCTACCAGGAGTCCTCTGGTATTTCCCATACAAGTATTAACCAGGTCCTGCTTTGCTTCCAAACTAGACAAGATCAGGCATGTTCAGATCAGGAAGGCTGATCTGGTCAGCCCTACCTGTTATGCTTCAGTATGGTAGACTGCAATCTCTGTCATCCTCAGCAGTGTGACTCCTACATGTACAGACTGGGGTGACTGCAGCTGAAGCCCAACATACCCAAGCACTGACAGACTTTTTTGAGGGGAAAGGGAAAGGCTGAAATAGATTACTCCCATATCTCTTTTGGCCTCACCAGCAAAGGCTCGAGCTTTGGTCTTTGCAGCTCTCGTGGCCTGTGACAGCGGACGGGTTTTCACCGTCAGGTGTTTGGTGGTGAGAGCATCCCGAGCTGTGAGAAGAAAAAAAAATGGCATTATACCAAGAAGTGAGCTAAGCAAACAATGAATCTTGTGAACAGGCATCTCTCTCTCTCTCTCTCTCTCTCTCTCACACACACACACACGCCCCACTCCCCGCAAGAAAAAGTCACCCAGCAAACTCCACGTAAAAGCAGATCATACCTGTGATCGGGCTGGAGAAGATGCCCAATGCATGTGTGTCATCTACCCACTTAATGTCAAAGCCTTTCTTCCTGGCAAGGGAGGAAAGGAAAAGATGTCACAGCACTAGTGGTGTGTGTGTGTGTGTGTGTGTGTGTAAGAAAAGGCAATTTTGTGCAGCTCTGAAAGAAGCCCCAAAAGGATGCAGAACCAGGAAAGCACTGCATGCTCCCCCTCAGGCCATTTCCACACTAGACTGTTATAGTGATATTATTCTACTTTCAACATCCTACGGAATCCTGGGGTTTGCAGTTTAGGGACAGCTGGCTCCTCCCTAAACTGCAAACCCCAGGATTCCATAGAATGTTGAAAATGGAATAGTGCTATAACAGTCTAGTGTAGAAATGGCTTCAGTTTCTCACTGAAAGGACATCTGGTATTATTACTCCCACAAGAGGAGAAATCAGCATCAGCAGAACCAGTACAAACACAAGCTCCTTTGGAGCAAGACTGGTGTTTGGCCTGGATCAGGGAATGGCTCCAGAGTGAAAGGGTAGTGCTGATCTGTAAGCTGGAACAATGGGAGTCACCCTCACAGCCAAGCCTTGAGGACATTTAAGTGGGCAGGCCCAGAGAAATGAAGACTCAAAGTGAAGATAACTGCCATGTGCTCTGTTTCCAGCCCCACCCTCAACCTCAGCACTGAAAAAAAATAGGAAGGGTGCAGGAAAAACTGCTTACAGGTAACTACAGAAGACACGCATCAGGTCCTCTGTGCGGAACTCAGCCGGAAAGTCGTAGATCTCAATGACGTGTGGCAGCTCAGAGTCGCTCAGGTCCAGATCTGCTGGAGAGTAGTTATAGTAGTCAAACCGTGGCTCCTGCAGACTTGTAGTGTCTGGACTACGGGTAGACAGCTGGAAGAAGGGACAATGAGCAAGAGTGAACCCAGGGTGCAAGCTACATATCAGAAAGCTCACCTCTCATCCTTTCCCTAAAAGTTGTCCAAATCACCAAAAGGCTCCTGATGTCATACCAAGGAACTAATCTTCTCCCCCTCCCCATCTCTTTCCCAAATGACAGGCCATGCATAGCCTCTGACTGCCAAGCGCCTTGGCGCATCCCTGCCCCTGGGCCTCCTAGCAGCCTGGGAGCGGGTACACTGCCTGATTGATGGAGCTGTGGGCTCATGCTCTAGAGAAGGATTGATGGCCCACGGGAGATTGGGAGTTATTGATCAGGTGTCTCCTGCTGCTTGCATACTTTCCTCATTAACCATTTCCCTCTGCTGTTTCACCAAGTCTGAGGAGGTGGCTCCCTCAGACTTTCTAGGGGAGGAGAAACTAGGTCTTTGCTCCCAGGATCCGGGAATCTGCTGGGGCCTTGCTCCCAGCCACTATGCATATTGACCCTTCAACACAATGTATGGCAGGGAATTAGTGACACTGAAATTGATCCCCAAAAGCAGCTGTAAAACTCAGCTTATAGAACAGCTGATTATCTGGCTAAAGATAGAAAAATTAAGATAGATAAGTGAAAGAAGAGGAATTGACATGATGGGGGCAAGCTAGGAGAGGTAGGGGCCAGGTGGAGTAAACCTGAACACAATTATTCCCAAGGATAGCTATTGTGCCAAATCAGAGAATACATTAATGCACATTAATAACTGGTAATGATATAAAGTGTTTAGAGGTATGTGTAGCATTTTAAAGTAGACTCAGAAAGTGTTGAAGAACACTCCAGCGTCACAGTTCCCAACTCCAGTGGTGGTATGAATAGGTGAAGAGCGAAAGCATGAAGTAAGCTGGCCTTACTAACAACTCCTAAGGGAAATGAGTTCTTCTGCAATTACTGCAAGATGTTCTGTGTGCAGTTGCCCATGAAAAGTATTCAGAAGATACAGCTTATGAAAAATGTCACAACCAGAATACACTTTGGTGTCTGATTTTTCTGATCACTTCATATCTGTCCTGTTTAAACTGTACTGGCTTCTGACTTCTTTCTAGACCCACATCAAGGTTCTGCTTATATTATGCCCAAAGCCCAAAACGGCTTGCAAACAGAATGCTTGAAGGGCTGATTCCCAAACTTTGAACCTGCCTGTCAGTTGTGGTTGTCTTCAGACACCCTGTTTTGCACTATCCTGCCAAAATTGATGTGGTTGATGGAAAATGGGATAGGGCCTTTTCAGTGGCAGCACCACTAGAGATTAGACTGCTTACTCTCCTCTTGTCTTTTGGACAAGTGGTTCAGATGTATTTATTCTGTCAGGCTTTAACCTTGCTTGCCATGCATCTGCTCTATTTCTACTTTTAAAGTACTGTACAGATTTCACTGCAAAGAGATTCTAATTGTTGCACACTATGTTGGGCTACCTATAAAGCAGAGACTGGGAACTACAAAGGGTGCAGGGGCTATTCTGCCACAGAGACACAAACTGGCACAAACATAGGTGCCATCTTGTCATTTCCATTTCTGGCCATTGGCTAAAATATTTTTACAGGGGAGGGGGTCAAATTGCCATGTTTTATGGTGGTTTGTGCATGTGTGTACGTTGGAACACTTTTTAAATTGGGGGGCTGGGAGCATCAGGATTTTCCAGAGGTTCAGGAGCTATGTGTTAGCTGCTGACTATACTTCACCCACCAAATCCCACTAAACTAAAGTAAGGATGGAAAACCTCTTTCAGCTTGGGAGCCAAATTCAATTTCAGAGAAGTTCCCTGGGAGGGAATGGGGTATTCCAGTGGTGGCCAGGGCCTAAAGGCAAAGGACTGGGACCCAAGCTTGAAAGCTGTTTCTGTCAGCAACTAAATTTCACCCTTTTAGAATGGAAAAAACGGTGCACACAACAGCTGGGAAACTGTCAGTTGAGAGTACCAATGGGCAAAGAGCCACAGCAGTCTGAAGAAGCCCAAAGGGCTGGCTTGGGACCCCATGATGGCCAGATTCAGCCCCAAGGCATGAGGATCCCCACCTATCTGCTATGAAGCAAGATAAATATCTTTTTTTCTTAACTGACAAACGCAACACTGTCACTATGCACAACAGAACTGTACTGCTTGCCATGGCCTTCTTAGTCCCCAAAGGCTGACATAATGGCTGCCCTGGCAGAAAAGGTACTGAGATTCCCTCTAGCAATACCAAAAAAATGCTCGCAGAGATCCAGTTGAGAAATGTCTGCTTTTCACCCCAGATCTATAACTTAACTGCCCAATGGGCAACAGCCCCTGTGCTGAATTGTCTCAGCCTGGCCAATCAGTTCCTGCTCCAAAGGGATGGCCTGCTGAACCTTTGCCCTCTAAGCCTGCCAAGTCACCCATGGCTGCAGGGAGACAGATTGACTGCTAGATGCTGGGCCCAGCTGCCAGTGATTTGCAAGCACAGACCGCTCATGCTGGGTCCCTAAGCTGCACAGATCAGCACACGTCATGTTCGCGAGGGAGTCTATAAATCAGGCAGGCTCCTGTCTGCTTCCCCAAGTACCCGGACCAATGTAAGCCACAGCTGTCCGTGGAGAGTCTATAAATTCCAGTGACTTCAGTCAATAAGAGATGGTAATTCAGGTAATTTCACCAGAAAGGTGAATTTGTGGGTGGGCCAGACCCTGTTAAGAATAAGAGGGCAAAGGGATGGAGCTGCAGCCGGGGGGGAGAGCCTCAGTGGATTAAATAGGAGCAAAACTATGAACTAGAGCATTTGGAACCCATGTGAAAGGCACCAAGTCCAGCAGAATTAGGCCTAAGAAGTGCTTGAGGGACCAGGGCACTTATAATACCCAGTGGTATGGCAGATAAACAGAAAGCACGGACAGACCACAATGCTTGAGCACCTTGCCCTTCACAAACCACTACACCTAGCAAAAGAAACACCATCGGAAAAGGGCTGCTGGCTTAGTGCAGAGGGCAACGGATCCAAGCATTGCAGTTCACCAAATGCACAAACTGGAGTTTGTCTACAGAGCGCACAGGAAAGGGAGGGAGGGAAAGGGCTTCTTAAATTTTGGTGTCCTTTGTACAGTTTTAGTCTCAACCAACATGAGCTTGCTATGCAGCTATAGAGTGCAAGCCCATGCCAAGTAATGCAGCGGGTGCATGGCACTGTGTTATTGCAAGTATGTTTGTAATGATTTGTACACCACTGAAAGGGCAAGCCCATTAAATGCTGGAGTTTCCTGTCTTGGGTTGCTTACAGGAACTGTGCACCCTAAGCGCTGCATTAACACAGTCCCAGCCTCCTGTTCACAGTCTCCTTCCCAGAGATCGCTAATGTTCAAGACTTGTCCTGTGCTGGGAAAGGTTCTGCCAGCGGATACACAGGCAGCAGGGAGCAAGAGGACACAGGAAATAAAGACTGTCTGCCACGGCTCAACGCTCTCCAAGATTTATCTGTGACGGCACACATTCCAGGCAAGCAGGGGCAGCGTGCTGACTGCTACTTGTTTCCTTAGCTTTCAAGACAAAGAAGACAGCCAACAAAAGACAGAGGTGTGGTGACAGGCTTTGGACAAGGCTCATTCCCATCAAGAGACATACATGTGCAACTTTCAAACCTCCAAGCTGTTAATCCTGCATATACTGAGAGTTGGCAGGTTATAGCCTCTTTAAAAAGGCAGCTTTGGCCAGAGATGATCCCTCATGATACACTGTATTTCCATGGATGACACAGTTTCCACGAAGGAATGACAAGGATGCATAAGTCTGTAAAGACAGCTATATTCCTTCTTGTCACAGAGCATACAAACATTAACTGTTCTAAATACAACAAAAGAGATGACTTGTACTGCACATTTCTCCCTGAAAATCAGCATTATTTGTTCTGACTTGGGGAAAATAATCTCCCTTTGAGTGAGGGGATACAAGGTTATTTTGTAATTGGGCTGAAAGAAACAGGGCTGGTTTAGATGGTCTGCAAATAAATAGCAATGCTCCCATCTCAGGCATGTGTAAACATGTCTGCAGCATAGCGCTTGCAGGCAAACCATAAGTCCATGCAAAACACCTTCCTTGGTGTACATACAGCAACATCTTCTACCTGTCCTTCTAATTCCCATTCTCACAGGCTCCCAACCTGAGTACACAGTCCTCTACACAACGTAAGTCACACTGACCTTACTGTGAGGGACTAGGTGAAGATTTTCACTGGAGCAAGTAATAGCACAGACATAGCTTTATTTAGACGTGAGTTGTTTTCTCAGGATTGTCACTTTTTCTCTATTTTTACCTCATCTTGTTCTTTTTTAAACACACACAGGAAGATATGCGTAAGTGTATATCTGCATGAAAAGTGACTGGGTTAGAGCTGCATAGAAAGCCCAAACTCTGGACTTTGCTAAAATTCTGCTTGCAAATTTTCAGTACTGCATTCCTGAATACTCAAAGATCCTCTGATACCCAACCTCTCAGTGTGTATGAAGTTAAAGGAGAAAAGTTTTAACTTAAGTAAAGAACTTCCTCACAGTAGTTAATAACACTCCATTGAATAATTTACCGCAAGACAGAGGCAAATTGACCCACAATAATGGTGTATCTCATAATGAATACTCTGGCAAATTCAGATGTAACTGTAAGTGTAAATGCACCCTTTGTTAGAATTCCTCCCTGCTGGCAGATTTTATTGTTTTTGTTTTTCTGCATCTTCTGATGCTGATTTTCACAGGAGGAGGGGAAAGTGCTGCCTGCACCACATCCCCAGATCCGTCACAGTTTGCAACCCAAGTCCTGTTTTATCCACACAAAATCTTGTACCTCATTAAAGAAGTACAAGCTTTGATATAATTGGTCTTGACAAAAGTCTTGTGCTGTTCCTCTTTCTGGCTACTGCTCTTTCTTCTCTTTCATTATCAAAATACTTTTCCTCTTTAAAGTGAATTTCTAGCACAGCCCCTATTTGCTTGGACACTCTTAAGCTACATCAACTAATTTCTCTTACAAGACAGTAAATCTACCTACTCTACAAAGCTAGAGCTCAGATTTTTCTCAACAAGCTTACCCTAAGTCCACTCTGTTGTAGTGTGTATATGTGTGCAGGTCAAATCTAGCAAAATGGATCAGGAACATACATGCATTAATGTAGTCACCTGCATCTCAGTGTTTGTTAGGATAAGAGAGACAATCATGAAACCTTTCTAATGCTGTTGGATTGTAAGTCCCAGCAGCATTAAGCAACAGAACCAATGGTGAATTAGTTTGAGGGCCCAATTCTACCATTGGTGGTGAAAGGATGCTGGATCCCATCAGCCAAAACCCTGGAATGCTTCTCTGCAATGTACCATCTGCATCATTTAAGCTTATCTTTTAGCAGTTCCTTGTATAAGAGTTCAGCAGCAAAAGCACTGTAGGCAGAGGCTTGGAACTACACCCAGTTCTGTAACAGAACAAGAAGGGACATGCATACTGACATGGAGACAGGTAAACATACATAGGGGAGAAGCAGTAAAAGATTAGTTTCAGCACAATGAAACAAATGACACTGCTGAAATTGAACGTTGTGTGTGACATGAATACTGTTCTGGACATCTGGCAAATTAGGCTCCCTGCAGATTGTTGGGCAACAACTCTAACCATTCCCAACAACATGATCATGCATGCTGGGGATGATGGGCACTGCAATCCAGCACATTGGGAAAGCATTAGTTTAGTGAAGCCTGCCCTAAATCAATGTGTTCACATACTCCTTTATCACTATGACAAAACACTCTTGAGAGAACTACCACATAATCATTTCTGTCCTGTCTGCAAGCTTCAAACAAGTTCTCATCTTAAATTTAAAAGCCAAAAAGCAAGCTGCCCAGGTCTGTCCCTCACCACAACAAGTGCAATGTCTAGGAACCTTCTGCGAATGGACCACCGTTACAAAGATACAGTTATTAGGATGCTGAAGAAACGTTTAAACCATCACAGTGCCCAAGTCATAGCAGTGCCCAAGTGTTACCCCTTAACTTTCCCCAATCAGCTTTCAGCCCTCACCTAATTCTTAAGAGAAGTATCTAGCTTTAGATACTGCACCTTCACTCTCTGAACTTGGTTGGCTGTACCTTGCTTGGAGAGATTATATGTGATATAACTGAAAGGAAATTACCCCTGAGTTCCTAAAATCAGTGCTTTTTAATGTCAACAGTTTACCAGTATCAGTTCTCTGATAAAAAAACAGGCATAGACTTGGTTTAAATTTAAAAAAGACTGTTAAACACAGAATTCATAATCTTACAAGCAGGTCAAGTCTGTTCTTAGGAACTGGAAGTGGGAAATTTTCCAAGCAGCTTGGAAAATTTACATTGTAAATGACAACTACCAGAGTTGGAGGGTATCCATGTTGAGAGATTCTGTGAGTTGTAATGGAAGAAAATATCTTTTCCAAAATCAGCACAGAAGCACTGCATGCCACACTGTGTGTTTAAGCCCAGCCATGTTGCTGCACTACTGCTCTGACAAGACCAATAGAGAAAGCCAGCCATACAGTAAAAAGAAAGACACGCTTCTAAGCTTAATAATCTAAATTGTTTCCCTCTCCCCTTTCCTGGCATCTTCTAGCATGCAAATAGTTCACCTCTCTTATCCTCAACCCAAAGTGGTTTCTTCAGGTTCACAATTATAGACGTGTGTAAAATGTGCAAGTTGCTTCTGCTAATTCTTCCTTAGGCATGGTTTTTTTCATGTCAGCCTGAGAACTAGTGGATGATGCTTGGCTGCCTTAACATACAGGACTAGCACCATCAAGAGAAAACACAAGACCTGCTTGTGTAATCAAACGCTCATGAAGGCACACTTAATGGAAGAAGGGGGATAGAATGGGAATTCCATCCCTGCTGCCCCTTCTGCAATAAGGCAGTCCAGATCTACATCATGAGTTGTCACCTCTGCTGAAGGCACTGGAAATGACAGGTGGTTCCTTTGTGCCCAGTACATGATCTGGTCTGGATTCTGAATAGAAAGTTAGCTACCTAAAAAAGGAGGGAGGCTTTAATTTCCGTGCCATTACTGCCTGGAATAAGCAGCAGTGAACCCAAAGCCACTTCCTGTAAAAGCTGCCCCCATGGAGTTTTAACAGCCTCCATTACCAAGAGTTTAGGATGGTTTATGAGCTAACCCTTGGTAATGAGCCTGCTTAGTTAATTTCAGTGGTTCACAGGAACTATTAGCAAGCCTAATCCATTGAGATACACTCTGAGTCCTATGCAGGCCTACATGCACTTTGCAGCAATATTAGGATACTTTGTTACTTTAGGTACCTTTGTGTCACTCCAAAAGTACAGGGTTTACGGTATTGATTTAAGCTTTAATAAGGGGCTCACAGCCATCCAGCCGACAGAGAGCTTTTCTCGTAAACCGAAGGGAAGGCTGTACATTCCCCATACTGAGATTCTCATTGCAATCCGTTCAAACACTACCCTTGCAAGGCACTACACTAACAAGCCAGAGCCAATTAAAAACCTGCCATTTCCATGAAACTTCATGGTATGTCTCTCCACGCCTGGCGGTCATCATGATGGCTCTCCTCCACTGTAACACAGTCACCAGGCATAGCACTTTCGCCTGCTTTATTGTGTGCATTTTATATACTGTCAATGGAGTATATTTCTCATTAGTTCCACAGAGGAATGGTTGTGTTGTGTTTAGTAAGCATTAGGGATCTCATCTCGCTCTAGATGTCAGATTTCTTAGCCCATGCTCCCCCAGTCATCACCTGTGTTGGAGAGCTCCACAGATTAGCCACACAAGCTGAGGACAACATTTCCTTTGAGCTGCCCACCGATTTCCTTGCAGATCACATGGAATCTTCTACCCATTATTAAAAGGAACAGAAATCAGCCCAGGACCTGTCCATGCAGTAGACCAATCTGTGAAGCTCCCTCATCCCAAGCTCTTATTGTAACTTCTAAAAAGCAAGTTATTAGTCAAGGCAATGAAGAAAGTTTCAAAATATGTGTTGTGGGTTTTGTTAAATGTTCAGAATGCTCAAGCTTGAATTTAGCCAAGGTTTTCATTGGTGGAGTATGCACTAAGAGGAACATCTGATTCTGCAGCTTTTGTTTGCTTCCTCGTCTGCCTGTCACCAAAACTCTGCCCCACATATCCTCTGTACGAACCTCTTTCTCATCAGTCTCAAAAATAATACAATCATTGTGTGCCAAAATAAAATCTAAAGACAATATCAAAATGGATACATTTTGAAGTATTTTCAGTTTATCCAGGAAACTGGTTTAATATATTTGTCTTTCCCAAAAGAAAATTCTAGCTTCACTGCTTTTGGTACAATCTGCCAAGAAAGAGAGCAAGAGACAGCAAGAGAGATGGTGGGAGGGGGCAGAGAAACAGAAAGACAGAGTGACAAAGGTAGAAGTACAACCGCAGAATATAGACACTGAAGACAAAAGACTGGATCCAGGCTGAATCAGCTGCATAGGACCTCAGAAGTTAACATACATTAGCCCCAGACTGAACTATGTCACATGCTCCAAATATAAATGCTGCTCATACCACTACATCCCATGGCCCTCTGCTCTGGAAGATCTGCATACAGTACTCACCCCCTCCAGCAAGCGTGGATCCAGGCATTCACCATCATCATTAAACAGAGCATCCCAGCTTTCATCAGCCATGTTGTTATCCTCACCATGAGTTCCAGGACTGCCACTGGTTCTAATGGGTTCCTCCAAGCCGGATGGCACCTTCTTTCCAGTTTCTTCTTCTCCCTCAGCTTTGGCTGAATGCTTTAACCTCATGCTTGCCTTCCCATGGGTTGGCTTTTCCACAGAGGTGTCACTTAAAAGTGCTCTTCCTCTGGGCAGAATGTTCTTTGAAGAGCAAGCCATTTTCTTAGAGGTACATTCCAGAAACAGGCTGGTAGCCCCTTGGGATGAACTGTTGGATGCAGCACTGTTGCTGCCCTCAGTGCTTTGATCTCCCATGTCCAAACTGACCTCTCCCATCAATAGTACAGCCTCAGAAGCATCAGTTTCACACTTACAGGTAAGACTGGAGAAGCTGCTCCCCTCCCCACCTTCACTGCTACAAACCTGTCCTGTTTTATCCTCTGCTATCTGGAAGACACAACAGGGCAGATTATCTAATCTCCAGCAGGGCCTCTCTGAACAATTGTGGACTGCAGCCACCTCTGAGCTATCTTGGAAATGCTTGTTTGCACTTTCCTTTAGGCTATCTGTCAAAACACTCCCATCCCAGTGTTCAGACACACATTCCAAGCTTACTCCATTCTGCTCAGAACTGTGTTCAAGTGCATGACATGGTACATTACTCTCATACCCTTCTCCATTTTCTAGTGTGCTATGCTCACTTGTTTGTGCCTGAGCAACAACATATTTGGTTCTACTGTCTTCCTTTGGTTCTGTCTGCTCTACAAGAAGCCTGTGAGTATATTCCAAGATACTGCTACCACTCATCTCTGTCTGATTGGAGTTACTCTCATTTAAGCACTGAAACTGACCACATCCAGCCACCTCTGTGCAAACCAGGATGCTCTTGTCAATGTGTTCCAGCAGGCTACTCTTGTCTACTGCTGCCTGATCAGACAATCTTTCACTTGTATACACTGGTGAGTCATCCTTATGTGTTTTTGTGTTATCTAGAACCCCACTACCCCCATTTTCAGATATGTCACCCTGTCTTATTCCAGTTGGTTCTGAATCACCTTTGGCTCCAGACTTGATTATTTTATCCTTGATAGCCAACACATTCACTTCACTCAGCTCTCTCTGATCCATGAGCCTCTCACTGCTGTACATTTGCACACTTCCTTCATTTAGCCCTACCTGGTCTGGGAGGAGTGCTCCTGACTGCTTGCTCATGCCAAAGGTGTGAGTCTTTTGGAAAGAGAAAGGGTCCTGACCTCCTGACGGAACTGGGTGATCTTGTCCCCAAGTGCAAACCAGATTAGTCTCCCTTGCCTGAACACGGAGATCTGCCAGTCTCTCTAGGCATTTAGCGGAGGGTGCAGTGGAGCATTCCAGAGGTGGCTCCACCTCACTGTTGGGCAATGGCGTGGATTTTGGCCCTAGGAGGCTGGAGAAAGGGAGGGACTGCTGCAATTCTGGCTTCTGTTGGGACTGTAGCCTCTCCTCTTCTTGCACCTTTGAACCTCGGTTCCTTTGGCAGAATTCATCATTATGACTCCAGTCATGACACAAAGTTTCTCTCGCTTGCTCAGAGCAGTTAGTTCCTCTTTGGCTACTGTGAAGCAGGTTTCTTCCACCTCTGGCACTCTGCCTTGGCTTATACCTTTTAATGCTCTCCTCCCCTGTGGGGCAATGGCTTTCCTCCTGCCCACATTTGGTGCTGGTTTTTGAGACTGCCACATCCCGTCGTGGCCTGGGAACATACAAGGCCATATCTGGTTTCTTGGGCCGCAGCCGGGTTCTCTCTGTATCTGGCTGCATAGTGCTTCCAGCACCTACAAGAGAGAAAAGCAATCAGTCCAATGCAGCAGCACAGCAATTCAGGCCCGTGTGAGGGGAAAACCTGAAAAAAAAATGTAGAATTTGGTTGAGTTTGGAACAGACCAAATTCCAGAAGGTGCCTCTTCCAGACTAGAACTGTACTGAAAGACGGGTAAGGCAGAGGCAGAGCTAGCTGAAAGAATAAGTTCCTCTGGGCAAAGGACCAGAGTACTGGTGTGCCAGTCATTATCTGCATTTATGACAGGATCATAAGTAATCACGGCTCTTTGCATTCTCTGATAAGGGAACCCAAATCCTACATCCAGTGTACAGTTTTTGTTTCCTTTATTTGGTTTCAGGATTCCAATTTTCAACGGCTACATCAATTTTTTTTAAAAAACAAACACTAAAATGGCATACTAGTAGGATAGAGAGGACAAGGAGAGAGAGCATGAAGATAATCACTGGATACTTTTTAGAGTTAGAAGCCAGGGCATAACCAGCCATGGAGAAGGAAGAGGTAATAACAACTACTGAAATATCACTCACTTGGCTGTGATAATCCTATGTAACTTCCCCACCATCCTTTTTGTCAAAATGTTTCCATTTTTTTCTCCAAACATGATGACCAGAAACATACTTAAAAACAACAACAATCAATGCTGCAACAGACTATCCCAGCTACCCCTCTGAAAAGTTAAAAAACCCTAAGTAATTCAATGCAAGATTACACAACAGCACAGAACTTTTAAAACATTCTGTCTTCAAATGTTTCATCTTTACGGTGATCTATAGTGCGACTCACATATTCTTCTGTAGAAAGTTCTAGCAATATACCTTGGTACAGTATTTTGAATACTCTTTTGAATCAGTAAATCACCTGTGCACCTTTTATACACCTTGCATCTGGTTTATATGGGCAGCTTTCTGTCCCTAAATACTGTCAGATATACTGCCACAGAAAAGACAATCATGCCCAAATTAATCACTATGACTTTGCACTAAGAGCAGAGGAGAATTCTACTGTTTCATGACATTCTCTTATCCTGGATCCAAGCTTGCCTTGCTATATTCAAAAAGGATATGGGCAAGTTTCCACTTGCTCTCTTCTGCTCATCACCCTTTGGATCCTACCTGCTTCAAGCTCTAACCCAAGCTCCCTTATCTGCTTTGTCTCTTTTCTGCAGGGAACCACATTAATGGTTGTCACCAACTCTTCAAGGTGCTTTAAAATTGGAAAAGAGACAGCTATTTCCAAAATACTGGAAGTTCACTTCCTGACTGACTGGTCTGATGGTCTGCATGATAAGTAAATAAATCTATGTGTCCACATCTAGCAAACACTTGATTTTCAAGGTTAAGAAATTTGGGCGGAGTAAGTACAGTTTAGAACAAGTACTACAACGAATCAAATGAAGAGAACAGTTTTAGCCTATACTTGACTCCCAGCCTAAAGCTGCAATAGCATCTTCCACTGTCTTAACCCACAGGTGATAGAATGGGGGAGTTTCACTAGAGACCCTTCTTTAACACCCAGACTTCCTAAGCTATGCTCCACTGAATTAGCAATGGACTTCTCTCTTTTTTGTGGGTGATAGTGTGAATTTCCATTATCAACGTAAGTTGCAAGTCTCTCTTCTACCTACCACTCTTCAGTTAACAAGCTAAACCTTCAGCTTGGTCCCTTACAAGATGAGCTCACATAATAATTGCATTCCATTTTGAATATGCTATGTGCTAGCAGTGGGGGAAGAATACAGCTTTTACAGGATTAGGCAGTTGAGTGAGTTTCTTAACAATTAATACTCACTAGAACTCATATGGAGGTACAAGGTGTTTCATCCCAATACATGTGTTGATCTACTTATGCAGAGTGTCCATATTACCATCAAACTACTGGCTGTTAATGAACATTGTAAAGGTAATGATCGGTGTTACTGTGTTTGGCATTTCAATTCCCTAGACTCTTAGAGTTTACTTAAGAGAGTAGGAAAGCCAGACGTTGCTTAGCCTCAAAAGCTCTGCATTCTAGGCAATCCCTTCTTTGCACAGATCACCCAACACAGAGAGAGCTGCATAAAAGAGCATGGTTTGTTGATCCAGCAATATGATTCTTGTTTACAGCGCAATGCCAGACATCCAGGGTAGAAATACGAAGGTACAGGGGGAGAAAAGGCAGAAAAAGATAGCCTACCCCCACTTGCTCTTAGAATAAACTGTCAAGATTCTTTTTCCAGTAGAAAAACTGGAAACTGAATAATAAAACAACTGATTTTTTCCCCTCTTTTAGAATGAATGCAGTTTTTTTTAAGACAAGGTTTTACTCACAATGATCAGAACTGAGTGTAAAAGAATAGATGTGAAACAGTCTACAGCAGTGGTTCTCAACCTGTGGGTCCCAGATGTTTGTGGACTTCAGCTCCCAGAAGCCCCAGCCACTATGGTCAATGCTCAGGGCTTCTGGGAGCTGAAGTCCAAAACATCTGGGGACCCATAGGTTGAGAACCACTGGTCTACAGAAATAGGAAATGATAATTCTTGCACATACACTACTGTATTGACATGTGCCTTCAAACAGTTTCTGACTAATGGAGACTCTAAACCCCCAAGGGGTTTTCTTAGGAAGATTTGTTCAGAGTGTTTTTTGCCAGTGCCTTCCTCTGAGGATGAGAGAGTGTGACTTGCCCAAGGTCACCAAGTGGGTTTCCACATGGGGATTCCAACTACAGTCTCCAATATCCTACTCCCACACCGAAACCGCTACACTACACTGACTCCCTGTGCATACATTAGACAAATAAAAAACTCAGACTTAAGATGCATTTGTATATCCAGTAAATGCTTTCACATTCATGAGAAGATAATAATGGGGACCTTCATTGGTTGTGATAATGAATTCCTGAGCAGTTGAATAATTTCAATGTTTAACTAAACTTTGTATCCAAATTTGCTGCTAGCCTAGTCCTTAAGACTGGACAGAATCAGTCCCATATCGTTCACAAACAATACATTTCTATATTGTTTGTTACAAAATTTATGGTTTCTATTTTCATTATTTCCTACATCTCAGAGGGCAAAAACTAAGGCACATGCTAACACAGAATACAGCAGTCTGCAAGTCTGTCTTTAGTATAGTGTACATTCAGAATTATGCCTCTATAAAAAAAATTTAAGTTCTTTTTATTGGTAAAAAAAGTTTATACACACACACACATATATAGAGAGAGAGAGAGAACTTCAAACAAATGATATATCCATAAACATTTGTATAACAACAAAAGAAGCCAATTTCAATTCAACAATAATGAATTATGCCTCTATAAAATTAAGGCTTTTGTATTTTTAAATTTCATAAACAGACCAAACAGGACAATTTGATATGCAAAGGGATGAATAAAAAAAATGTTGATAAATCAGCAAAATAAGTTTGATAAACAGTTTTGTGTCTATTTCAATGTTTTCCCCATCCCATCCTGACAAACAGCCTTTTTTTTTTTCCAATTTCTGGAAATTTTACATCTCTAATCTTGAGTTCAAATCCTGGCAAAGACCTACAAGGGGATATGAAGCTCTATCTCCAGGGGCATCTTAAGATCACAGATAAGCACACTCTCTCTGCCCCCAGCTCTCAGCCCCAAACACCTACCTACACTCAGTGCTACTACATGAACAACGGAATCACTGTGGGCAAGGGGAGGGCCTCTTCTTTGTGAATGCATTTCATGGACAAGCAACATGTGCCCTCCTATACCGACAAGGATCTGAGAGCCAGATGTAAAACAAAGGATGTGGTTAAGCTTGCCACATCTCCTCTTAGTTTTACTAGTGAGAATATATAGTGTGTATGGTTCACAAATTAATAAAGCAAGAGCAGAAACTGTTGCCCTGAACCTACTGTCAGAGTGTAAAAAGGGCTGACTGTGTTCTGTCAACTATGCCTTCCTATGATGAAGGATAAGTGGATGCAGCTAAGTGCTGAATCTCCCTTGTTTATCTCTCTCTCACATACTCCAAATAAGCCAAAAACTAACACATGAAATTCATGTCCCAGCTGCTGCTTCTTACTGCAGCTGTGAGTCCCATCAAACTGACAGGTACTTATGGGTTGACATGGACAATAACCGAAAGCCCAGCCAGCAGCAGCCACGTGGGATGGTTAGGGAAATATCTGACACAAAAATTAATCAGTTGTGGGGAGAATGTGGCCCTTCAGATTATGTTGGACTCTGTTTTGAATCAACCCTAACAAGAACAGTCGAACTTGAGGGATGATGGGAGTTGCAGTATAGGACCATATGTTCCTAATCTCTGCTTTAGAGGTACAGTATAAGTGATCTGCACTATGAATTGGCTGATGGCAGTAATACTGGATCTACATTCTAATATAGAAAAGGCACTTATAAACCAAGGGCATGAAATACATGTATAACACATTCTGCAAATGGAACAGTTTAATTGTCAAGGGGGGACAAGGTTGGGCCAAGCAGGAACTAGGGGGCTTACCCCACTAAGACACATGCAGAAAAGGATGGGGAATATCTGTCAAATTGGTCCTTGGTCAGCCCATTTACCACCACCCCTGGATTCTGGAGGACACACAGAGGATCTCAAACATCCAGAAAAAATAGGGAAACAAGAACACATAGGGGCTTGCTCATTTGCCGCCCATCAGTAAGAATACTACATGATATTGCCCACACAAAGTGCATGGAAAACCATATTTTGATATTTTTTAAAAACTCCAGTTCCCAGAAGCTCCCAACTTGTAGACCAAGAGATTCTGGGACCTGTACTCCAAACAAATGATTTTTCCAGGCACTGTGTACACTGGATCCAGAGCAGGAGCAAGCAAGAGATAAGGTTATTTCATCTTACTCGTGACCACACCAGTGCCAGAGATCCTGGGAATTCAGGCTACCATAAAGACAAACAAGCCTCTCCCATGCTCAATGCAACAGAACTGTAAGAGACAGCTGGTGTGCTTCACAGCCAGTGTGAGCAGCTTGTATACACCCATCCTGTATGAGGCACATAGGAAATAGGTACTCTGCCTTGCTGCAACTCAATGAAGGACCCCAGACACACTCTATAATGGGGATATGGCTACAGATGAACAGCCAAGCTTAAACATGCAATACATAGGAGCAAGACTGAGAAACAACGATCTTGGCTCTTAAATTTCAAACCCTTCTGCTGATCTGGCCTTCTATCCTCCAAACCCATTACAATCCACTCACCTCCAAGGAATAACAGAGACCCTAAGAAGAATCTGGCAATATTGTTCTGATCTCTACAGCCCATTCCTTTTGCCAGGGAAGAAAAACACAGTCCAGGGATCCTGATTCTCAGACCTCCCTCTGGTTGTTGCCTGGCCACATTCGCATCCTTTTCTTAGAAAACCCTTGACCCTTCCCTCCAAACCCCAAACCGCACAGCCTTCAAGCCTAACCACCACCCCAAGGCCCCAGGTACTTGCGGCCCCCACTTGCCAGGGAGATTTATTTCTCATAAGCCTTGGCATAAACAGCAAGGCTGCTATCTGCCAGGCCCCAGGCCCCTATAAATATGCATCAGGCTGCATTTATGGAGACGGATGGCTCGGGGGTCTGTCCTGTGGTTGAGGGGAAAGGAAGAGTTGGGGAAGGGTGTGGCCACATGATTAATCACTGCCCACTCTGTTTAGGGGTATTCATCACAGCCCACTGTCAGGTAAATCACTGGAAAAACACCTCTCTAGTAATTAATGGGAAGTGACGGATGGACAGCCCCTGGGCCCATTAATCTGGACCATCAGCAGCAGACCAAGATTATGAATGTCAGGATGCATAAACTGTATACCAATCAATAGGGCCAGGAATTCATCCAAGGTTCTCATTTCCGAGGCATCTCCGGTGCATTAGACTGCGTTTGCCTTTCCCACCTTGCTCCTCACTCCTCTCTCCTTCATCTGATTTGAAGTGAAAACAGATCCATCCCCAGTAAGTACAGCATCAGGGGGCCAAAAAGTCTGGAGGGCAAGTCTGAGCAAAGGATCTCACACAGAAAGCTCATACACATATAGCGTAAAAGGTCAATGTCCCTAAACAAAAGACGTACAGTGCAGCCGGCTCCTTCAAGATGCATGTTTAAGATGTATTTCAACCTGCTTCAGTCTGTAACAAACATAGAAGAAAGGGGAACCTGCTGTCCTCCAGATGTTGCTGAATTACAACCCCCATCACATCTTACTGTTGACTAATGCTAGTTAAAGCTGACCGAAGTTGCACTTTGACAAGATCTGGAGGGCTGCACCCTCCCTAAACCTGTCCCTAACTGATTATAATGGGGTTGGGTTTACAGCATGCATAGGCTAGACTGAGCAAGGAATCTAGAAGGTACCTGCCTATTCAGCTCCCATGACAGACCCAAACTTCCACTTCAGTAAGATTTCTCTAACAGCTTCTTTTTTTGGAATATGGATCTGAGACAACGTGTTTCATCCAACATGCAGGTCCATGGAAGCGAGAGACTCTCTTCTCACATCTGCTCTTACATTTATCCCTGCTGTGTGCAGCCTCAGCATTAAGCTCACAAAAGTTACTTCCCAAGTAACTGAGGACTTTGGAAATTGTAGCGCAAATAACTAACATCCCCAAGTTCTGGCATCAGCATGGTTTGGGTCCAGACTAAATGAAAGACTGTATCTTCCTGTGTGAGCCTGCCCGAGTTTTAAAATCTGCAGGGAAGGACTTTCTCCTGGTCCCACCAACCATCACAGGCACATTTGGTGAGGATGCAGTAGAGACCCTTCTTGGTTGCTGTTCCCAAATCGTGAAACTTCCTTCTCTGGGAGGCCCAGCTGATTCTCTCTTTATTGTCTTTCTGCCAATAGACAAATACCTTTTATTTAGACAGGTGTTTGGTTTTTAGTATGTTGCAGCAGATTTTAATGAGAGGAATTGTGATTCAATTTTACTGTTGCAAATGTGTTTTTAATGGAATCTTGGTTTAATTGTGTTTTTACTTTTGTATTAATAGTGGGTTTTTTGTTTTTTGGCTGTACTGTATTTTTAACGTTTGTAAGCCACCTTGAATCCTGTGCTGGGAAAAAGGTGGGATATAAATTAATTAAAGAAGTAAATGGCAGACAAAGAGCATATTACCCACAGTGCCCTTAAAGGCTGCATCACAAGTTAATGCTGAAGAGGTGCCCAGTGAATCCATTATCTGTTGTGACAAGGACTGTAGATACAATCTTTTTTCATACCCTCCTGAACTCCACAGGAACTTCTCTCTGCCCATCCAACTTTTTGGAGAAAAGAACCAAGGACAATGAAGTCAGGTAGCAAAACGCCTTTCTCACAGCCAGGAGCAGAGTAGGTGGGAAAGCATCAGGACAGCATCCTCTCAACATGGCATAAAGTTTTACACAGAGTAAGGAGCATTCAATTCATTTCCTAACGGAGACACAGGCAGAGCTCTTGGATCTTTTCCATTCTCCAATAAGCTAATTTCACCAGCAGAATGGTCCCCTTCATCTTTATTGACTCGGTGAGAAGAGAACGTATCATTAAGACAGCTTCAGCCTAGAGGAATCATTTTTCAGTACAAAGTGTAATCTATTCCTTTCCAAACAGCCACGCCCACTATGAACAAGGAACTGTACTCAAGCAAAATGGGTGCTCGAGGGGCTCTCTGATGGCAACTAACTTAGCTATAGCTCCAGAGGGGCAATGGCATACAAGAACACTGCTCATAATTACCTTTCAGAGTTCTTGTGGTAAACACAAAATTGGGCATCACATTGCGCCAGTTCTAAGCTAATCAGAGACTGTAGAATTTGCACTATGGAAATAATTAGCAGTCACACCAAAAAGGCAGCAGAATGATACAGCTGTCCAATTGCTATCTCCCCCCATCCAGAATCAAAAGGACAATTAAGCTTTTTAAATTCCTATTTGATGATCCAACAAGCAACTTGATACAAGATCAACAGCACTGCACAGACAACACTTAGGACTGATATATGGGAATGTACAGACCAGCCCCTCTCAACATGTCTGTACAACTAAAGCAATATGATAAAGAATGACATTATGAACCTGCTAAAGCAGGGAGAGGAAATCTGTGGCTTTCTATTTGTGGTTGGCTCTAAGTCCCATCAGTTCTCTGTAGCAAACTAATGATGGGATGATAGAAGCTGCAGTTCAACATCAGGAAGGCAACAAGCTGCCCACCCCTGATCTAATGGCCCAGCATATTTTATGGACAAAGACAGAGAGTTATTTTGCCCAAATCCACCCACTAGTTCCACTTTCCTATTTTTCCCTTATGTGATTTCCTGTATCCCAATCCCAGTCCACCATACCATGATCCACTAACCCTTAACTCTTTACAATATAGGTAAGTACTTACAGACACATGATACATCAATTCCGTGCAGTGAACAATTCCCTTGACAAGTCACCTGTGAAAGACACTTGTTCAGCCTTTTCTATAAAACTTCAGGGATGAAATTCCACAACTTCCTCTTTCTATTGCTCTTTTTCTTAAAGCTACAACTTATTTCCCATCATCCAGTGTACATTTATTCCTGAGATATCTGAAACCACTGGCTGAGGTTCTCCTACCGGTATCCAATGCAACCAGTTGTTCTCCTTACATGAAACTTTTCACTTTATGAATTGTCCAATTCACACCAGAGAGTAAGCCCCTCTGATCAACAAACGAGGTGATAAAAACTGCCTTTCCTAGGCAAGACTGGAAAATCTGTAGGTACTTAGTTTCCTGGGTTCCTAAAAGTTTGACACTGGCTCCTAGGAATTTGTACCAGCTCTCTATGGGAACTGGCTTCTAAAACATCAATGGTAGCTTTTTTGATCAGAAGTTTGCCATCCCTGCTCTCAGGCCAGCCAGAATCCAATAGCGTGATGGCAACAAAGTGAATTTGGGGACATTTATTATCTTACGGCTGCTGACATTTGCTGATTTCAATGCTTCCTTGCAACCACAGTTGCTGTAACAAAAGGGGTCTCAGGTTCTGTTCAATGCTTTTTAGCCTTGATGATCATAGAGATAAAGAAAAGACATGACTGCAATGCATCTGAGAGCTCAAGGCTCAGTTCCAGGAAGTCTGGAAACAAAACCCCCAACGAATACAATACGTAGTTTATGGCTCTGGAGAGTCAGGTATTTTGATCTATGTTGGTGACACTTTCATCATTTAGATGAGGGATAGTCAACTGACAATCTAGATATGGCCCCAAAAACAGTTTATTAGGTTCACAGTAGCTCTGCCAACTTTTAATTTTATGATATTAAAGAAAAATGCAAACAATTTTACTTATAAGAAAAAGAACCAATGAATCTGCAAATGAATCTGTCAGTCTCTCATTTGAAGAAATCAGCCCTCAACATTAATAATCCTGCAGTGTCTCATCACATGCATTCTGTATCTATGAAGTCTTTTCTATCACATGATGCCACCTTAATTATAGAATCTGCCCAAGCATGAGGTCAGGCTGTTCCAGCATTTGACTACAGAGAATACAGCAGTCCCAAGACATTCACTTTCTCACATCTAGATTCCACTGAGTGATCAGCCATTCCTATGTTGAATCCAAACTTCCACTGATAGCCCAAACTGGGGCTGCAAATTACAAACTTTCCTGAGAATGACTTACCTGTCCACCTCCCACTCTCCAGAATGCAGAGCCATCCTTCATCTAGGCTGAGACAACTCTGCCACACTCTGTCATCTTGAAGCAGTACAGCCTGCACCATTCCATGGTCTGAAGAGCCACAGTCAGTCACACTTTCTGTTAAAACCCAACTGATGCAGCCTTTTGAACATTTCCATCTCCTTGTGACACACCTTGGAGAAGGTCCACACTATACACGACAAATACAATCTGCATGAACACTAGTGTTCCCATCACATATCTATGGATGTACATCTAACATCCTGGTCCAACAGTGGCTTCCGGACAGATATACATGTGAGAAGAGAATGTCCACATCTTATGTAGGAACAAAAGTGTAAAACCTGTGTATGCACAGCAGTTGCATTCATTATGTAAAAGGGTAAAATGGACTCTGGCTCACAGCAGGGAAATGCTGCACAGACCAGGTTACCCTGCCTCAGAAATTACACTGAAAAGCTGAAAAGGTACAGAAGGGCAACCAAAAGGATGAAGGGTCTGGAGCACCTTCCCTATGAAGAAAGGTTAAAACAACTGGAGTGTTTTGGTTTAAAAATAAGATGACTAGGCAAAGACACGATAAAAGTTTTCTAAAATGCTAGGCAGTGAGAGAAGGTAAATAGGAATTTGTTTCTTTCTCTCATAATATCAAAAATCTCAGGACACACTATTAAGACAATTAGCGGCAGATTCAGGACACACAAAAGGAAGTTCTTATTCACACAACGCACAATTAACATAGAATTCACTGCCATAAAATGTGGAGATGATGCTGTCTCAGGTGGCTTTAAAATGAGATTAGACAAATTCACAGAGGACAAAGAGGACAGCCAAGAGCTACCAAACATGGTAGTATCTAGCAGTGTGCCCCCACACACCAGCTGCTGGAGAGGGGCTGCACTTGTAGGCCTCCCACTAGTATCTAACTGGCCACCACCAGACAGACTCATAGGGTGTAGTTAAAATGGCGGCGTTTGCAACCATAAGATCCTCCAATGGACACCATCTTGGGTGACTTTAAAAAGGGATGGGAAAAAAACACATAAAAATAAGGCTTTTACTGACTATTAGCCATGGTCCATATGTGTGTTTGTGTGCATGTAAAACCTTCATTACTGTTGAGAGCATGCCACTGAATTCCAGTTACTGGGAAATACAAGTGAAAACATGTCTTCACACTCAAGTCTTGCTTGTGGGCTTCCAATAGGCAAATGGTTTTCCCACTGAAGGAACAAAATATTTGACTAAATAGGCCTTTGGTCTGATGGGGCTCAGTTCTTTTTATGTTCTTGGTCTGACCCAGCAGGGCTCTTATCATCTTTAAAGCTTTGCCCTGTGATGCTTTAAGCCTAACCAGGCCATAACTCTACATCAGTCTCTGCAGAGTTTTGTTTTGGTTTTTTTAGGGTGAGAGAGGAAGCGCAGCCCACAAATTGCATTTCTCAGGATCCTGTATCTCTCTTGTATCCGCAGTCTATTACACACTCCATCAGATGCCCCCCTCCTCATGCCACGCCTCGGCACCAACCGATTTCATGCTCAGAGGGTTGAATCAGTGTCCCTTAGCGTGTCTCCTTTTCACACTACACTGAACAACACAACTTCCAACTTTGTTGCTCTAAGTTCTGTGCTTAAAAAAAAAAAAACCTTAATCCAAACTGCACAATACTGCAAATGAAAAACCATACAATCAACAAAGTAGCTCCCAAACTGGACATGCTATAAAGCCAAAAGTGAAAGCTTAAGGATGATTCTTAGACAAGACAACCTTTCAGGGAACAGGTGTACAAATCAAATTAGTCTGACAGCCACTTTTAATACACAGAGTGATATTATTACACTAACCAATGAAATGTTATTTCCATTTTAAGTATGTTTTCTTTTTAAACTCATTCTTTATTGTATTCCTGTTTCTGGTTGTGTGATCACTCATTTCTCAAAACCATTCTGATAATCTTCTCTTCTTTTCTCTGTCTAGCATCTAAGGAATAGTCTTCTCTCTCTGCACTCTATTCTCTCAGTAACTTCTATTTCCTGCTCCTCTACCCATAGATCTTTCTATAGCACTCATCCCCCTCTCTCAACCCTCTCCTTTTCCTCTAAACTTCCACATACCACTTGATTTCCCGCTGCTTCTCAGGAATCACAGTGCCCTCATCTAATTAACCCATGTTTTCTTTTCCCTTTGCCTCACAGATATCTTCACTTCTCTGCCCATTTCATTACCCTTTTCTTTTCTTTTTTCCTCAACCCATAAGTATCTATACATGTACATCACCAAGCCTCACCATTTCCTCCTTCATCTAATTTCTTAATTTCTGTCTCTCTGTCCTTTACTTCCCTGCTAGAATTTACTGAATAAGGTTTTCACTGTCCCAGCAACATATACACTGAGAGTGTCTGAGATACATGTAGGCCATGCAACAGAACTGACTGAAAAAGCTGCTGTCAATTTCTTCATGTGTCTCTTAATCTAGAGAGAGAAAAAGAAATGGACACACAAAAATTCCACATTTTCACACATATATTTTTATAGACTTCCAATATTCCTGCAAAAAGGTTGAAAGGGCCACACTAATCAAAATTTAGAATTCCCCTAGAAGATCACAAATAATCAGAGAGGGAGTTGCAACCATCCATTGGGGTCTTTCATTATACAGGACCAACCAGAAGTAAAACATAGCAAAATGTAGGGGGCCTGTTGTGAGACAGGAGACCAGAATGGCCTTGAGTGATACAAGCTGGCAACAAGTGGGAAAAATCATCCAGCGAAGGAACGAGAGATAAGTCCAGCACACATACCACAGCAAAATGTACTCATACTTCACACTTTACTGCAACTGCACTCTTCTAACTACTTACTCTTGGAACAACTTACCTTTCCCCTTGGAACTACTTACCCTTGGCAGCAGCAACTGGCATCTCACAAACTACTGTATTTATCAGTGCATAAGACACAACCATGTATAAGATGCACCCCATTTATACACTAGCAAATACTATTTGCCGATGTGTAAGAAACACCACTGTATAAGACGCACCCCATTTTCAAACAGTATTTTTTGGGGGTAAAAGTGAGTCTTATACATCTGCAAATACAATATACCCCACTAAGACCAGCAGCCCCTGGGAAAGGAGCACTGGTTCCTTTATGCGAAGATGGGGAGATACTGAATCATTAGGAGAAAGCACACCCTTAGAGAATAATGGCCTCTGCCACATCAGCACCAGCGCAGCTGCCAGCAGTAAAGGCTGAAGTGGCACCCCATGAGCTCCCAGCAGCCGCTATTGCTTCCTGGCAGCAAACTGTATTTTTAGCCTTTGTGGTTTCCGATTCCACTCAATCCATAATTCCATCAATAGAATATTTAACCTTTAGAGCCTTGATCACAGGCGAGAAGTGGCAACCCCTTGGGCTAGACAATGAGGGGATGGCAAGGCAGATATCCCTTGCCCCAGAGCACTGAGGAAAGAAGCAAAGCTAACGCCACCCACATCCTTGGATCCAGGGACTTGTCTGCCACTTTTTTCCAGGTTTGGTAGGAACCAGAACCCATCAGCCTCTCCTCCCTCCCCCTACTGCTCTGCTTCCACCCCCTTTTTCTAAGTGGGAGTAGCTCTCAATTGGTGCTTAGGGAACAGCAAAGTGCCCTTCAGGGACAGCACCAGGTGTCACTCAGAATTCACACATGCACAATGTCAGTCTTTATGGCCTGTTGCAGAATGGGCACTTCTTACAAAATAATAATGCCAATAAAAAGAGAGAAGTGCAAGGAGACTCCAAACAACCTAAATTAAAAAGCCCTTTAGACTGATCTATTCATTTAGTCTCCAGACACTTGGCAAGAGCACCTCCCACTCTGAACATGCCAGGAGGAGCACCTTGGCAAAGGAAATACAAGGCTTCACCGCATCTTCTACTCCAGGTTGCTTCCCACTGGCCAAAAATACAACCCAAATAATCCCATCAAATATAAATTCTTACAGATAAATAGCTCAATAAAGATCTGATGCCTATATCACCACGAAGAAAGTCCCTCACCTCTTCAAGACTAGTGGGGGAATCTCATACAAATAGCCTGCCTAAAAGTCTTGCTTCAGAAAGAACAGACCTCTAGCATCAAATGACAGTCCTGAAGACACTGTCCATATGGCAGGTGCCCAAGTTCAAGTTCAGTTGAAAGATGAACAAATCCAAGCCAGAGACAAAACAAAACCTGGTCAGCAGGCACACAGGTCACTTGGTCAGAGCCTTCCATATATGGAGCATTGAAATTTTACATAAATTATAGTAATTATTTCTATATTTGAAGCTATAAATAAGCATATGCAAATTGGTATCCTCTTTTTGATAATGCATAAGTGGCCACTCTACCCACAAGCAGCTAAATATGTCCCACCATTTGGGATAACAGATCATATTAACATAACCCTGAAGTACTGAGATCGATGTAGCTGTATAGCAGGGAGGAGGAATCTATGGCCCTCCAGATGATATTCAACTCTGATCCTCTCCACCTAGTGGTTAGGGACAAAAGGACTTGTAGTCCAGCATCTGAAGATACACTGGTTCCCTAGCTCTCCTGTACAAAAAGAATTTGTGGTTCTGAATGATGCCACATCCCCCACCATCTCCTAGAAATCTGCATCCAGCTGTCCTGTCAAAGACCAAAACTAGCACCATGCACTACTCAGCAACCAATCTGGAACCAGTTACCATTTCTACTCTCCTGATCCAGCCATCACTGAAACCTCTACCAACCCACTTCTTGCTTTTAACATACCCAACAAATGCAAGCTGGACACAAACCACTGTGGCCCCTTATTAACCTTCCTTAGAGAGTAAATCAGCCTAGATTCAATCTCCCACACTACAGAAGGAGTGGACAAACACATACATGCAGCGATCCAAAGGAAGCCTACAAATACGAGACCACTAACATTTGCTGTCAGAACAAGAGAGTGTAAAGATTCCCATTTGGCAGCAAGATTGAGCTGGCTCCTATCACGAAGCAGCCCAGAAACAAGAAGCTGAAAAACCTTGCCTCGGGGCTCTGTCATGCTCCCTTGCACTTTAGGAACACTTGCAACACTTCTCATAAAGTCAGTAAGTAGCTTTGAATCCAGCCAGCTGGATAGCAGGAGATACATATCCCACCTCTGCCCTGATTCTCCATCACCTTTAAAAGCCATAGAATTCCACATCTATTATAACCGACACCCCCACCTTCACTTACCCTCCAACAGCTCAGGTCAGTAAAAAACAAAATAAAAAAAAAACTCCTTCATTGTACCCATGTTTCCTTCACTGTGATCCCCTTCACTGTACCCATTGAACAGCAAAACCCAGACAAAGAGTGGGGAATCAATTGCACTTCTTGTTGCAATACTGAACATGTAAGGATAACATCTACTAAAAATCAAAATAAAAAGACACAACAGGGCAAGCACTTGATTTCCTTCCTATTTCAGGCTCCTGAATGAAGCACATTTTTTCCAACATCAGTTCAACACTAAAATGGGCTTTGGAGTCAGTGGCATTTCTTTAAATGTGCAAGAAAAAGAAAAAAGACAAAGCAACAATGGAGAAAAGTGAATTAATGTCTGACCAAAAGGACTTTGGGAATTAGGCAGGACTGTACAGATATATCAAGGGCAGAGGCCCTGCTAGAGAACACATCGATAAATAAGGAGAGAGATGAAATTAACAAGGAGTCCAACAGGAATACGATTATTTAAATCTGTCTTGAACAAAAGAAAGAAAGAAAGAAAGAAAGAAAGAAAGAAAGAAAGAAAGAAAGAAAGAAAGAAAGAAGAATGACCTTGTGAAAATGCTGCTGCATAGGTTCATACATCTGAAACTAGTCCCTTACAAATGACATACATTCTAAACATATCAGGTTTAGCTGATTAATTTACTGAACTCTGGATAAGCTATTGTTAAAGAAAAGTATTCTGTTGAGGGGTCTGAGCAAGAGGCAGTTTGCATTCCTGGTTCAGTCTCCTTTCTTCTTTCTCTGAACAACAGCTTCTCCATATATTTGGTCAGATTTCCAACAGGAGAGAGCTGTGCAATTTTGAAAGTGCCTGTTGGCGAGCTCAGCATCAGTATGAAGTATTGAAAAAAAGAACCCAACCAGGAGAGGGTGAATATACATCTGCACATATCTAGACAGTGATGGGATCATGGGTGATCAGGACAAGCAGGATTAAAAGAGCATAAGACTGACTCTATCAAAATTGCCATCAAAAGATACTCGGGCTGGAGAAGGAGAGAAACAGCATTAAAATTCTGATTTGACTGAACTTCAGGGAAAGTTTCCCAAAATTTTATTTCCAAATGCTTGACAATTACATTTGCAGATGACACTAAATGGGGATTTGCAGCAAAGAGCTGAGAGAACAAGGAAATAATTCAAAGGAAGTGAGCGAGGCTAGAAATAAAACACGACTCAGCTGGGCAAAGCAGAGCTTGCGGAGATGGGAAATGCAGACACTGAGCAGGGACAGAAACCTGGAAAGAGCCACAGGATGAGAGCAAATTGGAGATGAGCTGACAGTGATGAAAGAGCTGCTGCTATTTCAGGCTGCAGAAACATCACACACCCCAGACGAAGAGGAGAATAAGAGACAGGATGCACCCATGATCAGGAAGAGCAGGCCTGCCCAAAGCAACCTGGCTGGAACTGATAGGGCATACCTGGAGGATTCAAATAAAATAGGGCAAAAGGAAGTGACATTCCCTGTGATGGACAGATCTCTGATCTCCCAGGCACAACTGCCCCTTTGTGAACCAACAGGTAAGCTCCCCACAACATGTACGACCTTTACAGAACTCCTTATCTCTTCATCAGACAAGGTGTTATTTAAAAAAAGCAGGTTTGAGAAGGAGGAAAAAAAGATTGACAATGTTGACATCATAAAGTCTGCATGGTCATAGTATTAAGATGAAATGTGAGAGGACCTGCACACTGTTTTGAGGGACACAATTGTCTCTGCTGCTGCTCGTAACTGAGAAAAAATCTCAGAAAAAAAGTCTCAGAACACTTTGGAAATGTTCCTTTTTTGGACCACGGTCATGCTGGCTGGGAGACTGAGGAAACTGTGCTCCAAAAAGGAGCATTTTCAAGCTTCCATGGTATCACATTGCCAGACATCCTTAAGTGATGTGACTCTATGCACAACTCAGGCCTAACTGTGGAGGCTAGAGCTGTTTGAAGTACAAAGTTCTGTTCATTCGTATCAAGAACACTTCAGGCAAACAAAGCCTCTCACGTGCCCCAATGCCCCACACCCAGCTATCCAAATTCCCTCCTTCTCTGAATCCCAAGACAAATTCTGTTCCTGCCAGAAAATGATCTATCACACAGTGGTCACTCAACAGCAGTAAGGCAAGGATACTGAAACAACCATGATGAAGAACAGCAGTTATGGCACACGCTGGCAGGAGACAGTGAAAAACACAGCCCGATGGCTGGGAATGAAGGGATATATGTTTTATGAGGCACTGAGTGCCTGGGACTGCAAGTACGCCAGGAGGAGAGGGAGGTGCAGAACAGTGCTGGTGAGGGACACCATATAACTTCCCTCCTGCAGGGGACCTGACAAATAGAATCTCTTTGTAATTCAATAAAGTCTCAGCAGTTACCATGGTTCATCCATCGTACCCAAAGGACTACAGTTGCTACTCACATAAATTTGCACAGTCCAATATGCACAGGAAAAGGGTTCACCTACAGAGTAGGTAATAGTGATGTACATCCGTACTCCTCAAACACAGCATCATCTGCTACAGAGTTCAAACACAAAGGCTCGGCTATACTCAAAGAATCCCACTTCCCTCACCCTGTTGAACTATGTTTGCTGGATGGGGGAAAACTTTTCTTTTAGGATTCCAGCAGGCTATTTAACAGGCCACATAATTTCCTACCTGACTTCTTTACTGATCTGCCAAACTTGACTTCATTTTGAGGTCACTCACTCATATTGTTATTTTTATGGAATATTACTGTACTTTAAAATTGGCATTAATTGCTCCAAGCTGCTCTGAGTGGCATGTAAGCATCAGAAGAGTAGGAAGCCAATCCATTTAGGACAGTGGTTCTCAACCTGTGGGTTCCCAGATGTTTGTGGACTTCAGCTCCCAGAAGCCCTGAGCATTGACCATAGTGGCTGGGGCTTCTGGGAGCTGAAGTCCACATGCATCTAGGGACCCACAGGTTGAGAACCACTGATTTAGGAACACAGAAAACCACCAACCTGTGTAATCAGTGGAAGCAGTCTGCAACTTTCTCAAGGAGGAAGCTCCTTGGGTTACAACAGGAATCAACAAATACATCATTTGATCCTTAAAAAATGCTTGCTATTCTATATAACACCACTTTTGAGCCAGATGCATGTTTCCAGGCTCTGTTCAAAATGTTGATGTTAAGAGGTAAGAATCAAAATGGTTTAGGACATTTAAGGACTGGCCTTCACACATTTCTCCCTGTAGCCTAAAGACCTGCATCAGAGGCCTTGTTCATGGGCTTACAAATTAATTCAGCCAGGAAGCATAATTAAAATCTGTTCATGTTGTCTGTACAAACAATAGGGTTTTTGCAGGTGCTTACAATATTGCGGAATCCCCTTCAATCCAAATTTTGCTTGCACCTTCAGTACAGGTTTTTGAGAGGGCAGTAAAACATATGCTTCCTGCTGCTCTTTTTAACAAAAATTCAGGGATGTGCGTGACAATGTAGTTTTCTCATGCACTCATTTGCTATATGTACTCCACACTTATCTGTCTCACAGTAGAGTTTTATTTCATTCATTTTGTGTATGGTGCTTAAGAAGCCTTCTTCCCCTGAAGCATATTATTGTACGTATCTTGAACAAATACATTATGTCTATTGCATCCATTTCCTCTTAACAGGGGATGCCTTCCAACATATTTAAAAAGCTTTCTTCTTAATATTACTTCATGGGCTACCTGCCTTCACCCCCATTCTTAGGACTTGGACTGCCACATGTGTTAGAAAGAAAGGAATGAAGATTCTCAGATTACCACTGCCATAAGCACATATGTAAGCTACCTGAACTCCCTCCTCATGGAAGTCTGGATGCAGTGAAATCTGCACACAGTAACACAAGCAGTTCCATCAGCTCATTATGTTTAGTATGTTACAGGGGACTGCCATTAATATTCTTACTTTTATATCGCAGACAAAAGGATATTAGTACTGATAGAGAAGGCTGAGTGAACTTAATATCAAGATAAGAAGGAAAGAAGAGAGGAGGCGGAGACCCCAATTTTTTATCATTCTTATGCACAGTAAATTAACGCAGTGTATCCAGATGTATAATAGCTTTCTATTTAAAAAAAATAGAGTGGCAGGTGGATGGTCACAACCAGAATGGTCAAACAACAGTAATTATCGGGGAGAACAGAAAAAACTATGTAGAGCTAAACTACTGCAGTATACTCTATTATACTGCCTTGTCTCTAAAAGCTGTTCAGAAGATTCTGGTAGAGCTGAGCAAAACGACAGGTCACTAAAAGCATAATTCACTATACACAGAGAGTATAACATACTTTACCATCTGTACAGGTTTCACATTGTCTTCCTGGCAACAGGCTAGTTGCGACCTATGACACCCTTAAAAATCAAGCCAACACAGTTAAGAGGCTACTGTTCTCCTATGCCTATTTGCAAATCGACTAAGGTCTCTTAGTGGACTGTTACCATCTGTCTACAAAATGCCCCAATTCAAGGATGCAGAATAGCCTCCTTTGAAACCAAGTTCATCCAGATGTTTTAGACTACAATTCTCATCAACACCAAAACAGAGTAGTCATTTGCCTGCGATGATGAGTACTCTAAGCGAAAACATCTAAAGAAAAACAGCTAGAGTAATCTACAGCCATGACACAGCCTTTTCATTTACTCATGAGGTTAGGCAAACTAACTGATTGTTCATATTGTATGTGAAAAACGTCATCTCACCTGTCAACTCATCTGTTCTGAATGCAGAACATAAAATAACTATTTTAAATTTAAATTTTAATATTCCATATTTTTCTAGCTTCTTGGCTTAAGACAATAAGGAGCACATATTAGCTAAGAAACATGCCAGGAACAAGTTTTGCTGTTATTGTTAAAAATTGCAGAGGTCACTTTGGAGGTCACTTCTAGGGTAAAATGAGAAAGCTGGGGTTCTCATATCAGTGATCTCCTTCTTTGGAGGCTTTTAAGCAGAGGCTGGATGGCCATCTGTTGGGAATGCTCTGAAAAAGTCTCATTCTTGGCCCATGGGAAACGTTACTCACTTGCCCTCTAGCTTTTGTACATTTATCTGATGTGATGTTTTCAAGGGTCTCCCTCAAAAAGACAAGCAACATCATATTACGCATACATATGTGAAATCTGTCCATACTTAACAAACATGACACAAAAAAATGAACAGCAACCAAATGTCAAGCTATTGCACTGACAATAAGCTCAGATATAGGTAAAAAGTCAATCTGGACCAAAATTTAGTCCTGAAATCTATTCTAAGAGTCAAGAATCATTCTAAGAATGCATGAAGTACCAATGACTTCTTCAGAAGTTGATCTTCTGCTCCTCTGCTTCTCTATAGGGCTAAATCCAGGCTAACAATCATACAACAACAGCATTGCTGAATAAATATGCAAAGAATGGGCTGTAATTCCCAATAAGTTGAATGAAATGTACTCCACATAAAAGGCTGCAGCCTCATCTCTGTTGTGGGTGGTAGATAGAGAAAGGAGAGAGGGTCTCTTCATTTCTTTAAAAAACAAAAAAACTGTTCTTATGGGGAGCAGGGAGACATACACTCCAGCACCAGAGAAAGGGAGCACGCAGCATTTAAACAATTATTGTTCTACACTACAAAAGTCCTCTGGAAGTGTCATTTTTCAGATAAAAAAGGACAATAAAAACCTTTAAGTGCTACATAAAATGAGACAAGCATTAGCGAGGAAAGAGAATTATGTTCTCAACAGACTCCTCTAACTCGGTTCCCTCCAGAACTGCTGTACTACAACTTCCATCACCCCAAGAAAGGTGGCGTAAGCTGATGGATCAGTGATGTTACCGGCATTATCCAACTAGAGCTCAACATGCTTGCAGAGCTATTTCACAGAGCATTAACTTCTCTAGAGGCAGCGTTAAAAAGGTTGAGGGGAAAGACACAAATCACACTTTCCCACGATAAAATATTATGATGAGAGGGGGAAATGCAATGATCTCACAGCAACAGCACTGCCGTGATGAAAAACGCCTGGATCCCTCTAGAAAAGCGCATATTTATTGTACAATACGACGCAGGCTTCCTTCCTTGCAGCTGGCTACAACAGATCCCCATCAGCTAGGTCCTTGAACTACGGCATACGTGGTTTTAACCAGAGTACGATTTTCCGGTGGGGAGATTCTTCTCTTGCACTAAGATACATCATTACGTACGCTATTTAACTTTGCTGCGTGCTATATAGGCATTAAAAGTGTAACAGTTTAGCCCCGGCACCCTTCGTCCCGGGAATCAACTACTGCCCACCTGTTGCTCAAAGACAAGCTAACCAGCAGCCAGGACAGAGCGCAGCCGACCTGGCGGAAAGCTGCAACCGCTCCATCCCCCGAAGGGGCGAGGGAGAGCGGCGGGGAGGGACGCCCAGCGTGGGCGCAGAAGAGAAGGGGCAGCAACAGTGGCCAAAGAAAGGCCGCCGCTCCAAAATGGGGGCCGGGGGGGGCAAGACATGAAGGAAAGAAGAGGATTCGGAAAGCTGCTTTTAAGAACAAACGTAGGAAAGCGGCAGGGGGCTGCGGGGAATCAGTTACCCGGTACCGAGGAGGAGGAGGAGGAGGAGGAGGAGGAGGAGACCGCGCCGTTTCACCTGCTTCCGCCTTTGCTGCTTCCGTCCGCCCCCAGGCTGGCCACGCCCCCTCGCCGCAAGGGCCGCTGGGAGATGTAGGTCGGGGAGCGGGCGCAGGCTATTCTTAGCTCGCCTAGCGTGCCTGCGGACCGCGCTAGGCTGTTACAGCGCTATTATCCCACTTTCAACATCCTATGGAATCCTGGGGTTTGCAGTTTAGGGAGCGGCGCTCCCTAAACTGCAAACCCCAGGATTCCATAGGATGTTGAAAGTGGGATAATGCACTGTAACAAGTTCGTGCGGAAATCATCCAGGCTTTAACAGGTAAACTCGTCCTGTCCGTCTGAAGTGGATGCTGTTTATACTTGCCACGCTCACGCATCCGGTTCATTCGGATTCCTAGAGCCTGCTGCAGCGTCGTGTAGTCGGTGAATGCGATTCTGAATCTAATAAATCCTCTCGACAAAACCCTGGTAAAATGCAAACTCGTTTTTCAGCGGCAAGAAAAAAAGCACTCCGTACATGCTCAGATGTGCTCCTTGTAGCTCCTGAAATGGCAGGGGAGAGTCCAGATATATATATATTCGCTGTTCTTGTGCTGGTTTCTCAGTACTCGTAGCCCTCCAAAGTCTTTTGAAATCGTGAATGTTTTCACGGGAGCCGGGGACTCCATCATCTCTCTTCTCCCCATCGTGGAATCTGTGCGATTAGTTTATCAAAGAGAGGAATAAAAATCCTTTTTGATGTACACTGGTATTTTTCTTACCGTCATCAATCAACATATAGACGAAAAGAAGTTTCCTGTGTATTGCCATTTATTGATACAGCAAGGACTGAGGGTTTTTACTCCTATACTAGGACTTCAAGGGAAAAAATGCCAGGTGGAATCGTGTATGTTTAGTGACTGTTGTGTACCTATATGTGCCTTTAAGTCACCTGTTGACTTACAGAGGCCCCATGAATTTAGGTAAGGAATACTCAGAGGTACCCAACAAATGTAAAGTACAAATGTACTTAAGGAAAGGTGGTTGGATTTCAACAGAATAGTTGAGAATGCAACTTTATGCAATTGTGTTGTTCCCTGTTAGGAAATACATCATAAAGTTTTGTGATTGTACTGGGGAGGCATGTCTTGATACCACTTCCTGCCACAGTCAAAACTTCTCCCTCTGTGGAAGTTTCAGGTGGTCTTTGTTAAGCTGCCTTTCTCTATAGCAGAGGCATAACATTCTAAGTGATGGAGAGGAAAATCCAAAATTTACTTACTTTAAACCATGGTTGAGCACAGGTCATAACTAAAGATGTGTATATTAATATTAACCCTGGAATATTACATGCTGCTGTTGCATGAATCAATGGTTTGATCTGTATAAGATGGCTTCTTATGTCTCCCAAGATCTAGGAGTCACTGCTGTTAACAAGCATCAGAAAAGCTAAAACAGTAGTGAGAAGATCTAGCAGGATCCAGCCTTTGAAGTGTATGTCTTTGGAACACAGTTCTCCCTCAGAGTAGACATTATTAATTCCAGGCTGAATTTGGGCTCTGCTTCTTCATACCTGAGTTTTGCACGTATTGTGTTATTAGAGGTTCACTGCTCATGAGGGTGTGGGCTTAGGAATGCAGTTTGCTCCAGGTCAAATTGACAAGACAGCCAGCATAATGTAGCGGTTTGAGCATTGGATTACAATCCTAGAGACCAGGATTCGATTCCCCACTCGGCCATGAAACCCACTGGATGTTCTTGGACATGTCACACACTCTTAGCCCCAGAAAACCCTGTGATAAGTTCATGTTAGGGTTGCCATATGTTGGAAAGGACTTGAAAGCACACAACAGCAACAAATTCATGATCCAGGATTTCCTTTCCAGTGCAACACCAGAAGCTGAAATTAATTTGCTTGAATCATCAGGAGCAGGTACTGGAAACTGTCCGTTCTTAGATTACTCACCATGCTGGCTGATGGAGTTCTAAGATCTGAAAAAAGTAACTTTCCAAGCTCCGGTATGGAGTAGTTTGTCTCGTAAACCATCTCAGTGGCATGACTATTCTGGGTTTGGTCACAGTGTAGTAGAAACTTTGTAGCCTGATTTAACAGAAGCTGATGAGTTTGAAGAGATAGCTTGGACCGGATAGATTTATGCTGTCTTTGATGATAGACATCTAGATAATAAAAGACTGACCCTTCAGTCCCCAGGTATTCCATCTAAGAGGCAGGGGCTACCTTTCTGCACTGGACTTCTTTTCTGTCTCTGCCTCTGTTTGATGCAGCTTATCTGATCCTGGTGAGCGTGCTCGTGTGTTACCGAAGAATGGCAGTGCCACATTGCAATGTCAGAAATCACCAACCAGCAGGATCTCTTGAGAACTGCCAGAGCTGGAAGGCTGATGCTGATAACAAGACATTGACAAAATTGAAAATGCACATGTTTTGAGGAAAGTTGGAGCCAATGGGGAAGATAGCTGGACAGATAGGCTCAGCTAAGATTTATAGGATTGTCAGAATCCAGCTCTGGTTAAAATTGTGAGCAGAAGAGCCCTGCCTTTAACTTTTTGGAACCCTACAAATTTGTGGTGTTTGTTCCTCATGACTCCTCTGGACTTCCTGGACAACTCCTTTTCTAGCAAGGACTGGGTGGTTTATCTTTTAACTATGTTGCAGGAGTTCCTACTGCTGTTTAAGAAGAAAAATAATCATTTCCCCTCAAAAGCAGAAGCAGGCTTATGGCAACTTCTGGCTTGATTATGTTCATTTCTTTTTGGCAGTCTGTGAGGCCCCAGGATTGCCCCCCTCAAGCAATGGTTGCTCATCACTGGCCTAGATAGAAGTATGTCATACCTTCCAATTGTCTCAATTTGAAAGGAACAGTTTCAATTAATCCCCGATTATCCCAACTTTTCATCTACTTTTAAAATGCCCCAGTTCTTCTCTCCTCCTCCTCCTTTACCCCTCTGTCCTCAGCTTACTCCAGTTGCTGCACACTAAATTCAAAGTGTAAAACTCAGCAGAGGCAAGGAGGAGAAAAGGGACTGAAATCTTACCCTTCCCAGTGGCCTCATGCAAAAGCAAAGTGTTGCAGTCTCTCCTTGTTTGTGAGTTCTTTCTCATTAATAACATTTGCCATCTTGATCATGCTCTGATGTTGCTTAGATACATGTGTCCCAATTTTCATCTGTGAAATGCTGGAGAGTATGGTATGCTGATACCTGCCCACAGCCCCTTGGCCTGCCCTTGGATCAAAATTGTTCTCTCTGAGTGTAGAGTCATTGGAACACTCACAAGCAGCAACCCCTCCCTTGTAGATTCTGGGACAGGCCACAGTGACCCTCACTCTATTCGGTAACATCTTACTCACTCTGAATCCCCATAGTGCAGGAGCTAGGTGTTGCATTTTCATGAATTCTACCTCTTCCCTTCATAGTTTTCCTATCTCTTATACTGTCCCTGCACAAGGATCCCTCATAGGAAGAAGTAATACACTATCATTACACAATCCTTGGTATCAAACACATCAATCTTCAATCCTCTCTAGAATCTTGTGGCCCCATTGGTGCACCTCCTTCCCCTTTGGAGGCAAGAGCACTGAACTGTCTATTTGTCATCTTGAAGGTGACTTCCAAGACTTAACAAAGGCTTGTCTAATATACAGACTGCATTTTTCTATGATCTAGGATGACAATCAAGCAGTAGTTCAGGCCAGTGAACAAGGGTGTGTGTGTGTGTGTGTGTGTGTGTGTGTTGCTTACTCCTATAGCATGGCAGCTTCTATAACCACTGATCCAGAAGCTAGTTTGTTGCATGCACATTTGCCAGAGTTTTGTTTCTCAGTCTGGAATGACTTTAAGTAGGGCAAGCTGGTTGTGTGTGTAGGCTCTCTGCTTCCATGAGTCACTGGCATATGCAGTTAAAAGCAATCAGGTAACAGAAGGTTCAAAAAGTCTTTGCCTAGGAAGATTGGCAAGCTACAGTAGTCACCCTAGAGGGTATTGGTTTGGTTAGGTTTTGAAAGGACCATGGATGAGAGCCAAAGGAGTGCAATGGCTAGAGTGTTGGATTTGGGAAATCCATGTTCCAGTTCCTCCTGAGCCTTTAAATTCCTTGAGTGACCTTGGGACAGTCACTCCCCTGCAACCCAACCTACTTCACAAATCATGAGGGTAAAGGAAGGAAGAAGGACCAGTTATACAGTCTTGAATTCATTGAAGGAAAGGTGAGATATTGAAATAACTGATAAATAAAACATTGAATGGGCTCCTAATTACATCTTGTGTTCACCTCTGAGTTTCTACCTAATAGGCAGAGGCCAGCTCTGGCCTGTGTCCCTATGGTTGAGTGAATCTCCGCCAGGCAGTTTGTTTCAGGAAAAGAGATTGACTGTCTGACATCTTCTTCAGGAGTATCACAAAGAGGAGGTTATGGAAGTGCCATTTAATCATAATTAATTAACTCCTACTTCCTGGCAGGCTGTAGCCAGCCCTGAGGGACTCTGCCTGAAGTACAGGCCAGTGCCTACCACAGCTGGACATTTTCCCACCCAAAGATTACTACTTCTAATGCCAGACACAATAGAAGAGCTAAACAAGGTGTGCATGCACTAGTAGGGAGGATTCCTGCCAATATTTCACAGATGAAAACCAGGACATATGGCTGAGAAACATCAAAGTGTGGTCAAAAGGATGCAGCTAGGTAAAAAGAGGGCAAAAGTTTATTCACAGGGAAGAAACTACTGTTTGAAGCAGAGAAATCCTGGAATTTATACACTGAGTTTTGGAAAGCGTAAAGAAAAGAAAAAAGAACAGATGAGCCTAATGGGAAGAGCAGGGCTGTTCCTTCCTTTCCTGTCCCTCCTGCTGAGCTAATTGGGTGCTGACTGCTTTTACAATTTGAACTAAGTTTGCAGCAGTTGAAGTAAGCCAAGGAGGAAAGTGGAAGAAGGAGAGAAACTGGAACATGTAAAAAGCAACTGAGAATGTGGGATAGTAGAAGATTGACCAGGACTGCTCTAAATGCCTTTCATATTTGTAGAAAGTATCATCGGAAGGATATATTAAGATTCTTTAAGTATGCCCCCTCTACAGTCTCAAGGACCATCAAATGGAGCCAAGTCCAAAAATTTGCTCATGAAAGTGGCATAAACAAGAGGATCAAAGGATGGTTCAGAGAGAAGGCTCCAAACACTAGTTAAAAGACACTGTGCTGCTATTGCTTTCTGTCCGGCTTCCTACCCTTGTTAATTCAACTTTTAGTGCTAAAAATGGGGAGAAGGAGCAGTAAGCAAATACAGAAGGGTTACAAATGGAAGACAACCTTGAGTATTTCTAGATCAGACTATTACGTTCATTTCCTCCCTGCACTGTTACAGTGTTATTATTCTACTTTCAACATCCTGTGGAATTCTAGGGTTTGCAGTTTATTGAGGCCGAAGAGCTCTCTGGTTGAGAATTTTAAATGCCTCTCCCTAAATTGCAAACCCCAGGATTCCACCAGATGTTGAAAGTGGAATAATAACACTGTAACAGTGTAGTGCAGAAATGGCCTATTACTGTGCAAGTGTTCTGCTTCATTCATGGAATTTTACAGGCGTTTCACAGCATTTGAGTATTTCCAGACAGAGGGCTTCTCCCATTAACAATTAGAAGAAATGTACAGCTATTTCCTCTTTTTTCTTCTTAATGTATTTTCTATATTAGGAACAACTATGGAAGAAGAAGTGGAAAAATGAGAGAGGTTATAGGTGGAGAATGATATAGGCAAGACCAACAAAACTCAGTGAATGGGGCAGAGCGATGGCATAATAAAAGTCTAGTCTGCAGGGGGGCAGCTGGTGGCTTCATTTCTGTGGAGACAATGAATCCGCTATCAGTTTTACAGCTCTACCATATTCTTGAGAACTGCATTAGTACCAGTAGAGTTTCTGTACACCCTGAAGCAGCTGCAAGAGGAGTGGCCATAAGACAAAGTGGATTTGCCACCATTTTAGCAATGAATCCACCATCTACCCTGGAACTGCACATGCCCAGCCTTGACATTTGTTTCCAATACCTGAACTGTTTCACATACAAACAGAGTTATTACTTTTTTGAATTAATGTTCCAACTGGCATATGCATATGTCCATGTTGGCTGGGAGATTCTGGTAATTAAAAAAAAAACAGTAATTTTTCCACATAAATTCTTTCTGTTTCCCTGCTCTTTCCACTTTCTTGAAATTAGCAGTCTAATTTAAGGAGGGGTAAAGAAGCTTTTATTTGAGAGTGAGACATCTTGATCTAGGAAATCCAGAAATCTACCAGTAGATTCTAGACCTTCCTTCTGCCCTCACGTGTCTTAAAGCTTTAGCCAATATAAAGTTGCTCTGAAATCAACACAATAAAGAAAAGGTAAATTATCCAAGGTCATCTTGTTCAGCATGGTGTAGTGCAGTGGTTCTCAACCTGTGGGTCCCCAGATGTTTGTGGACTTCAGCTCCCAGAAGCCCTGAGCATTGACCATAGTGGCTGGGGCTTCTGGGAGCTGAAGTCCACAAACATCTGGGGACCCACAGGTTGAGAACCACTGGTGTAGTGGTTTGAACATTGAACTATGACACTGAAGACCAGGGTGTGAATCCATGCTCAGCCATAGATACCCACTAGGTGATACTGGACAAGTCACACACTCTCAGCCTCAGAAGAAGACAGAGGCAAAACCCCTCTGAACAAATCTTGCTAAGAAAGCCCCTTGATTTGTTCACATTAGAATTGTCATAAGCTGGAAATGACTTGAAAGCACACAACAACAACATCCTGTTTTGGTCTGGTATGAGCACTGCACTGAACATATTACTAGGGCCTTACCAGGGCTCCATCCACATTGCTCAGTTTTTGCAGCTTGATCCCACTTTAATTGCTCTGGCTACATCCCATGGAATCCTGGATTTTGTAGTTTGGGGAGGGATTTGGCATTCCTTTCTAGAGAGCCAGTCCCCTGAGTTACAGCACAGAAGTTCTCTAGCAGCAGAGAATACTAAGTAGCTCTTCCCAAACTTCTCCAAGGCCAGGATGCCACAAAATGGAGCCATGAGACTCCAAATGATGTCAAAGTATTATAACTGTGCAATGTGGATTCACTGTAAGAAAAGCCAAGGGATCTAGACTCTGGGATGAATCAGGATGTTTCTTGGGGTTGTTCTGCCTGCCAGTCCCTCCATGCTAGATCGTCTCAGATGCTTTTGCTTAACTAGCTAATGAGGAAGATAATGAAAATCCTGGTACTTTCCCCAACAGGTTCAGGAAGTCAGCATGGATATGAAAAAAGAAGGAATGTGATCATCACCTAACTAACTATAGGTGATGAGTAGACTTAACTGTATGCTCACAATGGCAGCGATTGAGGAAACCGGGCAGGGGTAGCTATGGGGATTGTGCTGGAATAAAAGCAAAAGTCTGAAAGCGTTGAGACCTATATTTGAGGTGCATAAACTGGATCTGGGAGGAGGAGAAACTTCATGTTGCCTCAAGGCTGAATGCCACAAGTTATTGCACTTCTAGTCTGACATTAATATAGTATAAAGGAACTCACTAGAGCCTTTGAGACTAACTGGCTTATTCCAGCATAAGCTTTCGCGGGACATTTCTGCACTAGACTGTTATAGTGCTATTATTCCACTTTCAACTTCCAATGGAATCCTGGGGTTGCAGTTTAGGGAGGGGCCCCTCCAAAAACTGCAAACCCCAGGATTCCACAGGATATTGAAAGTGGAATAATAGCACTATAGCAGTCTAGTGCAGAAATGGCCATGAACTCCAGTCCACATCATCAGGTGCATCTGAAGAAAGCTTCTGCTAGAATTTCTCTATGAATACTACTACAATTGGAGCTTACTAATCTTTTAATTTCTTTTCTGCTGTGTTTTTTATCTCTCATGCTCTTACTCCTCCTTAGCAAAGATTCTGAAAACAACTTTCTTGATTCTTGTTACTGGGCTTGATGTGTTACAGAGTGAAGGAGTAACAAACACTCTGCTCTGGGACTGCTATACTTTACATAAGTGGTGTTCGTGTCATCATTTTGTGTAATTGCACCCTGAAGGATTCTGGATACAAGATAAATATCCCTCCCAGGGAGTAATGGGTAGAGGTTGGAGATGTTACGTTTTTGTATTATGACTCCAAGAATTCCTCACTGGCAAGGCAAGTGATGACACTGGCTTGGGGATTATGGTACTCGTAACCACCAAATTAGTCCAGGTTCTGGAATGGACAGGCTAGTGAAGGCTTAAGACTTTTTGTACCTACAGAGTCCAGAGTCTGGAAGCCTAGAGGGAAGTAAGGAGTAGCTCATTAATACCACTTGTGGGGTCTCTGAATCCAAGGGGCTGAAAAGATGTGTGATTAGGTTACATTTGCAAATCCAGAGAAGGTACTTGAACCAAAAATAAAACTCTGGAGCAAAGCTCCTTGTTCTTTTGACTAAGAGTTCAGTGTGGACATCTGCATTATGAGAAAGCCCAGCATCCATCATTCCCACAGGGCTAGCATGCCAGGAAATACCTACAGTATCTGTATACAAGGCAGGGATTCAATTTTTATTTCATTTTGCAGTGCGACTTAATCTTGTTTCTCCCTTATCTCATCCAATTATCTTCTCTATCATCAATAAACTAATTTTAATCTACCATAATTGGAAACAAGTCATGTGTGGTTTAAAGGTAGCATATAGATTTGAACAAGTCAACTGTGTGCCCGTGTGAGTTATCACTTGAAATACAGCTTGCAGCTCATATTGGGATGGGGAGGGGAGCGTCTGGTCCTTCAAATGATGCTGGACTCCAGCTCCCATCAACTCCACCCAGCATAGCCAATGGTTAGGGATGTTGGAAACTGTAGTCCAACATCTGGCATGTGTGGGTTCTCCAAGCATCCAATGGAATCTGTGATGAACAGAAAACTGTGTCAGCTTTGGGTGGTAGCGTCGACCAACCTGTTTTGGAGTGCAGTCAGCGTCAAAGTAGCTGAATTTTGATTAGCCAGAATTAGGATCTCCTCTGCTAACACCTGCAAGCTTCATTGTTCTGTCTAAGTTTAGTTTCAGTTCCCACAGTAGCTGAAAGAAGAGGATGTTTTGTAAAAAAATATATTGCTGTGTGCTTTCCTTGCTATGATGCAAAATATTGGGTGGTGGTAGTGGTGGCTTGGTCCTGAATGTCACTGGTGGGGATAAAATGTGAATATCAAGAATATCAGTTTCTTGACATGAGTCAACACAGCAGTCTATTTTTTTAGACTCTCATTAAGGACTTAGCAATGGTGGCTATCCAGATTACTGCCTGAATTTCAAAATGTACTACTGTACTGGAGCTGATATGCTTTAGGGTAAGCAAAAGGCTAAGGTGCATAAATTTAATGCAGCAATCCCTCAGTTTTTGTTTCTTTTTGCATCTCTTGTTGATTTTATGCCCCAAGTAAACATGCATGCAGCTTCATCGTGCTTTGTTTATAAAGCTTGTTGTGAGCTTGTCTTCAGCAGTTTGTCTATTTGGACTTCCTCCATTTTCAGCTTCCCTGACAAGATGCTGACAAGACCAGATAGGAGCTAGCAAGATCGTGTGGCTGAAAGATTGAAAAAGAGAGATTGTAACTGTCTTGAACTAAGATATATGCCTACTGTTATACAGTGATATCCTACTCTGACAAGTCAGAAAGCCATGCTGCTCCTTGGAAACAATATGGAACAAGTCCTGCACCCACCTGAGCACACATATTCCTGTGTTGCTATACATCGATTGGCAGAATTCATGCTTATGTAGTCTCTCTCTCTCTCTTTTGTGTAACTTGGAAAAATTACTTTCACAGAATTTCAGAAATTGCCTGGGTATTCTGGGACTTGTAAGCCTAGGCTGAACTCCTTTTTGACATTGGCAGAGCATAGAACATAGCCAACATATATACAAGGGAGGTCCACCCAGGCTACAGTGTTAGCTGCTAGAAATGTGATGAGTGTGGACACAGCATCTTCCATCAGTGGCCTTTTAAGTGGCATGGTGGTGGCACTGTGCCTTACAGCCGCCCATCCACTGTCATGTAGTCAGGAAGAAGCCATTGCACAAGGAGGTACTGGATATCTTCTTGTGCAAGGGCAAATGTGCATAACTCATGCCTATGTACATGTGAGTCTCCAAGAGGATTCTAGCCACCAAAATAACTTTCTCAAGCTCTGGGAACAAAGATCAGACAATCATGCAATAGCTGGGCTGGGGCAAGGGGCATCAGATCCAGAGTACAAAATGGTTATATATGGGTGGCAATCTAGGTCCCCTCCAACTACAACACTGCACAAGTACATATCTATGCAGGCTAGGAATTCTTGCATCATTTTCTAAAACTCCCCATAACAGCTCCACAAAAATGGCAAAGACAACAAATTCATATTCTACAAGAGAGGAAAACTGTGGCTGAAAAAGGATGGCAGTTAATTGGGCTGGCTTCCTATGAAAGGGGCTTTTAATCCAGGCAGGGTGCTGCCTTTTGTTTTAATTGGTTTTTAACTACTTAAATTTTTTTTAATGTCATCTGTTTTATGTTTTTAATCAGCGCTGTTTCATCCATTCATTTGAATTTTATCCCATTTATTAGCAGAAAGGCAGGGTATAAATCAAGTAAGTAAGTAAACAGAGAAATATTTGGTACAATGTCAGCCATGGAAGATCTTTTTGTAACTTGTAGTTCGACATGGAATGTTTAAATTATTGAGAATTAGAAATCCTTAAAGTTCTATGGCAAACATCTACTGTTAGATTCCCATCTACCGTCTGCCCACCCTGCTTTAGAAACCACAGAAGGTAGACGGCTGAAAGCGCCGTGGTGAGATGAACATATGTTTCACACTTGACATTTTCCTCACCAGTTAGAGTAAAAGCCATGCTCAAAAGAAGCACACTATTATCGGTGAAAAGCACCCAAGCCATCTTACATGCTTAAAAAGTGCAGCCGTTTAAACATCCCCCTCCCTAATCAGTAAGCACAATGTGTGCCACACCTTCCAATTGCTCCAAATCCACAGAACAAGCCATACACCAGTAAAGTGGATTTGGATTAATCAAAGCAGAATACAGCTATGTCTTGCTGGATGTTAACTGGCCTGTGTTGGAGTGGGATGCGGGCGGAGAAGCATTTTGTCATTGTTCAACCATAACAGTGTGCCAACGGATTTTGTTGTTATTATTAATGTGCATACTTTTATGTAAATTAAAATATACAGTCAAGCAATGACTCCATTTCTTTGCAAAAGGTAACAGCATTCATTAAAGCAGCTGGGCCAGCTGTTGTGTCCCCCAGGGAACCTCTGTACCCAAATCAAAAAGGTTGGGGACAGGAGGGGAAAAATGCACACAACAATCCAGTATCTAGGCTTTCCCTGTTTGACAGGATCACTTGTGTCTGGGGACCCACTGAACAGAAGATGCTTGTGTATTAGTTTCCTAGCAGGTAGTAAAGTTAATTATTATTTGATTAATCTGTCTCTCAGGTAATGGAAGAGCAGTTATCACACTGCCAAGTACATGGTGAGCATTCACCACTACTCAAATCCTTCCTGAAGCCACACTTTGTCTCTTCATCTCACCCTATTATCCCCCCAACAACACACTGAGAAGACCCTACCCCAGTGATTTGCCCTGGGTTTTGAGGGAAAGTGCAAGCCAACATATTCTTTCTGAGCACTTGTCCTTGTCTGGTGACGCATTGCATACAATACTGTGTATAATACAAGTTTGCTTGCCAGTGAATGTGAAGGAGCGAGAGGGCAGAGTTGGGAGGGTGAGTCCAGCCCATCAGAATTAATTCACTTTGGGAGGGACAGGCTGCTCTGGAGCAAATTATTAGGTGGTGCAACAAAGAGGATGTCATTATGAACCATTCACCAGCTTCCTTTGAGTTGCCAATCTGGCAGCCCTCAGCATTGATACAGAGAGTGTACAGAACACGTGAAAGTTTGCTTTTTTAAAAAAGGAAGCCTCAGACTGGGCACTGAGCCGTAGGTGCCAGATGCCCTCTCTTGCATCCTGGCAGGAGCCAGCACTGCACAATTCTGTTTTGTGCATTTGATTTACTAAGCAGGGAACTTTTACCGATAGAAATGATAAGTATCCATTCCTCTAGCATAGGGAGGATATAATAAAAGTGATAACTCCTGCCCTTCTCTCTTAGGTTATGAATGCTTCTTTGACTGTTTAATAACTCAACCTGCATTTGCACATGTACATGAGGGCACAGGTGCACACATTTGTGTGAATACATACAAACACAGAGGGAAAGAGAGAGAACAAAATAAAAAGAGAAACAGATTCCAAACACCCATGCTAATAGATTTAATTTTAACCCCACACTCACTCCTGCTTCCATCATCATTTTTCCTCATAGGAACTTGTCTTTTCAGCACCATTTCCATTCCAACAGCCTTTTCCAGTTTGGAGCCCTTCATAGCGAGGGGCTATTTTTCCCACTATCCTACCATCCATAGCCAGGCAAAAATAACTGGTATAAGACATCTTACAACCTAGATTACCTTGCGGAGCTTTTGGAAAGTACTCTACTATTTCTAGGTTCCCCCAGCTAGCATGGCCACTCCCAGGGATTCTGGGAGTTGTACTCCAAAAGGTAACTGCTCTAATGTATGATTCTGACCCAGATAGGGTTGCCAGGTCAGGGTTATCTCAGGCCCTGAGATTTCAGGCTGAAACCTGAGACCTAGAGATGGCCCCGGTTAATGTCACAGGGGCAACATTCAGTGATGTCATTAAGTGTGATACATTAAGCATCAGGCATAGTTGTTTGGGGTATGCAGTTCAAATAATATTAAAAATTCCAGTTCTAATCAAATCAAAAATAGGAGTAAAAGTATATAAGCACACCTTTCAAGACAGCACTCTCATCCTGAGATACTTCCTCTTCAGTCTGAGGACTGGAGAAGAAGAGCCAGGCCCTGAGATCTGACAACTCTAGACACAGAAGTTTCAACAGTGTGAGTGAACTGGTCCTGCATACATCTCATCAGGAGTTTCTGGGAGCTGGAACGAAGTTTGCAAGTTGGCCCAAGACTAATGGTTCTCGTCCCACAAAGTCCTGTTAGTTCTGCTGCTCCAAAGCCCTGCTGTTCCAAGCAACAGAAGGTGCTTGGAAGGGAGTCCTCTGTGTCCTGTAGCCATACTGGGTTTTAGGTAGAGCCGGAGGCCATCTTTAATCTAAAATTCCAGAAAACATTTTTCCTCTTCTAATAGATACTTAAATGTAAATATTGTACCATTTGGGAGGAATTGAGTGTTTTATTTAGCCATGATATTTGTCATAAAAATAATTTTTAAAAATAAATAAAATGGCAGGAACACTTGTTGATGTTACCATCCTTCCATTCTCTTGACATTCTTGAGCATTATTCAGGACAAAAAGATTTAAATAGTTGTAGTTAGCAGGTGACACTACGTACAAAATCAGCTGTGTGTCAAGAAGAATTATAAACAGCTACATCTTTATTCTCTCTGTGCAATACTTCAATTATTCACAATTTAAAATGGGAGCTAGTACTGCATAAATATCCAGCTAGTTGTAACATGCAAAACTCTGGCGCGGCTTGAGGCGTGCAGCACCTGACACCTCTCTTTCCCCAGCAGCATCAAACAAATACTGTTGGTGCCTGTGTTGCACTAGCTGCGGAGGGAACCCTGCTGTTGCTGGGATTGATTTTCCCATTACCTTTTAATAGAGCATATTAAAGGCATATGGATTCACTCTGTTACTCTTCTGCTTTATTAGCTTCCGGCCAGGCTGAACTGGCATGGCTGCAGTTTTCTAGGGCCTCTATAGGCAAAGGGTGCTGCTGTAAGGAAGAGAGGGGTACTGGAGGGACGGGAAAGTGGGGATGATGCCAGGTAGTTAAAGAATCTACTTACAATAATGTGTTCAAGCACAAAGATGTGAATCACTGGGCAAAGTAGACTCAGTCTGAGAACTAAACCAAATGAACTATTTAGACCAAACAAGGAGCAGCCACTGCAGGAAGTGGGGACTGAAGGCACGTAATAGAACTAAACCCTTAACCTCACCTATGCTTTTCATCTGAAACCACTTCTCCATGTCTCTGTCTTTCTTTATGACCATTTTTCTTCATACATCTGGAAATAATGGCACACAGTAAGAAAACGTGATTTAAGCTGGTCTTGTGCCTACTTATGAGAAGTTTCAGACCCAGACTTCTATTTTTTTGGACACAGGTTAACAGAGGACATCATGGCATTTTTGTGATATAAGACTCCTTTATACTGCAAGAATGTCTCTTTCAGGCTAGATTTAATATCAAAAGTGAGGGGAAAGACTGCCTGAACTGCTGGAGCATAACAAGGTAAGGCAAGGGTGAGGTGAAGGTTCAGCTCCTTCATTTGTGTCTACCATGCGTTGTTAGCAAAATCCACCTTCCCCACTCTCTGGCTTTGTATAGGAATGGGGCAGATGCATAAATAAATAGGTATGGCTCATTCACCTACACACAGACATCCCTTGTCACATTTTATTTGGTCCTTGGTTGCTATGGCCAAATGCTAATACACAGCACTGCTGTCCATTAGTATGGCATTTAAAACCAACAGAAAGTCTAGCAACATATTAAACACTTACACATCCTATTTAGACAAAGCTTTCATAAACTGCAGACCGTATAATCACATTAAATGGGCTACATTCTATGAAAGCTCATGTGCATGTGCTTTCAAGTCACCTGTCAACTTAAGATGACCTCATGAATTTCACAGAGTTTTCTTAGGCAAGGAATACTCAGAGGTGGTTTTGCTAGTTCCTTTCTCTGAAATAAAGTCTAGAGCACCTGGTATTTCATTGGCAGTCTCTTATCCAACTACTAACCAGAGCTGACCCTGCTTAGCTTCCAAGATCAGGGAGGATCGGGTGCTTTGGGGATAAAATAAAAATACTGTAATGAGCTTTTAAGGTGTCACCAAATGTGCTGGTTTTGCTGTGACAGACTAACGCTGCCACCCTTCTTAGAAGTAGGATTTCAAGTGTAACTTTTGTAAAGCCATTCTTTGATCAGTGTCAGTGGATAAATGGTGAGGAACCAGGTACAGAGAACCAGTGCTGGGTAGTGGTTTGAGCACTGGACTAGAACCTTAGAGGGCAGGGTTTGAATCCTCAGTTGGCCATGGAAACCTACTGGGTGACCTTGGGCAAGTTACATTCTCTCAGCCTCAGAAGAAGGCAAAAGCAACCTCCTCTGAATAAATCTTACCAAGAAACCCTGTAATACATTTGCTTTAGGGTCACTATAAGTTGGAAATGACTTGAAGGTATACAACAACAAACTAAATGAGAGCATGTATTTCCACACAGTGAGCAAAGATAGTGACAACAGTTCATCCATCTCCCCAGACTTACCTGAATTTGACACTTTCTTTCCTCTAAGGAAGAATGAATGGCAGAACTGAATGACCAGGAATGCATAGCAAAACTGTCTTAGCCAGAATATTTTGTAATACAGTTACTCTAGAATGTGAGGGGAAAGGCCATTTTCCGCTCTGTGCCCTTCTGTGGGCCACACCAATTTTTCTTGGTGTACCAGTTGTGATATCTTGTCACTTCTGGCCATCGTTTTCAACTCCAAAACAGCCCGAGGCTGTCAGTAGGAGTAAAAAGCAAATCACTGTGCCTGTATACACTTAAGGTAGTTTAGGGGTGGTAGATTGCCAGAAAATCATGCCAAAAAATTTAAAATTTCAGGAGGGGGTTCAGATGGCTTTGAAGGGCTGCAAAAGTGGCATTCAGGGGCAACAGTTTATCCACAGGATGCCTTTTCCTCCACTCTAGATCTACAGTAGATGCTCATAAGGCAGAGTAAGAAGCCCATAGGATCAAACAAGCAAGTTATCTGTTCTCTCTGAAGAAAATGCTGAAATTGATTAAAAATATTCACAGCCAGCTAGGGCACAATTGCCTGTGGAACCTGCCACAGTGAGATGCGGCTGTGTAAAAAGACAGAAGTAGTCAATGAGGCAACTGTCCATGGCTGCAGCCCTTTAAGCACACTTGCATGGAAGTATGTTATAATGAGATCAATAGGATATGCATCTGCAGTGTATATTTCACATGTCCTTACTTTTCAAAGGAACTTAACCCAGGCTTCTTGAAGCATGCTGAAGCTCCATATGGTCTTCTTCTCCCTTACTTCTTTTTTCCTTTCCCAGTTCTGTGTGTGTGTGGGTGGGTGGGTGGGTGTCCATATACACATACAAGCTTGTACAAAAGATAAATTCTGCCAGGGAACCATTTTTATTTTATCTTAGCAATAACTGGGGTGGTTCAAGGCAGAGCTTGGAAATGTTATTTTATTGGCATATAACCTCAGAAAAAGTTCAAGCCAGAGCTTGGAAAAGTTACTTTTTTTACTACACTTCCCAGTTTCACCTAGCTAGCAATTAAAAAAAAATGTTTCCAACTCTGGGGCAAACAGAGTTTTCTTGATTTAGTAAGGCTCATTTAGATATTCATAAACTTTTAAGGTTAGCAATGGTTTTGAGTGGCTAGTCATAAGAGTCAGCACAGTGTAGTGGTTTGAGCATTGCACTAGGACCACAAGAGATCAGAGTTCAAATCTTCACTCAGTCATGGAAACCCACTGGGTGACCTTTAGTAAGTCATCCTAAGAGGAAGGCAATGGCAACTTCTCTTTGAACATATCTTGCCAAGAAAACCCTGTGATAGAGTCCCCACAAGTTGGAACTACTTGAAAGCACACAGCAGCAGCAGTGGCAACAACAACAATAACAAAAAAGGGCTGAGCAGGGAATTCCTTTGCTGTACAACGTCCTTTTGGGCAGCAGTTTTGTTGAATCATCCAGCTTTTTGCTGCTGTCAAGAGAGAATGCTGGTTTAGGGGCATGACAATGTTAGGTAAGGTTCAGCAGTGCTATCACATTTCATTCCTTGAACATTTGAAGTAATTAAGAGGCTACTAGTGGTCATGTTCTAAGCACCCTTTAGTTACAAATACACTCATGTATGTATGTTTTTGATATGTCAAAAGTAAATAGATCTCAAAATGATATAATGGATGTTTAAAATTCAGCATAAAACCAACAGTAATCCAGTGTAAAATCAGCAATGATAAATGGCAGCCAAGATATGGTCAATAAGGCTCATATACTTGAGTAAATAGCAGGGATTATCCAAGACATTTTGCTGCCTGAGGCAGATACTGGAGCCCCTCAAGTCAGGGTGCATGGTTTGCAGACCTGATGTAAAGGAGAGATTGACTTTTAGGATGTATTTTTTTAAAAAATGTTTTATTTTGCAAAGGTATACTTGGCATTTTGGATGAGAAACATTTGTATAGCTTTCTTCTGAGGCTGTTAAAAGAAACATGGGGAAGACAGGCATAAACTGAAGAAATAAAAAAATTACATGGGCACATTTGCCTCCTATTAGTTTACATATAAAATTTAATCAGTGGGAAATAAAATATTCAGCCAGATAAAGTTACATACGTATAAAACAATACCCTTCATATACTTAAATAGCCACTTGAAAACCAACCTGCAGGGATTCCCGAATAGTGTGTCTCCAAAGCTTACAACTGGCAACTGATAGTTTTCAGAGCAAGAGACGGAGCATAGAGCTTTTACAGACTCCGCTTCACCCTCATCCCTACCTGCAACAGTAGCAGGGCTTGCCCAAGACATTTTCCTGCCAGAGGCAGAGCAGTAAGTGACCTCTCTCCACACCCCCATTTCCTGAGATCAAGGAAGATTGTACCTGTATACCTCATTAACGTCTCTGATAAAGAAGCTCCTTTTTACAAAGTCTTTTTCTGCACACCCAGCCCATCCTCTTTTCCTTCTTGTCCTCTGTCTAACTAGAAGGTTTTTAAAAACATCACCGGCAGTGGGAGGGTGCTGAAGGACTGAAGAAGCACAGACTTTCAGTTGCTAGGTTGCAGCGGTGTGTCTGTAGTCAACAGTGCAATAAAGCTTGAGCTAGGAAAGAATGCAATACTTTTCAGCCAATCCTGCTCTAGCTGTCTGTGCCTGCCTAGAGCAGGTGAAGTAACAGCAGGTCCTCTAGAATCCCCCACTGAGCATGCAGGAACAGAAAAGAGAGCGAAGAGGGGGTGAGTTAGCCTGCCTCACCGGCTAACCCCAGCACGTTTAAAAAGCATATTGCTGTAGGTTTGGCCACAGAAATGGAAGTCATAAGAAAAGCAGAAGCTGGTGAAAGAAAAAAACAAAATCTCTGGACGGATTTCAAAAGAAACTTTCAAGCAGAAGGCTCAGAATGGTTTGTTTGTTTTTCCCCTTACGGAAGGCGCATCTGATGTCATTGTTTCATTTCACGTGTGTATACTGTTAGTTTTAAATAAAAACTTTGGTAAAACATGTTGAACTGCTCTTTTTCTTTTTCCCTTGTGGTATAAGAACCTATACCTGTTCTTTCCATGTTATTTCTACCTCTGTTAAAGAAGTGATGTCCAGGAACAGATCTACTTTGTTCACATACCCATAGCAAGGCAAATAGTTTTGGCACAGGAGGCAAGAAATGCCCCATACATTTATCCTCATCTCTGGAATAATAATACAATAATAACAAGTAAATTATCCAACCGCTAGCTGCCCTTTCATGACGTCCAAAATCTGCCCCACAAGGCAATCACCTTATTCTGTCTAACGGCCTGATCCTAATAAAGAACCAGGTGTTAACCTGACCCTGGCACCTGCGACGAACCTGACGGGAGGAGGTCTTGACAACAGAGCCCCCTTGGCAACTGAGAGCTGATTGGCTGGTGAAATGGAACCTTGGATAGCCCAGGGGAGGGGCTGGTGGAAAGAGGAAAATAACGGATTTTAACCGTTGAGAGAGAGTTTGAAAGGGAGTGTGGTTTGTGGTGTGTTTGAGGGAGGTCGGAGATTTGAAGAGCTCTGTGGGAGAGAGAACTGAGAAACTGAGTGTATGAAAGATAGTGAATGAATTGACGGGGGGGAGAGAGAGAAGAATGGTGTGCTGTTTATAAACATTTAGATACAAAACGCATTTAAAGCAACAGTATTACAATAAATGTTTGAAGTTCTGTGTTCCTTAAAACAGTGCCACAGAGTCTTATTTTGAATCCTGCAATATGCACGCCACCAATAATATCATCTTGACCTTAGTGCCAACAGTACCACAGTCTTGGAAAATATAAATCACTGCTGATCCTTACATCTGGGAGAAGGGCAGATTTAGGGAAGGCAGTAAATGGGGGAGAGTTCTGAAAGGAAGAAGCCAAGGGGGGACAAGAGTGAGGAAGGGACTGTGTTCTCAGAGAGGGAGAACTGAGGCAGACCCATTTGTCCTGGCCCTGGCTTGATTCAGAGATCTCCCTGGCTGTTCAGTTCTGATCACAAAGAGGTGTCAGGCTGGGCAGGCCTGGAGTGCACCTTTCGCACTCGGCGGCACTGGCAGGCAGTGGTTTTCCCTCGTGTGTGACAGCACTCATCAGGCTTTCTGAGGGAATCCTGTGACTGAGGTGTCACAGCTAAGAAGGCCTGATCTCATGTCTCCATACACTATACCACTCCCTCTGGCATCACTAGAGTTGGTACCACCAAGCACAGAAACTCAGGTTATCACTCCTGTGGAGCTCTTTTTATCCAGAAGCAGGCATTCCAGGGTTCCCAGTCTACTGCTCTATGGAACCACCCTCTGGACATCTCCATCCGCCCATCTGATTCTGCACATACAAAGGCACTGGGATCTTGTCCACTTAGCTGATATCATTTGTGGTAACTGGAAAGCAGCTGGAGAAGGGAACGAGGGCAAGATTGGCTGGAAGGAGGTGAAAGGAAAGACTGTACTCATAATCCCAGCAAAGAAAGCCACTCTCCAGGTCCAGACTGGGGAATGCCCAAAGACTTGGGGTGGGAGAGTGGTCCTGGTGGCTGAAGGACATGGAGAGGAGCATGAAGGGAGAAAAAAGAGGGGAAGATGCTAGGCAAAGGATGCTGTGGTGGTTGCGCATATGCATGCTGACCTGTCCGTCCTGGAAGGCTCACCCCATCACCATGTCTTCATCAAGAGGGCGGCAGCAGCAGGAAAATCATCCACCCAATCATTCATCTGGCTTGGGGCAGGGAACCCCTTGAGGCCTCCAGATCCTTTTTCTGCTCCAGCTCTGAGGCTCAGCCCCCGAGGGTGCCTGGACAGGCTACGCTCCCGGACGCTGCTGGCTCTGCCTCTTGCTGCATGGGCTGGAGCTACTGAGCCTCTGCAGGGTCATGTAGGACAACTGCAGGGGAAGAGATGAAAGAAAAAAGGGGCAGTTGCCCTACACGAAGCTACACGGGCTCTTGTGAAGTGGGAGAAGAGAAAGATGTAGACAGTCATTTTGGTGTAACCCCCCTCTGATGGTGCCACCTGGTGGGGTCCACATGCCCCACACTCCCCTAGGGATGCCAACAGTGTGATGAAGAAGAGTGTATGAGGTACCTCAGTAGGTCTCAGTACCTGAGCAGGTGCTTAGAAGGGGGAGCCTTCTGCAAGAGATCAGTCCAAATTTCTACCAAAAGTGATCTGTCTCTCCTTCAGCAGCCCGTTCTAAAGGTAAAGGAATGGAGAGGGAGACTAGCCTCTAGAGGCCCCTCCCGAAACTGCAAACCCCAGAATTCCATAGGACAGTCTATATATAACAGTCTAGGGCGGAAATGGCCTAGGAGAGAGAAAAAAAGAGAAGATGTTTCAGAGTGAGAAGTGACTGTGTACATTTGTGTATGTGTGTGTGTGTGGGAGAGAGAGAAAGAGAATGAAACGGGTGGAAGTACGAAAAGAAGGAAAGGACTGATCACATTCATTTCTGACCCAGGACTCTCATGCGATTGCCTTCAGACCTACTCACTGCCAGTGCATGAGGCAGAGTTCTCAGGCATCAGGGCTCGCTCTCCCAATCTTGATCATAAGGTGAGGGGAAGAATATCAGGGCAAGAGCACTGTCTTTAGAATAAAATATTTCTGTTTATTTTGTGCTGCCACCACTCAATGTTATGTGATGGTTGTGTCCCTTCAAGTCATTTCTGATTTATGCCAACCCTAAGGTGAACCTGTTGTGGCTTTTTCTTGGCAGAATTTACTCAGAGCGGGTTTGCCTTTGCCTTCCTTTGAGGCTGAGAGAATGTGACTTGCTCAAGGTCACTCAATAGGTTTCCATGGCTGAGCAAGGATTTGAACCCTGGTCTCCCCATGTACTCATCCAACATTCAAACTACTACACCACACTGTCTCTCATCCACTGGTATTAGACTGTTTCAAGGTGGCCTCTCTACAGATGTCTGCCTGGCCTTCTACCTCATTTTTCCCTTTTTAAAGATCTGCAAATTGTCACCAGCAGGAGCCTTCAGCAGGAAGGAGCAGTCAATCAGCACAGGAAAATACTGAAGTGCCCCAGTACTTGTTGCCTGAGGACTTCCTGACTATGGCATATTAGACTGCTGCTTCATGTTTTTTCCTATCTTATTGTCACCTTTCCCAGTTCTGTTCTCAGCCCACCCTAACTAGTTGAAGTCACAGTACACCTTCCTCCATTTGGGGAGCTCATGGATTGCATATGCTTAATAACATTACTAGGCATCATCCCTAGGTCCCTTTAGGACCCAAAATGTCAGGATTTGGGATGCTCCTGACCTGAGAACTATAAGGGAATGCAGTTGTCAACAACAACAACAACAACAACAACAATAGCAACAGGTTTCTAACTCTGCTAAAAAGTCAGGACAGATTCATCTACAAAGACATTCATTTCCCAGGACAAACAGCTATGCAACAGTGCAGCAGTTCTCCCCCTCAGCACAAATCTGTCCCTCCCACAGTTCTGCCAGGAGTCTCTGGCAAAGAATCCAGCTTGGCTTCTTGTGCTGTGCCCTTGAACAGTGCATCCTACAAATCGCCAATGGTGTTCCAGTCCTGGGAGTTGCTCTTGCACAGTACGGTCCTCCCATGTATCTACCATAAGGGTAGCAGAGAGAGTTAAAGCTTGAATCGTGGGAAAGTGGCCCTCCACACTGGTAATCGATAGAGGGAGCCCCAGTCGCTGCACCATAGGATTATTATTATTTTCTTATGCATGTGCACACAAGAGATTTATCGCCGAGGCTGCCACGGCAAAATCAATTATTCATGTTATAAATTAAAAAATGATTTATGGCATCAGCAGACAAAGGGAGTGGCAAGGAGCCCAGGCCTTGTGCAAGATGCAGCAAGTTTAGACAGCTTTGTGCTCCCAGCATGCCTTGCTCCCAGCCTCCCATGCTTTCATCTTCTTGGGCGGCCCTTGTCTAAAAGGACTCCTTCAGAACAAGGAAACATTCCTAGCCTCTGTTCACCCTACTGTAGCCAGTATCTTCAGGTGAGAAGAAATGAAACTCCTTTTCTCCCTGAAGCTTGATTATGTGAATTTGGATATAAATGAAAAACACACATTTGTAGCATTCCATGCAGCCAGCATCTTGATTAAATGGGGTAGCTTTGCCTTTTCGTGAAGTGCCAATATGCTATGATGGGAAGCATGCAAATGATGCCAGCTGTGAGGATGACCAAAGGCCCACTATAAAAGAAATGCCAGTTATAGGGACTGCTGCACTGGAAAATGTTTCTTGCATACCAGCATCACATTTAAACCAGGCTTAAGTCTTCACATTCAAGCACAGGAACATTAGGACTACATCTTATGGCAAAGAATTAGTCACAATTATAAGAGTGGGTCTCCAGCTGATCTTGTCATCTCAAGGCTGGATGCCTTCTCTTCTCATGTATGTATCCCATTTCTATCTAACTCTCTCTCTCTCTATGTGTGTGTGTGTGTGTGTGTGTGTGTGACTTATTTTTTATTTTTCATTCACAAATGTCATTTAATTTACATTCAAGAGGGATCTCAGTCGTATACACTAATGTTCTAGTATAACAAAAGCAGCAAAATAAAAACTGAAAAGGAGGAGGAATAACCACATTAGTTGTGAGTTTCTAGAAAAGTTGATCAAATGTCCAAATATAGGTCCATTTGTAAATTTCATCCATCCATCATTCTTTCAAATGTTGCAAGTATTGTTAGATCTCCATAGGATCACAGGTGGAGAAAAATTATTTTTCAAATAACAATGTATTAATCTTTTAGCAGTCAAAGGACGTGAAAAATCCACTTCAGTTGGCAATTTGTTAATTTCTAAGAAAAAGGTAAATAATTCAAAAGAATATGCACATCCCTGAATATCAAGGAACTTTCAAAAGCCAAATTTATTCATTTGATTACTTCCTCCCAAAATGTAGCTACTATGGGACAATTCCAAAACATATGCATTAAGGAAGCTTAGGAGCATTACATCTCCAACAATTTGCTGATTTAGAAAGCCTGACATATGTGAACAGTTCTACGCATTGCAAAACAGATTCTGTCTTAGATATTTTAACACATCATATTATGCAAATCAAGGTTGGGAAACTTTAGGCAACCCCCTGCCCCCGTGTTTTAGGCTTCAACTCTCAGAAGCAATAGCTAGTAAGGAAAATCATAAAGGACCATGAGCGTTGGTGTTTTCCTTCAAGTGATACCACTACACATCTCTGTGATATTCTGGGTTCAAGCTTTCCCTGCTGATCTCCAGACTGATAAAAACAAGATTCCCCTTTCTCCCTTCTTTGTATCTGAAGACCTCTGATCCTAGTAGTCCTGAGGTCTGCGGAAACCACACACAGATTTCTTTTACCTGGAATTTATTTACTGGATAATGCCATCTCCCTTGATCCTACCAGAACCTTTCAATATTTCAGAATGTATTCCTTTTCACTGGGACAAAATTCTTTAGACATATTTATTTAACCAATGTGTAACCAATCTTTGAAGGACGTGCCTCACAAAACAGAGTACACTACAGAGATGATACCAATTGATGTAAATTATCACAAAGTAGCATATAGGATTCAAAGATTCACTCTAAAAAATTTTTTTTAAAGTCAGAGTCGCATTGGCAAAAGCATGTTAAGGAAAAGCTCAAAAGAGAAATGTTTTTATGATCTGTTTGGAAGCCTATCCTGAAGTTAGTAAGTATTATTCATTTGAGAGTTCAGAACCATGGAACCATCACCTAAAAGGCTATCTCTCTCACATCTCCTATCCTAATTGATCTAACCAGTTGGCACTCAAGGAGGTATTGTGAAGCTGATGCGTATGAATGGGCAGGCTTATATGGCAGAAGGCAATCCAGAAGATGAGTGGTCTCAATACATTATTACCAATCTGTTTGGTATAAGGCAGTGGTTCTTAAGCTGGGGTCTGTGGACACCTGGGGGTCCATGGAAACCTCAGAGGTCCACGGAGTTGGTGGACACCACCAACCGCAGCAGCAGCAACAGGGATGCAGCAGTGGCAGGTGTGTGTGTGTGCATGCCCAAACTGCTCTACCATTTGCAAACAAGGGAAGGGGCATGTGCAAATACCTTCTGACAAGTCTCTCTGTGCCAACACATACCCTGCTGCTACATCCCTGACAAAAGGGACCTAGCAGAGGTGTTATGGCCCCATGCACCCCGCAAGACTGATATGGTTTAATTGGCAAATATTGTTTGATTGACACTACATTAACTGGCATCGATATACAATGGAACCTGACGTGACTGGAAGGTCAAGCTGGAAAGAGGAACATTACTTACTGTAAATATGAGATTGCAAGGCCAGCCGGCCACACCCCCTCCTAGGCAAAACCATTGTCAGGCAGATTACAATGCAACTCTAGAGACAATAGGCTTATGCTAAAGCTGGATGTCTCTGTGCAGAAAGGGGAAGTTCCCACCAAATTGTGATTGTTCTAACCCTGATCTCTCACACCTGGATGTTTCCTGCTTTGTCTTCCCAACCTCTCCACAATACAGAGCTGTTATAACAGCTATTACCCCTTTGTCACCTAAACACTGAAAACATTGACACCATCCAGATCTCATTGTTTGTGTTGCAACTTCCATTGTCCACTCAACTGGGAAAGTGATTCACATCCATACCCATAGGGTAGATTTTGGGTATGAAAACCTTCAATTTTGAGCAGTTTCTCCCAGTCTCTCCATTTGCTGCACACCACACCGTTGCCTTGATTCCTGAACGAGAACTGTCCTTAGGTGCCTACCTAAGCCACATCACTGCCTGTCTTTGCTTCTCTCTAGACCAGTAATTATCACCCAAACCCTAAAAGTCCTCTGTTCACAATCTTTCTCCTCCCTTTACCTTTGGTTAGTCCTTGTGTGAGTGCATGAGTGTTTCGATCTTTTGTTTGCGGTATGAATCTTTCAATAAAACACATTTTTAGTTTACATTTTGGATTTTCTGGCTGGTTCTTTCCTGCAAGACCCTGTAAAATTAGTGGAAAAATCTCGTTAAGTTATCCCCTCTTTCAGGCCTCCTAATTTTGAGCTAATTAATTCCCTCTGTCACATGGAGCTACTCACATCATGGTGGACCTCTGAGTCACCCACATTTTCAGGTAACAGCAGGCATGTATGTGTAAATGCTCTCTCATTTGCAAACAAGGGAGAAGTTGGAGCACATGCACATGTCTTCCAACATGTCCGTCTGTGCCCACACCCCCTGCTGAGTGTGAAAGGGACACAAAGGCCTGCATGTGTCTGCATCCAAACTGCTCACTTGTTTGCAAACAAGAGAGAAATTTTGGTGCCCACACACACACATCCTGCTGCTGTGCCCCTGTTGAAAGGGCTATGGTGGCAGGTGTGCATGTGCGCCCAAACTGTGACTCTGGAGATCAGGGGCTGAATCCCCACTCAGCCATAGAAACCCACTGGGTGACCTCAGGCAAATCACATTCTCCAAGCCCCAGAGAAAAGCAAAGTTAACAGATCTTGCCAAGAAAGCCCACATGATAGGTTTACCTTAGGGCTGCCATATGTCAGTTTTCAAAGGGAAGAGAAATGATGGCTAGAAAGAACCTTTCCCACTTTGTTGTTGTATGCCTTCAAGTCACTTCTGACTTTTTTTTTTTTTGCAAGATTTGTTCAGAGCAGATTTGTCTTTGCCTTCCTCTGAGGCTGAGAGAATGTGATGTGCCCAAGGTCACCCAGTGTCTAAACAGGGATTTGAATCATAGTTTCCAGAAATCTTTAAGAAATAATAGTAAATATTTAATAAATATTTAAATCTTGAGTTAAGTCTCGGGAGTCCCTGGCAACCAATTATATTTACAGGGGGGTCTCTGGTAAAGTAAAAGTTAAGAACTACCAATATAAGCCACCACTTATACCAGTGATATAAACCACTGGCATAAGCCATGTGTACATGCCCCAACCACTCCCTCACCTGCCACTGGGTGCCTTTCAGCAGGGACACAGTAGCAGGGGGGCACAGGGGGGCACATCAGAAGGCATATATGCATGCCCCAACTGCTCCCTCATTTGCAAATAAGAAAGCAGTTTGGGTATGCATGCCCACCTGCTGTTAGGTCCCTTTTGTCAGGGACATGACAGTGGTGTGTGTGTGTGCACAAAGAGACTCATTGGAAGGAATTTGCACACACACCAACTGCTCCCTCGTTTGCAAATGAGAGAGAAGTTTAGGTGCGTGTGCATGCAGCATGCACATGCACACGCACATACACACACCTCTGCTGCTGCCACATCTCTATTGCTGCTCCTGCTGGTGGCATCTAACAGCAGGGTTTCATGGACCGCCTCTGAGGGCTCAACAGACCCCAGGTGTAAGGGATTTCATTCTCATGTCAAATTTCTCAGTAAAGTATTTAGGAGAAGAAAACTAACACCTTTTTTGAGAAATTGATCATAATGAACTGTAACAACATATTTGAAGGCCAATTTTCCCCATGACAGAATTATAGTTTTATACTCTGTCTTATTAAAAAGTACTTTTAAAAATTTTCAGATTATACATTTTTGTCTCCATCAAGAAGGAACACACACACCTCCATGCTGACTTTTTGGGGGTTAGTTCTCCATCCATTAATCATTCTAATTGGTGCCCAGTCAGAATGATTCAGATGAATTTATTAAAGACAGAAAAGTTTTAAAAACATGTAAGGAGAATGTGGAACAAGATACACTATAGCACGTGTATCTTGTTTTAGCAAATAAAACTATAGCACGATGGAGTGGTTTCAGTTTTGGACTAGGATTGCAGAAGAACAGGGTTCCAATCACTGCTCAGCCATGGAACCCCACTGGGTAACCTTCTTGGGCAGGTTACCCGTGAGTGGCTCAGGGAGCTGGATATGTTTAGTCTGCAGAAGAGAAGGTTAAGAAGGGACATGATAGCCATGTTTAAATATTTGAGAGGATATCATATTGATGAGGGAATAGAGGTGTTTTCCACTGCTCCAGAGATTAGGAGAAGGAGCAATGGATTCAAACTACAGGAAAAGAGATTCCACCTAAACCTCAGGAAGAACTTCTTGATAGTCAGAGCTGTTCAGTAGTGGAATATGCTGCCTCGGAATGTGGCGGAGTCTCTTTCTTTGGAGGCTTTTAAACAGAGGCTGGATGGCCATCTGTTAGGAGTGCTTTGATTTGTGTTCCTGCATGGCAAGAGGCTGGACTAAATGGCCTGTGTGGTCTCTTCCAACTGTTACCCTGATTTTTGGGGGTCCTGCGAGGGACACCGAAATGCTCTCCAAGTTATATAAATTGGGGAAATTAGTCAAAGAGCACAAGTTAGCAATGCGAGAGGCAGGGTAACGTAGTGAGATCTTTTACCCAATGTCTACGGGGTCAGGCCGAGTCATGGAGTAAACAGAAGTAAAATAATAATTGTTGCTTTTATTAAAATACAATCAAGCCAGTGTATGCAACACACTCACACAGGTAACTAGAGAAATAAAGGTTGGAGTGGGATAGAGGGATTTTTAGAGGAGGTTTTTGGTATGGGAAATACTGCACCTGTCCTGAAGCCCGGATGGTCTGAAGAAAGAGTTTGTAGATATGGAGGCTCTCAGTACGTGGGACTGAGGGGAGGGCTCACCAAGCAAAGCAGCAGCAAGGCTGGACGGAAGTCGGGAGCAATCCCAGCAGTCCGTGCAATCCAAGCAATCCGAGCAATCCAAGGAAGTGCTCAAAGTCAGGGGTTCTTATAGGGGAAATTGCAGCCATAGGCTAGTCCGTACTTGGGGAAAACAATGAGTTTTGGGCTGGAGACAAAGCCTCCGAAAGGTCAGAATTTAGCATGATTGAGTTAAGTTCGAATTGTCAATAGAGTGACCAATATGCAAACGCAGAGTGCTTGACAGTTGAGTATTCGGCTCATCAAGCTGCCTGCTCGGGGCAGGGAGTTCTTTGTAAGTAGCGTGCATACATAATGAGGGTACTTGCCTTGAGGTCTCCTGAAGCGGCAGTTTGGCTATTTCGGGCCTGCCTGTATTGATTTGGAATATTACGGCGATTATCAGCTGAGCGTGTTTGCGTGCTTGTCCGGGGGCCTCGCAAGCATGTGGAGAGGAATGGGTAAGGAAGGCCAAATTATTGATATCTAAATGATATCTGGTGCCCCCCACGCCCGGCTAGAAATTGCGGTAACACAACTCTATAATTCTATGATTCTAGGTCACACTCTCTCAGTCTTAGAGGAAGGCGATAGTAAACTCCCTCTAAGCAAATCTGGCCAAGAAATCCCTATGATAAGTTTGCCTTTGGGTTTTCATAAGCTGGAAACAACCTGGATGCATGTAAAATGACTATCTTTCAGCATATATACTGTCCCTTTCGAAAGATTTGGATGTTTCACAATTATCTACAATAACCTTGCATCTTTCTGAAGTTTTATCTTCAGACTTAGTTGAAATCCTTGGCTCTTTTATCTTCCACTCTATGGTACAGCTCTTTGCCCTTTCCTCAGAAATATCAATTTCTGTGTATGAATCATACACAATTTCTGTGTATGAATGAGTGAAGGACACTGATAGTAAGAGAACCAACTCCTCCTCAGCTGGATAGGAGTTGTACAGATATCATGGACTGCCAAAAAGACAAATGAGTGGATAGTAGAGCAAATAAACTCTAAACTTTCCCTAGAAACCAGGATAACTAAGCAGAGAATATTGTACTTTGGATATGTCATGAGAAGACATGACTCATTAGCAGAGACCAGAGGTGGATCTAGGGTGGGGCAACTGGGGTGCATGCCCTGGGAGCCAACGTTGGGGGGCACAAAAGAGGAACCCCCTGCCTGTCCCCCCACCGCTTGCCCTGCCCACCTCTGTCCGCCGCTTACCCCTCCCCCACCCCCTCCCCGCTTGCCTTGCCCTCTTCCACCTGCTGCTGGCCCCACCCACCTCCACTTGCCCCTCCCCTGCCCACTGCCACTCACTCCACCCATTTTTGCCTTTTGCCCTGCCCACTTCCGCCACTCATCCTGCCTCCTTGCCCTGGGTGCTATTAAGCCTCAGTACACCACTGGACAAGACAATAATGCTTCGCAAGGTAGATGGCAGTAAGAAAAGAGGAAGTCTGCATTAAAGGTGGACAGATTCCATTAAGGAAGCCATGCCTCCGAATCTGCAAGGCCTGCGTAGGGCCGTTGATGATAAGGTGTCTTAGAGTTCTCTCATTCATAGGGTTACCATCAGTCAATGTAAGTTGGTAACAGTTAACATCAACAGAAATAACTATAATCCACTTTTCATCAAACTATTTCCTGGATAAAAACACATTGAGCAAGTGTGGTGTAGTGGTTTGAGGTTGGACTACAAACTAGAGACCAGGGTTCAATTCCCCACTCAGCCATGGAAACCCACTGGGTGACACTCTCAGCTCCCAGAAAACTGTGATAGATTCGTCTTAGGGACCATTTCCACGCTCGACTGTTATAGAGCTATTATTCCACTTTCAACATCCTGTGGAATCCTATGGAATCCTTTGAGGCACCCTCCTAAACTCGAAACCCCAGGATTCCACAGGATGTTGAAAGTGGAATAATTGCGCTGTAACAGTTTAGTGTGGAAATAGCTCTGGTCACAATAAGTTGGAAGCAACTTGGAGACACAGAACAATACAACAGCAGCAGCAGCAGCAGCAGCAACAACAACAATACTATAGGGGAAGAAAAGAAGTGAAAATGGACAATACACTAAAAAAACAAAAACTAAACTGGCAATGTTGATCTGCCTAAAATCCTACACTGTGGAAACTAGTAGAGCTACCCTCCTTATATCTGGATTCCCATATTGGCACCCTTGTGATTGATGGAGTGGTAAACCAAAGAAGGGGCATTTTTTTATGCTGTTTGACTTGATTGATAACAGCCACTTATCAGACCAACGGGTACAGATTCACGTGGGCAGAAGCACTGCCAGCCCACTGATTAGGCAGTGAAGCGACTGCCTCGGGTGGTAGAATGGAGAGGCAAGAACGTCGGAACCGGGGAAGTGAAAATCCGAGTTTGCCTGGTCCGGCGTTTGACCAAAACAGAATAGTTACCCAATAGGAAAAGTAGTTCTCTGGCTGTCGCTAGGCAGATCTGGCCCAGGGTGAAACGAGATAAGTTTGCTCCAACCGCGTCTGGGAGATTTTAGGGCCACCTCACTCTGCAGACTCCTTCGGCAGCTCAAATGGTGCGAAGCCAAACGTCGTCTCAGATCAGCTCCTGCCCGAAGCGTGAAACAGAACAACTGGAGTTGCCAGTCCCAAATGTATAATCTAAGAGGGAACAGTGGAGCTCTTAAGGTAGGGGAAGTTACTAGCCCGGCGAAGTGTCTCAGTCCAGCCCCCTCCCCTCCATTTTTCCTAGGACTTCTTCAAAGCCCGTTTACTACTTCCTCTGTCCACTTTCTCATCTACCTTAGCTCTTCTTTCTCTTTGGAATTTTTAATATTGCTCCCGTCAATTTTGTCCAAATCACAGTTTTCTTTGTGCATTCGGACGTCCCGCTGCCCCTGTCCCATCTCCCTCCTTTTTTCTGTGTGTCTGAGCTTTATTCCCTACTGCCCTTCTAATAGCTCCCTAGCGTCTGGGATTTCTTTTAATCCACTGCATCCTTTCCTCTCCAACCTCCTCTTCTCTATGTATATAAGCTTTTTTTTTTCAGCTTGCCCCTCTTTTTCCAACTCTTTGTTCTTCTGTGTAACTGAAGACTGGGGTTTTGGCAGGCGGGTTGTTGTTGTCGTGCGGGGGGGCGGCGGTGGATTGGTTCCCCCTCTCCCTTGTCTCTAAATGTCCTTGCTTTGTTCATCTGGGACTTACCGAAAGCAGAAGATCTCTCTTTTTCTCCTTAAAGAAGCCTCGCTTCTATTTCAAAGGAATGTTCCAGGGCAGCCCAGCACAGAGTAATTCTGTACCATTCCAGTTTGACAAATTGCATTTGTTAGTTACTTGATTCAGTATTATTGTATTTTCATTGCCAAGTAGGAGGAGGAGGTGCTTGTGAGTAGCAAAAACTTTAGCTGTAGATTCCTGCATTGACAGGAAATGAGACTAGATGATCCTTCCAACTTTATAGTTCTATGATTCTGTTAAAATAACTTGGCTAGGATTGGATATGATTCCCCTTGACGTGGGATAGGGGGAAAACATCAGCGTTTTTTGCTTCAGTCAAAATGTGATGAAGAAAGCAGAAGATACTTGAGAAAGAGGGCCATGGCCAGCTCTATCAGTAGGCAGAATGAGACAGTTACCTCAGATATCTGAGGCTGGGAGGTGGCATGATTTTTGGGGAAAGAGCTGGCCATGTTCCCAGCTGTGTACCTGCTAAACTAGCCTTCTGCGTTCAACTGTGGTGAAGGACACTGTCCTGTTATCTGAAGTCACTGATTAGAACTTTACTTTTAAAAAGTAATTTGTACCTCTTACTAATTTGTATCCCATTGCATTTATTCCTTACCATGTTGAAAGAACAGCTCATTATGTTGCTTGTTGCTCATTACTTTTCTATTTTCTCTCCTTTTTTTTGCTTTTGAGTAAGAGGAAAAACTATGTTTTGATAATCATAGAATCTTAGAGTTGGAAGAGACCACAAGGGCCATCCCTTCCTTCCAGCCTCTTGCCGTACAGGAATACATCATCAAAGCACTCCTATCAGATGACCATCCAGCCTCTGTTTAAAAGCTTCCAAAGAAGGAGACTCTACCACTACACTCTGAGGCAGCGTATTCCACTGTTAAACTGCTCTTACTGTCAGGAATGGCATGAAGCTTGAAAAATTCCTGTCAAAAACCTTCTAATAAGGCATTTAAAATCAACTTTTGAAAGCCATTAGAAACTAAAACAGTGAATTGTTGTGTTTCTTCAAGTAATTTCTGACCTGTGGCCTTTTGTAAAGCTAACGGGTCTTAATTGGCCATTCAAAACAAAACACCCCCAAATACATTGCTTTATAACTCATAACACTATATTGTTGCTGAGAAAATATATACCTCCCAGCCTGGTCACTAAGCTCAGAGGGATCACAGAAGCTTGAGGGGATGGCAGATGACATCATTATCCCAGCTAATCAGAAGGTCCTAGCAGTTGGACCCAGTGAGCCTTGGCTCCACTGCAACAGTGATGGGGACCATTGCTGTGGAGAGACTCAACTTCCAAGCTTTAAACCAGTCCAGCATACACCTAGCTGAGTCATCCCATAGTCTGGAAATCTTACAGTTTTGGGACTGCAGCTCCCCAAACTGCCCTGCTGGGTTCTATAGTCTAAAAGTAATTCTCCCAAGCTGACTTGGCTAATTTTCCCCGCAGCTCCCATGGAGAACAGAGAAGGTATATTTGGAAGTTGTTGTGGGAAAACTAGGGTTAATGTATATCAAAAGCTCCCCAAGCTCTCAGCAAACTTGAGCAATTCAGCCTGCACCTCGGGACTTCCTGTCAGTCCAGCCACGGACGTTGACCTGGCTTTAGCATCTGTTTCCATAGCAGCTGCAGCTGATGATCAGATTGTAACCAGGTTCCTGCAGCATATTCCACCCACCTACCACTCACCATCTCGTCATCCAGAGGCATGAGCAGACAGGGATGGAGGCAGTAGTAGTCATGGTGAAATCTTTGTTGTCCAGGTCCTTGAACTTGTATAGCTGTCTCTCCTTCCCAGACTCATGCTCATTCACCCGCGTGCCTTTGCCTCTGCAGAATCCCACGAAAAGTTCATCATTAATCAGCATCTGAGCACAAAGGAGGGTAAGGAGTCTGGAGTGAGCCTGAGAATTCCTAAAGCTAAATGGCCGCTTCGGTGCAGGATGACACCACAGATCCTATCACTCTCACTATTTTCTTTTCTATTTTAAAAGTCCAAGCTGAACTGAATAATTGCTCTCTGACAGTGAGACTGGCATTCTAGCCAAAGCGGGTTTAGCAAAAGTCATTGAGAAGGGAAAGAGGGGGACCTCCACTGATCCTCAGCAGACTCTGGAGCAGCAACAGCTGATGGCTTCCATGGGTTTTAGTCCTAATTTTAAAAGTGCTATCCAGAGTGCTGAACACTATCCCCAGAGAGTTTCAGCACCTTGGATAGTTCAATGTGTGGGCAGCCCCTGCTGGCTCTGAAAGTTCCCCACCCCTGCTTTATGGCTTTCTACTTTGTACGAAGGAAGGGAAACATAATCTGACCTAGACCCTGGAATGTTACAGGCTTCCTCCATCTATCTGACAGGTTAGGGACTGGAGCACTGTCAGAAAACAGAATTGATTGAAAAGTAGAACCCATGTACTGTACTACAGAAAGCATGAAAGACTTACGGAGGCTCACCTGGGACTGACTGCATGCGTGCTGTTTGCAAAGTCTTTTTGCTGGCTTGCTACCTTTTCCCTCCTCTCAGCTCACTTTGCAAGCAGCACATGCATGCAAGCCATCACAAGCAAGCTTCCATGAGCAAGAAGAACTGATGAAAGAGTGGAACCTCTATTGAATTAATGGAACTTGTCCTTAATTTGGAAGCACTGAAAGAGTGAGTTCTCAGATAAGGAAGCATCAAAAGGCGAGAGCTTCCTGTACTTTTCTTTAAAGGACTAGTTACTCCACCCAACGTTGATTGCCCAACATTTCATTACTTGATGCTACAGTCCAATTATTCTGAATTGTTCTTTAGTAATAATTTATTATTACTGTTGCTATTGTGCTGTTAAGAGCCAGCATGGTGTAGTAGTTTGAACATTGGACTACAACTCTGGAGACCAGGGTTTGAATCCCTGCTCAGCCATGAAAACCCCCTTAGAGAAGGCAAGTCACACTCTTTCAGCCTCAGAGGAGGACAAAGGCAAACCCCTTCTGAACAAATCTTGCCAAGAAAACCTGGTGATAGGTTCACTCTAGGTCACCATAAGTTGGAAATGACTTGAAGGCACATAACAGCAACAAGAATAGTGCCATTGGCAAACACAAGAAAAATGTCTTCTGGTTCCTCCAAGTGATCAGATAAAACATTGCAGCCTGGGAATTCTGAGAAAAATGCAAGGAGGCAAGCTTTCCCAGCTGCAGCACATACACATTACGAATAACAGGAGGCAACCCATTCCTGTTCCACTGAAAAGTAGTAAATAATAGCCATCGCCATTGCAGACAAAAAATAATTCTGTTCTAGAACATTACTGCAGAAACAATGAGCTATTTTGAAAAACAAATTACTTTCTAGCTCTGGTCACACAAAGGAAGAATATCAGGAATTCTCAAGCTCAGTTCCAGGTGAGTTCTGTCGGACCTTCTCAGAGCAAGCTGCCTTGGACAGAGCTGTCTCAGGTACTGCAGCCTCTGGGCTGCTCTGCTATCTCTTACCCTGTGGCTCCTATGAACTGATTTCAGGACAGGGACGAGCAGACAGTAGACTAAGATCTATTGAAGGATTTCTGCACAATTCCCAGATGATCTCCAAAGTGTCTGGCTTTCCCCCAAAGTTTGCTTTTCTTTTGTTAAAGCCTTTTTTCAAGTGTTTTCATGTGTTTTTCTGTGAAAGGTAAGTAAGCTCAGTAAGCTCAATGCTGATACTGGGGACTAATTTCTGGGTTGAGGTATGGTCAAACATAACCCTGTTCCATAATCCTGTTTCATACTTGGCTAGTAGCTAGTAGGTCTTGGGTGTCTGGGAAGGAAACAAAGTAGATCTCACTAGACTGAGGTCTGTCCACCCCTGGTTTAGGAAACATCTCTTGACAACCCTTGGCAACTCAAGCTTTCATATGTTTATCAGAGTCCCTGGAATGTTCCACCCCATAGTAAGTAGCCTCATATTGGTCACTCTGACTATTTTCTAGGGGGCACACAGTGCCTCTTCTATATGCCATACTGAATGTTTCCATATGGTGCAGATGACTTTCTGCTCAACAAATGGTGCTTTCTTCAATGCTAATGTCATTTTTGGGGCTACAGGCAGCTTCTTTCCCCTTGTCTGTTAATCTGTAACTGCAGTTGGAGAGACCTTAGGGATCTAGTGAGTGAAAGAGTTAGCAGCAGAGAGAAAGGAGCTGTCAGCATCTCGCAGGGCTGTTTGAGAAGGCCTTTCAGAGCCAGCCATCACCCCATCATGCAACTGGAGCCCCTGGTTTTACAGAGGGCACAACTATAAGAAGAAGGGTAAATCAAAATTGTCCAAAGTATGGGTCTGTCTGGAGCTGTGGTGTCAATTCTGCAGAGTTTTATGAAGTTAAGAGTGCCGTGAAGCTAAAGGAATAGAATAGCCATTAAAATTTATGCAGCAGTCATGTTCCAGAAAAGGGACAATCCTTTGAAATTAAGGTCATTTCTTTAAAAAGGAGACATCTCACAAATTACTGGTTTTATTTTTCCATTGATAGATGGAGAGAACTTCTTTTGTCAGTTTACTATATGCAAGCAGCACCTCTTGCCTCACTACAGCATATGCTTAATGTCAACAACAGCCTTTTTTTGTCTCCTGTACAAGAACTAGATCAACAGCAGGAGCAACAAAGGAAATTGCAACCTAAGGTCTTTTAGCCCAGGATCAAGCATTCCATTCAGAGGGCTGTTCATCATCTGCAGCGTTGCATCTGATGAAGAAGGCTCCAAATAGCAAAAACTCATACCACAATAAATCTGATAGTCTTCAAACTGGCGCAGAACTTGCAATTGTTTTCATCATCTGCAGATTTCCTTCTGAAAATCTACCTGAAATGTAGTGTGGAATTTGGACTACTGATATTTCATAGTTTTCATTTATCTTTCATTTATCTAAAAGGTTCCAGTCTGCATGGATGTAGATGTATGATACTAGCATGTACAGGTATCTGAGAATTTGTCTTTCCCTCCTTTGATAAAGAACAGAGCTTCTATGTGCCGCTCTCAAATGTTTCTTCTTCTTCATTTTCACTGTTATTCCTAACCATACACTTCTACTGGTCCTCCTTTACCTGTGCTCCGTCAATTAGCATGTTGCTCCAAAGCTGTCCCCCCCACACAACAAGTTTTTGTGTATGTATATATATTGTTCTGACCAATCAGGCTTTAGAAGACGGGGGGGCGGGGGGAGTTTCTAAGTGACCATACTGGCTGGAGGATTTGGTGAACTGTAGTTCAAAACTTTTCTAATTTTGTGATCAGTCATACAACAGAAATACATTATCTTGAGTTATGTAAGTATTTTGGGAATTGAATGTTCATTTTTTTGTAAGCAGAATTTGGGATTCTTTTGGTATAATCTTTGAATTTTAACTTTGTTATTTAAATTTCAAATTTGAGTCCTCAACTTTACTTCCCAAAACCTCAAGCCCTGGGGCTGAATTCTACATCCTGTACCTATAAAGAACATTGTTCTTCTCCCCTCTCCACAAAGATACCCTTTATTTTAAGAGAGAGATTTTATTTGGCAGTGGCAAACTTAGTCCATATGCAGCAGGGAGAACAATGTGATTATATCCAGTTATGAGCAAGGACCATGGGGAACGAAACTGTTGCTAATGCCAGAGATTTGTTGTAACACAAAGATACATCCCATTTTGTTGTTGTTATTACATTAATGACCATAGCACTCGACAGAGTAACATAAGGAAAAATAGATTGCTGTCTAAATGTGACTATATTCTAAATTTCAAACACAGGGGGAGAGAATCAGGGAAGTGAAGAGAAGAGAATCATAAGTAAAGGTAATCTTGGATGTGTAGAAAGATCTCAGTGATGAGCTAAGGTCACTAGATTTTTCTCCCTTTGACCACACTTCTCCAGCTGTTGGTAATAGGCCTTCAGAGAAAACAAGCATTCCATTTTTATTTTAGGAAACTTTCCTTGAAGTCTTAGGATGTTTTAGTTGCATTTTTTTTTCTTTTTCAAATGTAGGTATGTTGTAGATATAACGAGCAATTCATTCCTTGCTATCGCTAAGCATAGGCTCAGGAGTTCCCTTGCCTTCCCTCCCCAACAAAGATCTACCTTTGGGAGTTTGCTATCAACTGGTGGGGCTTGAACAGAATCTGCTAGCAAGGCTTACTGTCAGCGTCTCCAAGTAACATCACGGCCAGTGCATCCCCAGAGCATCTTGGCAGATACAGACGTGATGCTGCAAAGCAAATTCAAATTCTGCTTCTGACCTTGCTGCAGAAAGGGTTAACCACAGAGCTTCTCCTGGCACATGGGCAGATGGGAACAACAGCTGCTTGGAATGATGCAAAATGGATGCATTTAGCATCTCTGGGGTGAAGGACCCAGAGTCTTTTGGAGTCTCCATCTCCACAGGTGGGCTAAGCTGGAAAGGCAGAAGAGCTTAGGAATATTACTGTTTGGACTTCAGCTCCCAGAATGCCCCATCCAGCATGGCCATTGATTGATTCCACAAAAACTTTTTCCTAGAATTTGTGTCATCTTATATTGAAAGGTATGCTGGCTGGAGGATTATGGGAGTCCAAAATGTAACAGTTCAAAGATCTGAGACATAGCAACTTGAAAATGTAGGCTAAATGGCATAAATAACCACCAACAGAGTTACATTCCCCTTCCATTATACAACCTCTATACTTGACAGCAGTGTAGGACAACAAATTCACATTGATAGCCAGAGCACATGGCTATTATCACATACCGTATTTAACAATGTTCAGGGCAATGCACAACCGCATATACAATGCAAATTAGCATACTACTCTCTGAACATCAACATACAACTTCATGCTCAACCATTCTCATTATGGAACTCCACTACCAACACCTGGATGTGATCATGTGGCCATTGTTCATTGTCCAGCAAAAAAACAAACAAACACACACACACACACACACGTAAAACAATTTTTGCCTGTGTATGTTCCTGCATGTTAGGGGGTTGAACTCAATGGCTATTGTGATCTCTTCCAGCTCTGTGAGTCTGTGTCACAAGAGCCAGAGCAGCTCAGTGGTTTGAACACTGGACTGTGACCCTTGCTAAGCAGGGTTTGGATCCCTGCTTAGCCATGGAAACACATTGGGTGACCTTGGGCAAGTCACACTCTCTCAGCTTTAGAGGAAAGCAATGGCAAAACCCACTCTGAACAAACCCCATGCAGTGAGGAGCTGTGCTGGGGAACTGTGTGATAGGCTAAATTTAGAAATTGAGGCAGTAGGCAGGCTACAGAAAATGGTAGCAGCAGTAGTCTTCCATGTGTGCAGACCTCATTGTTGGGACACATCTGAAAAGACATTTGTCTCTTGGAGAGCAACAGGGCCAGCCTTATCATTAGGCAGAATAGGAAAGTGGCCTGAAGCAGGGGATCTTGGTGGAGAGAGTGGCTAAACTCTGCTGGGGCCAGCACTATATGTGCGAGTACTCTCTAAGGTTTCACTTGCTACCCTAGAGTGGAGTAGAGGAAGCCAGTATAAAATTATGTCAACTCCCAGTCTTGTTGGCTTCTGTAAGTGGAATTTGGGGAAGTGGGGAGAGATTTTGCCCATCACCTCAGGCAGTAAAATATCTTGGGCTGGCCTCTGGCTTGAGGAAATACCCTGTGTGCTTGCATGGCACTGATTGTTCAACTGGCAAACCAATTTTCAACAAAGAGCTTTCCTTGCATATGGTAACACACAAACTGTTGTGCTTCATCTTCTGGGAGCAGAGTAGTTTGGATGCTTGTGATACACTGTTTGGAGTTTGGCACTGCCCAGAGAAAGAGCTCTTTTCAATGCATAGGGTAGTAGAAAGATACTCCTTATCAGTGTGCACCGGCTCTGAGTGGGATGGGCTGTGGTGTCAGGTGGCATCCATTTGAAACCCAAATAGTCCTGATAGACAATGATTGGAACTGATTAATCAGCAAGATCCATTTGGTGCTAATCAATCATTCAGGAGGGTCAGTTGGGGGTAGCTGGGCAGGTCCCTCCTGCTCGCTCGCTCTTTCCTCCCACCTTCTCTCTCTTTCTGCTGCTTGCATGCCTCTTGGCTGTGCCATTCTCCAAGGGTTTTTGGAAGCTTCATGTGGCATATGCCCTCCATTTCTGGTTTCATTGCCATAGGCAACACTGACATCTCCAAGGAGGGTGAGGTTGTTGCTATCAGGTGGAAGCAGAGAGTTTGGAAACTGTTGAAAATGAAACCTCTTCTTGCTGTCTTGAAAGTATTTTCCTACTTTGTCCAAAGGCACCTCTTTACACCACCCACCAGTTTTGCAAATCCTTCTAAGTACTATGTGCATAGAGAAAGAGTATAACATCATATTTTTCCCCCTCTTTCACCATGAAGTGGCAAAATTCTTTGCTGCCTCTGAGGGGAAGATGTCAGATATGAGGACAACATAATGTTTTTGCAAGCTCAAATGTCTGGTTGGGAAGGCAAACAGAGTAGAGTGGGGAATTCTTCTCATGTCTAGAGATATAAAGAGCATTCCCTTTCCTTCCAGTAGGACAGTGAAGAGAAAAAAACCTTTCTGAATGGAGAGAGAGGCATGGAATTCTCTGCTGTTCTCTGCCTGGAGAAAATAAAAATGTAGGACAGAGGATGAGGTAGGGTTTTATGATGTCAGAGGAAAGATAAACCTTGGGAAGGACCTCTATTCCCCAGCAATGTCATTTAGCCCAACATGGTCTGGTGAGGGGGCAATTCATCCCCTAGGAGTTCACTAGTTTCCCGCCCCTGACACAGAATCTGGAAACACTCTGGGGCCTATCCTTTATCCATCTGTCATTTGTTCTTCTTCTTCATTATTATTTACTGGACTTTATGATGAAGCCAGCCCAGGATTCAATGCAGGAAAGAGGTTCAACATTGTCTGTCCCTCCTTTTCTCAGAGGCAGCCTGCGGCAGAAAGTATCCCAGGCTGCTACTTCCTGCTGATCCTGGGGCATTTCCTGACTTTACGAGGCTAGTATGATGTTATGCAGTCTGTGTGTGAGTAAACATATATTGGTTATTGTCTTTCTCTATAACTGAAAGACTGTGCGGTGAATCCTCTGGGAAAGATCCATTGGCATGAGACCCACCATGGTACTAACTAGATCTTGGGGGGAAATTCTTTTTCATTTACAACTCCAAAATTTCCCCAGCTGGCATGGCCAGTGACCACACTGGCTGGGGGATTCTGGGAGTTGTCATTCAAAAAAAGTTACTTTTTCATGCTCTGCTAAGAGGTATCCCAACAAGGCTGCTGAGTGGGCAGCAAGAGAATGCTTGTCTTGATAAGGCGTCCAGAGTTCCCCAGAACTGAAGAGGCAAACTGGGGCAGCTGCATGCCTTGGTCCCTTGTCTCCTATTCCCAGTCAGCCAGCTCAAGCAGGTTAACAGCAGCAGGTGGGGAGGTGACTGCAGTGAAGGGGACTATGTGGCAGTAGCTCCGGTTACACAGCAATTGCAAGCACTTGAGAACAGCAAGACAGCAAAAAGGGCTTTTAGTGAGAATGAATAATTCACATTTTGAGCAATGTCCTGGCGACAGGAAGAGTCCAAATAGGTCCCTGGGGCATGGTCCACTGAGGGAGTACTAAGGAGAGATGCCATGAGAAAGGGGCAGGGAGACCAGAAGGGTAAGAAGAAAACGTAGGAAGATTCTTGGGTCGGGTTGGAAGACTGAGTACATGACAGAGTCCCTGAATTTGTGTAATTGTCAAGAAGGGGAAATTTTCAGAAAGCACAGCTTCTCCCTGCATTGTAGAATGGTGTCAGAAGATGTTCGGCTAACCCTAGCTCTCTCTTCTGCATAATTGTTCAAGGCACAAGATGTGCTCTGTAACAAATCTGAGTTCCATGCCAATGGGTAAAAATCTTCAGAATCTGATGTCCAAGGTAAGACAGAGAATGATGTAAAATAATGCCTGTGCTTCTCTGCACACAAACAAGACCCTGGGATTTTAGGGGAAAGATGTTCTTTGTTGCTATCTCTAGGAAACTTCACTTGGCTGCCCCTTCCCCTCCCTGTCCCTCACATCATGGTTTAAGTAGTTCAAAGTACAGTAGAATATCTCCTTCAAAAGACTATGGGTCTTTTCTGAGGTTTTTCTTCCTCCTGCTCATGGCCATCAGCACAGCGTGCTAGCTGACAAAATGAAAAACAATATAGGTGCTAGGGGCCATCCTAAGAAGAGAGGAGAAGACATGCCATGCAGGTTAATATTAATGTGCATTTTGAACAAAGCACAGGATTAGAATACGAGGGTTTTTCTCCCTCTGGTCTGTCCATATGCCTTTTATGATCTTCTCATTCTGGGGGCATTCTGTTGGTGATATGATTCAAAGATGTCTCACGTTCACTTGCTAATGGGATGTGTCCCCCCATGTTCTTTAAGATGTTATCGTACTGAGTTTTTCCAACATTCTAAGTCTGGGGACAGAGATAGAGTTTCAAACCAGTCATTTAAAATAAAAATCCCGACACTCTTAAGTCTGAGGACAGATTAGGGCTGCAGGGCACTGGCAGTTTGTGTTCAAAGTGTATGTATGTGTGTGCATGCAAGCATTTAATTCCAATCCTGTGGTGTGAAGAACTCCTTACTCCCTTGGACATTGGTCTCTGTTAATATAGAGACATATGAACCTCGGCCGTTTCCACCCTAGCCTGTTATAGTGCTATTATTCCACTTTCAACATCCTATGGAATCCTGCGGTTTGTAGTTTGCGGGGGGGTGCCTCAAAGGATTCCATAGGATTCCATAGGATGTTCAAAGTGGAATAATAGCTCTATAACAGGCTAGTGCAAAAATAGCCCTTGTTTGGTTTACTGACAGGGATGTGTTTTGGTATTTTACACAAGGAAATGGGGACTAGTAATAACTGTGCCACAGGTTGCTGACTATTTTCCTTATTCAGTCTACATAAGGTTCCTCCTGAGTTAGCCCAACACCCTCGTTTGCACTCCTCCAACTACCTTTTTAAGGATGAAGTTTGCTAAGATGTGATGATCAAATCTTGGGAGGGGGAATTAGGATTGATTAAATCAGGTTACTTTAAAATATTGAAGGTAAGTGGCTGCAATGAATTTGAAAGACAAACATACTATTCTTTTAAACAAAAAATATTGAAATTCCAGCAGCTTGGAAATGTCCCCAGTGTATTTGGAGTTACTGAAAAGAAAGATCAAAATTAATTTAAGCTTACCAACCCACTGCAAAAGCTTAAGAGCTGCATTTCGAATAATGTTTTCTCCATACCTTAATTTTTGACTTCACGGTGAATCTGATGATGTGAGACATATCTTCGAGAGGTCTCTGCTATTATCTGCAATTTCACAGGTGTTTTTTTTTTACCTTTGATTCATTAGATCATACAAAGCTCCTTGCAGTTTAACAACTATGCAGGTGACAATGTCTGTAATATTTAGAATTGTTCCCCATACTTTTACTGAAAGCAGAGCACAAAATGCAAGCACACACTCACACCTCCCTCCCCTCCACACTGGCCATATCTCACTGCCAGCTCCTGTCTAATATCCTGTCCATTGTTTGCTGCTACCTGGCACGCACACACACACAGTGTATTTGTGCTTTGTTGAGTCACGTATTGCCCCCACCCACCATTTGCCACTCTCCCTGGCATCACCCCCACCACTCCTGTTGCTGTTCTCTCTACTGTTTCGACACCTTCCAATTTAGTACAAGCTGCCAATATCATTAGCACTGTTTATTCTTCTGTTAATGTGAGAGCACAGTCTGAATAGGAGGTACCTGGGACACAGTTCTTAATTCTCTGGACCCCCACCCTCCAGACCCCGCAATGCTTTTTTCTTTCCTTTCACACAGACACTGAGAAATGTGTGATGGGCCATGCCAATGATAGAGTAATTTACTAAAGGCCAAGAAAGGCCTCCTTGACAGGGCCGCATTCCTCTTTATTCTGGTATCTTTTAAATAAATCACTAGTCTTAGAATGATGACTGTTTGCTGATTTCCATGCCAAGGTTCTCTTGGGATGGGAAAAATGTGGTTTATTTCTAGTGGTATACACAGGAATGATAGCATCTGGGATGAGGACTAAGAATTGTAGGAAAATCTAAGAGTCAAAAAAAAGTCACTCATTGCCCACCCACTTATAATTCAAGCAATGACCTTCAGTAGACCTGGACAGACAGCCTGAATAAGGCAAGGAATAAAAAGCTAGAGATTAGACTGCTGCTACCCAGCCAAGTACATGGCCAAAAAGAGGACAGACGCATTATTGGGGAGGCATATAAACTCAGGGGCAAAGCTCGAAAACATGGCTATTTTGAGCCAGGTTCCTTGCTGCATTGCTATTGGCCTGGCTGCTGGGAGGAATCTGGAAAATGTAATCCAAAAATAACTTCCACATACTCTTGCAGGAAAATCATAGCTCCTATAAGTTTTCAAAATAATAAATAAAGAGGTCATCACAAAAAGGTAGGGTACTGCCCCACTGTTCCTCCTGAAGCTTGAGCACTGATATGAGGAACCCATTAAAAGAGCCCTGTAGTTCTACTGATATTCTTTATAGTCCTCTGAATGGTGCCGATATCACTTTCTGCTGAGGGAGGAAGCAGGAGATCATTCTGCCAAACTGCATGTTTGTTGTTGTTGTTTGCCATCCACCTCCAAGAGTCCCAGTCATCAACAGCCCTGCTCAGGTCTTGCAAGCTCAGGGCCATGGCTTTCTTTATTGTGTCAATTCATCTTCCTCTTTTCCTACTACCTTCTACTTTATAAAGCATTATTGTCTTTTTCCAGTGAGTCATGTCATCTCAAGATATGTCCAAAGTATGATAATATCAGTTTAATCATTTCAGCTTCTAGTGAGATTTTGGGTTTAATTTACTCTCAGATCCATTTATTTGTCTTTTTGGTGGTCCAGAGTATCTGTAGAACCCTCCTGCAGCACTACATTTCAATTGATCTTATTTCTGTCATCTTTCTTCATTTTGCAGCTTTCACATGTACACCCAGATTAATAGACAGGTTCAAGGCAATGTCCTAATTTTGCTAGTTGAAATCTCCAATAGATTTGAAAGATATAAAAATTTCAGTCTATAATACCTTTTCCTAAAAGAGCCTGGAAAAGTTACTTTTTTAGATGACAGCTTCCAGAATCCCCCTGCCAGTGTTACCACTCCTTTCCCTTCTTTCTATCCTTCATACCATCCATACTGTTACTAAGCACTTATTAATCAACCTCAGAAAAGCAAACAAGTCACATTTTAGCTCCGGGCATCACATGTCCATCATTGTCCTCTTTTCGAGATGAAACAGACTCAAAGCACTCAGTATATAGGAGGAGAAAGAAGTTAGATATCTCTGGTTAAGTTAACCAATGACTGTCAGTTTCCTTTGGTTTACTTAACTCTTGCACCACAATAAAACATTTTGCACATTCACAGGGTTGAGTATCTTGTGTACCTCAACTAGTAACAGTGCCCATTAGCTCCATTACTGTTCCAGGTAATACCACAATAGAAAGTAGAAAAAGTCAAAAGGGAGATGAATACTTCTGCAAGGTACTGTAAGAAAACAACTCTCTGTAAGTACAAAATTAGGACAGTAGGGAGAAGTCTGGGCTAGCCTGACCTTCTAGTTTTCTGCTTGTGGAGCTTTTACCCCCACTTAATTCAGGGGGTTCTCAAAATGATACTTCCTATTAGCAGTCTGGAGCAGTATGGTCAGTTCAACACTGCCCACCTCTTTCTGATGCATTTGTACCTTTAACCCTCATCTCTGAAAGACTGGATAAACAGACACAGGTGCATTACGTGGTTCCTGTGCTATATATGGGCACATATTTGACAAAACGTATAGATTTTGTTTAGGTTTCTGTTCATCTTTTGCAATATGTACATTTGTTCAGTGGCAATTATCTTCTAAACTGAGCCCCTCTGTGGATTTTAGGTCTCTTATTAAGCTAAAAAAGATTTTCTGTGAACAGGATTTTGACACTTTTTTGTTTGTTTGTTTGTTTGTTTGTAAACTAATTAGTCATATTCTCTACTTTCAAGGGAATAAAGTAACATGCAAATGCGAGTTTTAAAACAGAAAAGAATTACTTACTCAGAAGTGTGTGCGGAAGTGTGTTAATCCAGGTTGAAAACACATCTGTTTTGCAAGTGTGAGCATGCCATATCCCTTCTCATGCGCATGTGTGTGTCTGTGTGTCCATGCGTAACGTCTGGAAGACGAACTAAGACATCTTAACTTCTCCTTCTCTATAGAAATTTCATCTTATATGAAGCAGCTCTAATTCTCCCAAGAGGAAGAGGGAGTCATCAACATCTTGTACTCTGATATACTTAGTTGAGAGAAAGGAGCTCATAAATTTGTCCCCTAAAAGCAGCTGTCTTGACATATTGGGAAAATATTCTCTTCTCAAGTAGCGCTGCTAGAACAGAATGGGCCATTATGTTTGCAGCTCAGGTTATAAGCATAGAAAACATGAGGAGTAAGTGTTTACATTTGGCCACCTATTGAATATAAATTGTAACTCTGCTTGTGCTTCTTGAATATAGTTTTCATGTTTGCTTTTTCTCCTATCTTATGTCAACAGTCACTTTCCAAGGGAGTGAACATTCCATGTGTATTCTGCACAAGAGACAATCCACTCAAATCAGGGACATCTTCTTTTGAAGGAGCAAACGTTCCAAGCACATACTAAATATTAATCAGTGAGACACCCAGATTTTCAGTCATCTTCCTAGAGCATCTTGTGGCATCTTGAAGACTAACCGATTATTGTACAGATTTTAGTGGATAAGAGTCCACGTTATGCATGAAGTGCTGTTCTCATCTGGTATGTGTTGTGCTTGTAAGATGGGGAAAAGGAGGGGAAACAACAGGTGTAGGTATAGAGAAAAATACATAAATAATGGAACCAAATGGTAACGAGGTGGCATTTCACTGCAATTGGTCCCACTGTTTACTCCTTTTCTCAGTCGTCATGCATCTGGTGAAGAGAACTCTAGCTCACAGAACTGGATGCCATAATATATCTGTTAGTTTTGTGGTACACATTTTTATTTTTTGAAAGGCAGACTAACACAGCTATATCCTCAGTAGTCATATCTGAGTAAATCCTCAGGTGGCTAGATTTGTGGGAGAGGGAAATCAATAATTCTGTTAGTGGTCAAAAAAAGGGGGGACTGTTTTCAGGTGCAGCTCTTTGTGAATTTACACAATATGCATACAAGACCAGAAGCAAATTTATGCAAATTAGCATTGGCAAGCACTGACTTTGTTTTGGACTGGATTGACTTGGAAATGAAAGCTGTTATATAGAAGAGGGCACTGGGTTCATCTCACACAGAGGTTTCTAATATCTGATTGCTTTAGAGAGGCATGATATATTACAATTTCCACTGTATTTATTCAACCACTTATACATTGCCTCTCTGATCAACGTATCTGTGATGATTTTTTTAAAAAAAATCCAGCATTCATGCTATATTTGAAACATTAGCATGCACAGGCTTTTTCCTAGCCAAAGATACATATGGGGAATTATAGAATTATACACGAAGCATGATAATATGTTTTCTGGTGGCTAGAACTAAGAAAGAGCCTATTAACTTTGCTTTGCTGTTGACATTAGAGAAGCCGGATGTTATAATTTCCTCCTATTAAGCTCAATACCTCTCTAGAAGGAGCTGTAGTATAATTAATGCAGTTGTGTAGTGAAGCTCAGGATCTCTCCTGCTAGAGGCTAGAGCTTTAGTCCACTGTTGTATATCTCAGCACATTTCTTAGCTGATTTGCTTATACCATGCATGAGGCTACAGCACCTTGTAGCTGTTTGCAGAGTGGGGAATGATTATGATTGACGGGGCAAAGAGAACACAAAAATGTAAGGAGAGGCCTACCAAATAAAAGCAAAGGCTTATATAGATCAGCACCCAGTTTTCACAGTATCCAATCGAATGTATCATAGTGTTGTGAGAGTAAGAATCACTTCTAATGTGAGACCAAGCAATGTACCTCTGGCCTCTTCTCCCTGCTGCCCCAGTAATACTGATTTTACCAGGCAGCACTTGCCTGGCCTGTGTTCATATTTAATTCTTGGTGGAAGATGTCAATCCTATTTAATATTTAGCAACATCACATCTCCTCCACTTTTCATTTAATTTGTGCTTGCCACGTTGATTATATTGCAGCTACCTCTAACTCCAGATTTCTGGTTGCAGACCAGATTGGCTCATCGTTTCCTTCAAGTTGAAAGAGAGGGACATAAAACAATGTATTTTGCTATAATCTGCATTTGTAAAATAAAATTCTCAAAGTGATTAAGGACCCAAATGCTTGAGTTTGAAGAGTCCCATTTGTTTCATCAGCTCCTCTCCTTGCTTTGTTTTGCAGTTCTGCAAGTTTGAAGGCTGCCATTTGGCTGAGACACATTGTATGAATCTTTGCTCATTTTGCGGGTGATTTGTGACCACTATCCATGTCCCCACATGGCACTAGCAACTGCTAAGGTTCGTCTGGAAAGCTTTTGATTCTTTTCCCTCAAAGTTGCAGCCAATAGCAAAGGAAATGCAGGACTTTTCTGTAGGTTCTGCATTCTTTGGCTGTCATAAACACTGCCCTCAAAGGCTGGTTAAAGCAATAATTCTGTCTGTATTTGCTCTTAAGAGATAATTTTTAAAACCTGGGTTGAAAAACATCTAGTTATCCAGTTTCAAAAGGTACTCCCTGCCCCGTACACACTGGGAAGTAGAAGTGCTTCTCCCACAGAGTGGAAATTTGGGGGCTCTCCTTCCATGATCCTCACTGGCACCAAGTCAAGAGGTCCTAGAATCATAGAATCATAGGGCTGGAAAAGCCCACAAGGGTCACCCAATCCAACTCCCTGCCATGAAGGAATACACAATCAAAGCATTCCTGACAGATGGCCATCCAGCCTCTGTTTAAAAAATCTCCAAAGAAAGAGACACCAACACACTCTGAGGCAGTGTATTCTACTGATGGAATTGCTCTTACTGTCAGGAATCTCTTCCAAATGTTTAAGTGAAATCTCTTTTCCTGTGCTTTGAATCCAGTGCTCAGTGTCCTAGTCTCTGGAGCAGCAGAAAACAAGCTTGCACCATCCTCCATATGACATCCCTTCAAATATTTAAACATTGTCACCTCTTAACTTTCTCTTCTCCAGTTTCCTAAGCTGCTCCTCACAGGGCATGGTTCCTAGGCTTTTTACGACTTGGGTTACCCTCCTCTGGACACATTTCATCTTGTCAATATCCTTCTCAGAACTAGACACAGTGTTCCAGGTGCCGTCTGATCAAAGCGGAATAGAGCAGTACTACTATTTCCCTTGACCTAGACACTATAGTCCTATTGATGCAGTCTAGAACTGCATTGGCTTTTGTGTGCACATGGTGGGAGGAGGGATGGAAAATGTGGGGGAGTAAAGAATAACATGCTTTATTAAAAAAAAAAACCAGAGAAATTTTGCTTCCAACAGCACCCACTTTTATGTCATTATACCTAATAATTTCACATCTTCTGATACAGTAGTGGCAGCTGGTGGCAATAAATCCACCACAGATTTTAGCATGAACTTTAAAGGTGCTTAGCGCTGGTTTGGAGATAGAGTTCAGCACTGTAAATATTCCCTACAGACACAGAAGCACCAGCCACCAGGGCCCAATAACATCTTACCTGTTCATGTTCACTGGATTGATGGGTGATCAAAGAACAACAAAGTGAAATCCCAGGTGAACTCAGGCTGTGATTTCTGGCCTGGGCCATGCTATGGTGATACTGGGTGTCTAGACCCCAAGTTCTAGCTTGGACCATCCCTGATTAACTGTCGTTATGTATTTAGTAGTGGTCTTTAGATCCCATTTCCGCTCCCCCCAACAGAAGATAAGGCAGTGTACATGGTCCTCCTTCTTCTACCAATCCTGTAAGACATGTCAGGCTGAACAGAGATAGTGACTGTCCCAAGGTTACCCACTGAGTTTCCACCTTCACTGGGAACGTGAGCTTGATTTCCCAGATTTCAGTCCAACACTCTAACCACTACACCAGACTGCCAACATCCATTTGGTAGGATTCCTGATTGCTCCCCTATCTACTACAAGCACACAAGTACACCCATTCTTCATATGGGCAGCACCAGAGGGACCAAACAAAGGAGAGCCAGTGTGTTATAGAGAGCCAATGTGGTGTAGTGGTTTGAGCACTAGACTATGACCCATTCCGCACTGGACTGTTATAGAGCTATTATTCCACTTCCAACATCCTATGGAATCCTGGGGTTTGCAGTTTCGGGAGGGGCCGGCCCCAGGATTCCATAGGATGTTGCAAGTGGAATAATAGCGCTATAACAGTGCAGTGCAGAAATGGCCTATGACCATAGAGGCCAGGGTTCAATTTCCTTCTCTGCCATGGAAACCCACTGGGTGACCTTGGGCATATCACACACTCTCAGCCCCAGGAAAAACAGTGATAAATTTACCTTCAGGTCACCATAAGTCAGAAAGACTTGAACACATACACAACAAGAACAGCAACAACAACCGTACTCTGCTCTATTCCACTGCCAGGAACACAACTGGTATGAAATTCCCCATGGCAAGGGTGACCAGGTGGGTCCCACCAAACATCAAGCAGGTGGGATCTTGGGGCTTTTAATGTACCTGAAAGGCCATAGTTCCTTCCTTCCTTCTTTCCTTCCCTTCTTTTTTTTCCCCAGTCAGAGACCTGTCAGGGCTGGAGTGGGGAGGTCTTAGCAGAAGTAGGAAAGATGTCTTGATAGGATACTCTATTCTTTATTCCCCCCGTTTTCTATCCACCCCTCCCCCCGTGTACACACAACTGACCGGGACTGGGAATATCTCCCTCTTTCAAGAGACTTGTGAAGGCAGCAGCAGAGGCAGCGGGCCAAGAGGTCCGGCGCGGGGAGGCCGGGGCCCGGGCGTGGGGGCTCGAGGCGGCCGCGGAGCCTCGTGGCCTCGAGCTAAGAATGAGCCAGGCGGGAAGGAGGGAAGAGCAAGAAGCGAAACAGAAGGGGAAGGGCCACCCCCTTCGGGCACAGCGCAGGGTGGGGGGCGTTGCCCCGACTCTACGGTTCAGCTTGGCAAAGCTAGGTCTTTCGCCCTCCTCCGCACACCCTCGGGATGCTTCTCCTCCGGGCCCGCGTGGCCCGCGGGATGTTTCGTTTCGTCCCCGCTTCTCCCCGACAGACAGCGTTTCCATCTTCCTCCGGCCGTCGATCTCATCTCCGCGGGAAGGGGAGCGGACGGAGGGAGGCGGCACCCTGCCTGCCAGGACCGGCTCTCTGGAAGGCGTGGGACGAGCGGGACGGAGGGAGGGGCGCGGCGGGCGGGTGTGGAGAGGAACGTCTCCCTGCCCTGCGCTCGCCCGCCCGCCCGGGCTTCTCCTCGGCGCCCGCCGCCGCTACGCTGCTCAGGCAAGCCCAGCTCCCTCGTGAAGGTTACCAGCCCTGTTTTGGAAAGCTGCTCGCAGCCCCCTCTCTCACTCACGCCCAACACCCCCGCCCGTCACAGCACGTCTCCGTATCGACCGGCGCTGCCGGGCCGCGCATCCCCTGCAATTCCAGGTAGTAAATCAGTGCCAAGCGGCTCCACCTCCTGGCCTCGCCATTGGGTGCTCGCCCCGGCTCGGGCATCACCGATTGGCTGCCTTTCGGGCACACGGCTTTACTTAAAGAGGCGCTCCCTCCGCCGGACTCGCCGGAGCTGGAGGGAGTGACGGGGCGCGCGCGGACCCGGAGCCGGCGAGCGCCGAAGAAGCGGCAGCAGCAGCGGCGGCGGCGTCCGCGAGCGGGCATCGCCAGCGGCTACGGGCATCGGCGCGGGGTCAGGGCAGCCCGCCCACCCGGGATGCTGCGTGGCCAGCAGGCAGTCATGGAGTTCCCCTGGCATCGCACCTGCCCGGTGAGTAAGAGTTGAGCCCCCAGCCTTCCGCTGCCCATCTGCGAACACCGGTGTGGGCAAAGTTTCCCGAAGAGGTGGAAGACTTCGGGGTGGAGACGAAAAGTTGGGAGCCAACGAGTAAGGCGGAGAGGAGGGGGACCCAGGCGCAGGGAGAGGACGCGCCCCCTTCCTCCTCCTCCTCCTCCTCCCTCAAGAGACATTTGAGATTCGGGCGGGCGGAACTCATGTGGATTGAGAAGCTGGAGAGTGGGATTCGGAGGCGAGCGGGGAGGGGCTGCGTGAGAATTCCTGAGCACCACGGAGGCTGAAAGAAAGTGGGCATGGGAGTCATCGGAGGTGTGTGCGGAAGGGATGTTCCGAGAGAGAGGAGATTTCAGGGAGCACAGATTCTCTGCTTGGGATGTACTGAGCAATGGGAGTCGGGAGTCTCGGAAGGTGCCTCATCCGCTGGGTTGTGGCCGCCTTCCCGTGGCAGGTCTGCTCCAGGCTTCGCTTGAGGAGGATGCCTCTCTGCTCCTGAGCTCTCGATTACCCACCCATGGCAGGGAGTAAAAGAATCCCAAGGGTGCCAAGGTCTGTTTGCTGTTCAGGTGGCTGCTTGTCTCCACATTTCACCGGCGGCGGCGGCAGTAGCAGCAGCAGTAGTGGCCGCTGCTGCTGGCGGTAACCCAGGTTTAGGCTGGCTGGTCCCCCTGCAGTGTGGCACAGAGACAGTAAGGGTACAAACTCTGGAGTACAACTCCGTGGGTCCCACGACTGCTTCCTGGACTGGTTCTGATCCTCACAGCTTTTGCAGGAGAGGGAGACCCAGATGCCTGCAGCATAAATGCAGGTTCCGGGCTGGTGTTCCAGGACTCCAGGAAGACAGCAGTGCAGCCCAGGATGGGAACATTTTTCTTATCAGTGGCATTAGGAAAATAAAATCAGAAACAGCCACAATCCTGACTTGGACCTAAACTGATATCTATGTTTGTAATCCCTCTTTTGTCTTTCTGTGTTTGCCTGCACTCAGACTGTATATGCTAGCAGGACTTGGGAAGATAATTTGGTGGCTTGGAGTCTTATGGGGCTATTTTGATAGCATCACAGTTCATTGGCTGCACTGTTGTGCTGTCACTGAGCAGGATGTGGCAATGCATTTGGATAATGGCATTGTGAGCTAGTGATGTCACTAGTCCACAGTAGTGCAGGAAATGTTATGTCACTGTGAGAGTGCTGGAGGGATATATCTTATGTTAGAGATGGCGGCACTGTTGGCGCTGAAACACCATTTAGGATAAATAGCAGGAGGTGTGCATAAGCAACTGCTTGCCGGCACATAGCACTGATACAATTAAGTTTAAGCATCTGCTGTGTTCACTTATCTAGAAATCTAGCTGTCTTTGCCACATACTCCTGAATTGAAGGGGAGACGCTCTGAGGCATCCTTCTCAATCCCTCCATGATTATGTGTTCATTTGGAGAGGGGGAAATTATCATCAGAGCTGGGAAAAGCTATAATTTGGAGCTATAACCCCCAGAATCCCCTAGCCAAGATGATGGATTCTGGGATTTGTAGTCCAAAACATAACATTTCCAAACTCTGGGATTGATGCATATCCATGCAAACTCTACTGTCTTTCCACCAAGTGGGAAAAGTCCTGTTGTCCCCCAGAGGACACCTCTAGTAATCTATGCACCTTGAAGCAGGGTGCACTAGATTATGTATCTCTCCTCTCACTTATACTGTGTAAATAGGTAACAAATTGCAGTATAATCAACCACACCCTTTAGATGCGTGGAGAGCATGAAATACACAGTATAAATCAAGTGCCTGGGTGTGAGGTAAGGCTGTTGGTTTTCATTCACTTAGTGTCTTGGCACCATATTATTACTGTATTAATCCTAGAATCTCAAGAACTGGATTCAGGCAAGTTACACAGCATGTGGTACACAAGGATCCACCTATTAGCCAAACATGGGCAAATCCGCTGTGGCGTGGGGCAAATCCGCTGTGGTGTAAACACGGAATGGCCATTGTTGTACGTACTGTCCTCTTTGTTTAAGAGCTGGCTAATTACTGGAATAGTGGTGCGCTCAAAGTCATGGAGGAGACTTCCATCAATGTCAGTGGCCGGAACAAAATGGCGACCAAGTGCTGTTATTTTCTTGCACCTGCCAGGAGCATCAGCAAAAGTAAATCCCTACCATGGAATCCTAGTCAGCACTTGCCAAGCTAACCAGCATGGTTCAGAGCCTTGTTTAGCACAGAAATACACTGGACTTAAAGCTGGGTTATGTCTTATCCAGCCTCTAGTTTCGCTCCTTGGAGCTGACCAAGTAGAACAGGGGAAAGGAACTAACAACCCAGCACGGAGCAAACAAGGCCTTGCTTAATGTCTTGTCCTTTTATACATGTTCCTTGGTCAGGTAACAGGAGGTCCACCCCAGATTTTGGGATATCTCCTCTGTCCTATCCAGACTCATGCTGACATTTTGCTGCCTTTCCTCTTCTCATTACAATTAATTCAATGGGCACATCACCCTTAGAGGGGGCAGATTTCTACTGCATCCAGGCCTAAGGCAAGAGGATAGAATCCTGAAAACAGAAGTAGCCAGCTACTCTCCAGAGACTTTGGGCCTTTCCGCACTACACTGTTATAGTGCTATTATTCCACTTTAAGCACCCTATGGAATCCTGGGTTTTGTAGTTTAGGGAGGGGCATTTAGAAGTCTCAGCCAGAGAGCTCCTGGGCCTTGGTAAACTATAAATCCCAGAATTCCACAGGCTGTCGAAAATGCAATAATACACTATAACAGTGTAGTGCAGAAAGGCCCTCTATCTTTCATTGTTGACTCCTGTCTTGTTATCTCGTATCCACTGTTCTCCTGTGAAAGCTCTATACTTAGTCATATGAAGGAATTAAATCAGTGCTCCTCTTCCTTTCTATCTCATTACACAATCCATGATGGCTAAAGACATTCATATAGGAATTGGTGGGGGCCGGGAGTTCTTAGGAGTGATCATAGGACATTGTTTAGTTTTTGTGTGTACATTTCCCAGGAAGCTGTGTCTGGCTATGGGCTGGTAGTGTATACGTGCAGTAGGAAAGAGAAGACCGCCAATTATGTGTGACATCATGATGAAATTCCCCATTTCCTCAATTTCTTCATGGAATACCCTTTTCTATAAAGACATTGCGATGTTTATAAGTAACCTTTATGGCAGAAGGGGAGCAATCAGATCCCCCAAGTGGGAAAGCTGGGAACCCTCATGTGGAACAACAAGGGTGACAGATATCAGCCAGCTTTAGTGCCTGTGCACAGGTGTAAACTCCAAGTAAGCTCCAAGTCTGTGTGTGTGTGTGTGTGTGTGTGTGTGTGTGTGTGTGTGTTTGGGAAAGCAACTTAATTAATGGCCATTTCCCTAATGATCTATCTAGAAATGCTCACTGATGTATGGGTTTAATTAGCCCAAGCCAAACACTGAGAGCCCAATGGGTGGAACATACTGCCTCTGTCACCAGGCGCCTGTGACGGTCCTGTGTTTGTGTAAACCTGTTTAATAACTTAATCTGGCCCTAAACTGGAGAATAGTGTCAGCACCCAAACTGTGTGTTCTCTCTGATGGATTGCTTTGATGTGGCTGAACGTATGGAGGATGCAGTCTGTTTTTGCACCTTCTGCCTAATGTTCAGGCCTAAAGGAATCTATATTCTGGCCAGTATATTCTTCATATTGTGCCTAAGACCCCACAAATGAGACCTTGCCCCCACAACAAGATGGAGAATGATGCCTCCTGGCATGGCGCAACATAACAGTAAGCATAGTTCTTTGAAATAGGAGCTCCTCTCCTGTATGTCAAGTACACACTAAAATATGATTTCAGTAAGACTTTTAATCCAGTGGTGTTTATTATGTAGCCCTTCTGGCTGTATGACCATACCATGGCCCTCAGCTCTGTCATAAATCACAGTGAATTATATAAATACTATACATTCTACTCCAGAGAATAATCTTGAGCACACGGTGATTCAGGCCAGATTTTGAACCTGAGCACATGGTGATTCAGACCAGGTTTTGTCTCTAGGCCAGGAGGTGAATAAATTTGGGGTTGCATTTGGTTCAAGCAGTACATCCCTGCCGCTGGCATGAGTGAGTAAATCAGATATTTCCAGGTGTGCTATCTCACCTCTGTATCTAGTTGGATCCAAGTGGAAAATATTGTTGTGGAAGAGGCCAGAACCACCAATAATGTTTGCTTAGCTGACCCCCAAAAGTGCAGCCAGGAGGTGGGGATGGAAGAGTTCCCAGGAGATCTGTTTGTTAGAGTCTAGAATGCAAGGTCCTGCTGCAAGAGGTCAGGGAAGTCCCAGGTGGTCAATAATGGAGCTAACGAGGCCTTTCTCTCTGTAGGAATGTTCACAAGACAGATCACATATTCCATAATGCACTTTGACGACCCTCTTATTCACATGATCAAGATGGATAAAGCATGATGAAAGGGTGGGTTTCTCTCCCTCCATCCCTCCCAAGAGGCTTTAAAGACAATATTGATTCTCCCCTACAGCAGTGATTATAAGAACACTCCAAGCTGACAGCCTCAGGTACGATGGGGAAATGCTGATTAACATAAGATGTAAGAGTTTCCACAAGGAAGTGCTGACAGAATAAAGAACTACATCCTTTACCAGGGAAGGCCCATTCATTAGGGGATTGCCTCTGGTGGCAGAGGCTGGAGGGGAGGTATGGCAGCCACCTTTCACCTCAACCAATTCTTCTCCTCCAGCAGCTCCCATCTGGTGTGTGTGCGTGCGTGCGTGCGTGCGTGTGCATAAATGCCATCCAGCCTGCCTGGCACCAGCTAAGCTAACCTCTCTGCTCCCATCATATGCAATGGGGAATGCTGTCCTGTCATCATGGTTGAAATAAGCCTCAGCTTCCTGCCTGAAATGGTCCTTTGACTCCAGCCAGCCTTGTTTTTTGCCAAGATTTGACTTCCCTGATTGAGGCCATTTCCACACTAGGCATTATTAGCGTGCTGTAATGTTACAGTCCTGGCATTGCCATTCACGCGATGCCATCGGGTTAGGAATGCTCTCTTTTGCACCATTCTGCTGTAAGCGGATGAGTAGTGGTACCGCCCCCAGTGTTCCTTCCGCACTACAGCGTCCTTGGCCACTCCCTGTCCCCCCTTCACCCCGCCTTCCACCCCTGATTGGTCTTTTTTGTTGTTGTTTTTCTTTGGAAGCTGTACTAGTGAAGCAATATTGTAAGGGCAGGACACCCCAGTACACTGTTGCATTTTCACACTATGATGCTTAAAAATATATTTAAAAAACTAAAAGTTTTAACTCAAAGGAGAAGTTTAAAATAAACACAGAGAGGTGATAGATTTCGAAGTTATCAGGCCATGGGAGTCACAGAGGGAGGGACAATCTGGCCTGCCAACACGCGCCCACTGTTGGATCTGCAATAACAGGAAGCACTATCAAGGGCTGTTACGGTTACGCGCTAACATGGCTGACAGGATTGAAGCACTAATGGAAGCACTTAATGGATTTTTTTCTGGAACAGAATATGGTGGTTTTGCAACTCTTGGGGATGGGATAGCAGCTGAATAGCAACCATGTTGTGTGGTAGCACAGCTCCTGAACCAGAAACAACCTGCTGCTGTTGCGGTATAGCAACATCATGCAGAAATGGCCTGAGTTTACAAAGAAGGCTGGGTTCACTTGTTTTAAAGATTAGCAAGTCCAGTTGGGAACCTCACCATTAGGCAGAACTGAGGCAATGGCCTCAAGCAAAACAGTAATAGCATCACAGTAACATAAACTAATAGGTGTCACCACCTACAAAGAAAAGTAGGTATCTTTGATTTGTCCATTTGTTGTTGGCGGAGGTGGGGGACCTGGGCAGTCCACAACAATTCAGCCTTAGGAATATGGCTATTTTCCTTGGTAATCCAAATGGAGCCTCCTTGATCAGGGATAGTATACCACTACTTGGTAGAGGCAAATCACAGGGCATAGTTTATTGCATTGTGCTCTGCTTGTTAGTGTCCTGTAGCATGTGGGTGGTCCCTGATGAAAGCTGGTTGCAGAATTAGTTGGACTATTGATCCAGACTAGCAAAAGGAGAGGATGAGGAGTTCAGGGAAGTTCTCAGGGGGTGGGACCAAAAATAGCAGTGTATTTTAGCCTAAAACTCTCAAGGCCAGTAACTAAGCCTTAGGAGAGACCTTTCGATCTTTTAGAATAGGAGAACCTCTGTGCAAAAACTGGGATCTTCTGTACAGATATTCACAAATAATACTGTGATGGAGAAGGGAATATGACCTGCTCGGGGAAAGAATGGGGGCCAAAAGGGCCAGATTCAACCCCAGTGCTTGGAATTCCTCACTCATGTTTTAAAGGATTTGTGTTAGAAGTATTCAGTCCCGCCCCACTAAGAATCTTAGGATAGGAAATATCACTTTCTTAACTATTCTAAATTTCTGTTTGTTCTGCCAGTGCTTTATATGGTATGTTAACTTGTTACTATTTTGCTACTAGTTGTGATTTAGCTTCATAACCTCCACAGGAAGGATATAAATGCTGTCTTCTTTAGAAATTGCAAGGCCTCAAACTGAACATAAGTGTATGGTTGTTGTCTAATGCTCTTTTATAGCTGCTCTTCTTCCCTCCTCCCATAACAGAGACAGAGTCATCTGCTTTCTGTGTGATACAGCCAAGGGTGTAGAGATGGGTCATTTGGCTTGAAGGGATGTAGGGACTTCTTTGTTCCCTTCAGAGTCCTGAGGAGTGAAGGGTAAATGTAAGGTCTAATCCTTCATCCTTTTGTTTGTCTTCTTCAGGCAGAATGTGGAACTCAGCAGCAAGCCTGGTTTCGCATCCCAATGTGAATGTCATGAGACAGCTGAATTCGCTTTAGGTCACAAAAGTTAGACATTTTGCATCAACCCTATTCCCAGTTCTTTCTTGCTTTTGGCACCAACTCAAACATGCCGCAGACTTGCATTCCAGAGATTTCTTCCAAGATCTGACAAGCCCAGAGGATTAAGAAACACAAGTCCCCATGCACAGAGCTTGGAAATGTTACTTCTTTCAACTGCAGACTTCTAGAATCCTCAAGCCAACATAGCTACTGGTCACGCTGACTAAGGATTTCTTGGAGTTGTAGTCAAAAACTGTAACTTCTCCAAGCTCTGCATTTCATGGACAGAGGAAGAAGAGCATCTACATGTAACCATTAGTAATTGATCAGTAGGCAGCTGGTAACCTATACAAAACAGAATAAAAACTGGGGCACCCTGCCCCCATCTGTAAGCTTAGCAAGAAGTCTTAGCAATAAAGCAGGCTACACCAAATACTTGGTAGAGGCTGAGGGGACATAATGGTGAAATGGCAAAATGGACTGACAGAATCATAGAATCATAGAGTTAGAAGGGACCCAAGGTCCATCTAGTCCTGCCATTGCAGGAACACCTTCAAAGATGGCCATCCAACCCCTGTTTAAAGGACTTCAGTAAGGAGAATACACAATTCACCAAAGTACTCCATTCCATTGATGAGTATACTGTCAAGAGTTTAGGTTCAAATGGAGATCTGGGGACATTCTGAAGTGCTAATACATCCAGAACCAAGGCAAGAAGGAGAAGAGAGACATCCCCTTTCATATCTAGATGAGAAGGGCTGAGAGGCTGTTCACTCCCCCAGGATCTGGCAACGTATATTGTCACTGTATGATCAGAAACTGATAGGGTCTCAAGTTCAGAAACAGATCATAGTGTTTGTGCATGGAAATGGAATTTCTTCAACTGCCAGAGGAGCAGGGTGAAAGGAGCAGTGTAACTGACATGGCCATATGCCTCTCTGTTTATAGGTGCCAAGGCTGCAACTTCTGCTGCTCTGGAGTTTGGTTCTGACTCGGCCCGGTGAAGGATCCCAGCGTAGTGAGCCCATGTTCACAGCAGTCACAGACCGTATCCTTCCCCCGACTATGACAGCAACCCAACCCAGCTTAATTATGGTGTGGCCGTGACTGATGTGGACCAGGATGGAGACTTCGAGATTGTTGTGGCTGGGTGGGTATCATGGGCAATGTAAATGGGTGTGGGCATGGGGATGTTTCTGGCACAATGGATGCATTGTGTGGGGTGGGAAAGAGACTAGATTTGAGAAGATGCTGGCTGGGCAGGTTCCCTTAATTTAGGGCTGGAGAGCCTTTAATGGGAAAATAAGTTCATAGATTTTTTTCCTGAAGTCCTCCATGGACCAGGTGATGCCAATGAGCCGGCCATGACACTCATATTAGAGGCATAGTAGCACCCCTGATGTCAATAGGTTTCTGGCAAAAAAAATGGGCCAGATTGGGGACTTCTGCAGGCTTTCTAGGTTATTCTACAGGCAAAGAAAGGCAGACAGGGTGTGTGTGCATGCATGGATGCATACATACAAATGTATGTTACAACATGCTGGCTCGGAGTGCAGTCCTTGAAGCCATAGCAGTACAAAGAATCAGATAGGTGGGCATGAATGTGCGTTTTCAATAAAACTTCCCTTCAGCAGCAGCTTCCTGAAAGCTTACAACTTAACTGTCTCTCCAAGTCATTTGTCTGACAAACTGTTTCTGCCTGTAGCTGCCTGAGCCCATTCCTCTTTCCCTCCACTTTGGCCATGCTGGAGTCACGACCTAGTAAATAGGTGTTGGAAAGACTTGTCCCTTTATACGTGGCCACCACTTGTATAGCTTATCCTGCCCATAAAACATCTCTGAATTATACTGAGCTGGGAAGAGCATATATCCACTGAAGAACTTTTTATGTCTACCATTTCCGGGAGAGCTAGATCATATCACATTGCCAGCTGAGTTCATTGGCTCCAAAAAATCTCACCTCTTTGTAGCCTTTTTAACTGTCCTGACAATCTTTCCTGTTCACTTGATGTGTTGTGTCCTTAGTGCAGAGGAATAAACTGTCTTGTAAAGAGTTGGGCTATTTCCACACTACACTGTTATAGTGCTATTATTCCACTTTCAACCTCCTGTGGAATTCTGGGGTTTGTAGTTTACTAAGGCCAAAGAGCTCTCTGGTTGAGAACTCTAAATGCCTCTCTCTAAACTGCAAACCTCAGGATTCCATAGGATGTTGAAAGTGGAATAATAGCACTATAACAGTATAGTGCGGAAATGGCCTTGGGCTATTAGGCTCCCAACCAAAGGTTGGAAAGAGTACTTTTGGACTGCAACTTCCAGAATCCACTATTTTCCCAAGAACTGCTGTCCACTTAGGGTGTCCCAGAATTTTCTGTTTCTTTCTTATTGAACTATTAGGCACCAGAGCCATCCAAAACCATATTACAGATTTTATGGCCATGCTACAGTGTGCTGTGTTAATACCGTCCACAGTACCATGGTTAGCAATTCAGCAATTATGCCTGGCTGTTCCCTATGCCATCTTGTACCTTGCTCCAGATCACCTTACCCTAGAATGTTTTATCTGCCTCCATAGCCACAGATTTTAGATATCTTTGTGCATCATGGATACATTCCAAGAACTAAACAGCAGAATTTCTTTTTATAGTAACAAATTTAGCAGAGGTTGCCTTGTAATATAGTTGCCTAATTTGTTTTCCAAGAAGCAATATGTAGAGTGAATCTATAACTTTGGCTTTAGAATAATCTTAAACTTTTTCCCCCATTAAGATTCAGCAGAACTAGCAACAAAATATTGCGATATGGGGGGCTGGATTCTGTTCAGGATTCTGGACATGTCATTCCCTTCCCTCTCCCAGTATCTGGCTTATTTCCCCATTCCCAACGCTACTCAGTTAGAATTCCATGACTATTGAACACAATCAATTCTCACCGGACTCTTGCACTCCTAGTGCCCATTCCCCAAACCTTTTACCTAAACATTTTTTTCCTTTTCCTATTTCCGCAGACCCTGAGGTTCCCCTACATTTGCTGATATTTCTCTCTTGTATGTGAACAGTAGGAAAGGCCATACTATTAGGCAGAGTGAAGCAAACACTTCAGGTGGCATATCCAGGGGAAGCCATGTTGGTCATAAAGTAAAATACAATAACATCTAAAATCCACAAAACAGTGAAACCTTTATTGGGACAATAAAAACTGCACAAATATGTCATGCAAGCTTTCAAAGTTCCACTGGCTTCTTCATCAGACAAAAGTTAAAAATCATGTAGGAGAAAGGGACAAAATGACAGTAATGGAGTCACAGGCCTACATTTTGTCATTATGTTTTTGTTGTTGTCAGTTAAGATGGTTGCGGGGACATCTGTGTAGGCAGAGGCCACTCCTATCTTTGACCATGTGGGTCCTGGGAGACAAACAGTCACAAAATCCAGGCTATAAAATTTAAACTACATTTGCAATGGCTAGTGGATACTGTGGAGCGGCAATGACAATCTCCTGGTGGTTTCTCCTGAGCCCCTGGATATTCCCCGCTAGGTAGGCAGCATGTGTGCCCCACACAACCTGTCCCATACTCATGAAAGTAATCTGTTGCCCTGAGATGTGTTGGAAGTTCTGAATCCATCGTGAGGTTTAAGGTAAGGTTCCACTGCCAGGCAGCTTCTATACATAGAATTGAAGAATTCCATCTTGTCCTTTGCCTCAATTAGCAAAACGTCTTGGGCTGGCCCTGAGTGGTGTTGTTTTAGCTATATGAGTATTGACACTCACAACCAAAACATCAGAAATAAAATGATTGCTCTCATTCACCTCTGCATCAAATGCCCCCCCCATATGTGTTAATGCTGAATTATTGAAGTGCATAGCCTTACAGACATGCTGAACCAGAACAGGGGGTAGGGAGGGAACCTACTGTTTTGTACTAGAATATCCACAATTCCAAGTGACCATGCTCACTAGAGGATTCTGAGAGCTGTTGTCTAAAAGTAACCCCCCCTCCCCAAAGCTCTAGTATAAAGGTACTCCTTTGTTCTCCCAGATTTCCTGCCTGCCTTCAAGGTCAGTAGCTCTTTTTAACAGCTTGTGTGTAGGAGCTGGTGGGCCTCCCACTAAGGTAGCACCCTTCTGGCACTCTGGTTGTCCTTTACAGGAACGTAGGCATCTGCATAGTGTCACCAACCACTCTTCTCGCCTGTGTTGGTTGCTCCCCATTCAACCAGCTAGTGGGAACTAGTGGATTCCATATCAGTGGGGCCATGAACCCAGCCTATTGGACCAATAAGGTTCAGCACTTTGGATAGCTCTGAAGTATAGACTGAAACCTGGAGGAGATTCACTGACCCGCTGACTTGGAAGCCATCAGTTGTCACTGCAACCAGCCCTCTCTGGTTGGATTTTCTTTCTGCCCCTGTCTTCATGATATAGGTGTGATATCTAGAAGCCAAACTATTGTAACACATCTCTGGCCATCTTTTGAACCAAATATCTCCATTACAGGGAGATCAAAAGCAAGCTGGAGAAATATGTGGTCCTCCATATATTGAATGAAATATCAGTAGTCTCTCATCATTGATAGTGCTGACTAGGCCTAACGAGGGTTTCAGTTCTGCAGTTCTTAGAGTTCCACACATTATCCACTCCTGATCTAAGGGAGGAAAAGAGCAGGTCACGGTCTATGGTGAGGTCTGCATTGTTTGGCCCAAAGCTTGGAAATGTTACCTTTTTTGACCCCTCCTCTCCCCAAGTAAGTTTTCCAAGCTCTGCTTTGACTTGAGTTAAAACAGCTTTGCTTGCTCTATCTTAACAATGCAATCAGGCCTCTCACCTGGATACTACATTTGCTGGCTTCCTCCTGGATGGAGGAGCAACTGTTTCCTCTCCATGCTCCCTCACTGTGCTGACAGGCCTCAGTGTGCACCTTGACATTGCATTAATTGGCTGCAGAGTGAACGAGTGCCCCATGATCTCATTATTGGCAATGTTCTTGGCTTGGAAAGGGTGCACAGGAGTGAGCAAGGCATTCAGCTGTGTGTTTTAAATGCCTGCCCAATCTGCCTGTCCTTCCAAAAGTAAGGGGTGGGAAGGAGTAGAGTCAAAGCTTGGCCAGCTGCCTCAAGAGTCAACCATCCAGCCCATCTCCAATCAGGCAAAAGTAGCACATATTTGCCATCAGATGGGGCATACTCTGTGCACAACATGGGATGTGACCATGCAGGAGGAGGAAATTGACATCCTGGACTTCATGCATATAATAATATCCTTGAGAGGGATGGAAAAATAACACAGACAGATACACAGAATGCAGAGATAACAGTATGGACCTCACACATAGCTCTATAAATTCAATTGTACCAAAGGATCCCTGTAATCTGCAAGGCAAAAACTCAATAGTCCTCCTAAAGTGAAGGACAGTGCCAAACTATACCTTGGCCATTGTGATGTGGTCCTTTGCATATTCTCTGCACCCGCCTTGTGCTGGTGTCTTCCCAATGATGTTGAATTCCAGCTCCCACCATCCCCTGCCAGTACACGTGGAATGATGGCATTTGTAGTCCAAACTTCTGGAGGACACTGTGTTGAGGAGACTGTTTCAACCTATCAAAGAGCCCTGTGGGAAAGCATATGCAGAGTCTTCTGGAGGGAGTTACAAATCACAGTGCATTAATGAAATGAGACAGAAAGCCAGGCACCATTCCTTGTGCAATGGAGCTGTGGAGATCTGCTGCAACTGTTGCTATTAAATAGCACTAAAATCCATTAAAACAGGAGTGAGCAATTTCTGGCTCTACAGATGTTGCTGGACTCCAGCTCTCACCAAAATTCACTGTTAACTTTCCTAGATGGGTGTGATTTCTATCATCCCTTACAGCACCTGAAGGTGTCATGACACAAATATTTACTCTGAGTTTGATGGTTGCTACATATCGTAGATTACAGGAACTGGAATGTTTAAACAATATCATCAAAATCAATATGCTAGCTGAGACTGATGGGAGCTGTAGTACATACAGATCTATTGGTTGCCATGTTTGGGAAGGCTGAACTATGGTGCAGTTCTTCTCTTCTAGGCAGCAGTAAGAGCCCAGTCATCCCTAGCAGCAACACCACCACCCCAAAAAAAATCTGGGATGGCTGTTTAATGTTGCCTAGCAAAGGGATGTTTTTGTACCGGCAAGCAAACTTGCTCATTCACCTATGTTTGTGTTTCACCTGCATCCATCCATCCTTTTTTGTCCCATCATTCCACTGACCTTTCTTAATGGACTTGCATTCCAGGCCCTGCATCTCCATCACTCTGTCCTAGACTGTCACCAATTTGTCAGTGTTCTTATTACAGGAGAAACATTAATAACACACCAGTTCTTTGGCTATGGCTTGAGCAGTGCAAAATAGAGCAATTGGGTCCCTCTTCTTAGATATACTGCTTCTGCTAAGGCAGCCTCAAAATAACATTTGTCTGCGTTTGCCACACTCCTAGCCCACATTTAGTTTCAGATCCACTATACCTGTAGCTCCCTGCGTTCCCATCAATCTTGCAACAGTGATTTCCTTTCTTGGTATTCAAGCTTCAATGGCCAAAATCCTCTTGCTGACTTATGCTGGTGCAAGTAGGGCTTATGCCAGTATAAGTACCTTTTCAGATGTTGTTCAAGGAGGTATCAAGTACCATCTTGTGCAAAACCTTTTCCTTGGCTGTGGAGGACGCCCAAGTGCCCCCCAGCAGTCAGTAACTGGCTGAAGGGTACATCCAAATGCTACCTGGCTCCCATTGCACAGTCAAGAAAAAGGAGCAGAATATATCTGCTGGACCTCCTGCATAAATTCAGTGAGGCAACTTTACATCTGGCCAGTGTCAAACAGGATCTTAGCCATGGTTTCCTAGAGACAAAGGCTGGAAAGGTTACACTAGCCTTGCTAGATGGAAAATTCTGGGAGTCGCCATTATTAAAACTAACCTTCCTGATTCTGCCTACAGTAATGGAATTTGCATTCCTCATGCACTGGGCTGGGGAGGAAGAAGTGCTTTTGGTACAACACGTATAACACACACATTTGCAGCTTCCCCAACAGATATGTATGTCTCTAAACACCAGTATACCCCCAAAGGCCAGGCTTTGGATCCTCTTGGCCTGAGAATGAAGAATGGATGGATCAGAGATGGAAGATAAAATGCAGAAATTTTCGTGGGAGACTGGCTGCAACCCCACCCAGGAGAGGGAGTGGGTATGGCAGTAGGGGGCCAAGCAATTTTCTGCCTCCCTTCCGTGCCAGGCCATAACTACAAACAGAGGGAAAACATTTCATAACTGCAGGACTGATGCTTGTGTAACTTGTTTACCACCGGCCGGGGCATGGCTCTTGCTGAGCCAGCTCAGACAGAGAGTCCGAAGCTGGGATGCAATGCTATTAGCTCTTATATGAGAGTGGCACCAGAAAACGCCCATAATTAGGGCCAGAGGGAGAACAGAGCTTTTTTAAAAGGCTTATCAGTGTTCTGTGGAGAGAATCCTCAAAATTCAGATGCTTATATTGAACAGGTAATACTCTTAGGGCTTAGAGTCACAAACTTCAGAGCTGGGGAGCATAGCTGCAGTTGTGAGAACTCTAGAGCAGTGTGGAACTGCATACAGCAGCACCTCCTCCTCCAATTCCTCTGCTCCAACTTGCCTGGCATTAGTAATGAAGCAAGAGAATCCCTGTTTCTAAATTGCTTCACTGCCCTGAAGCGATTAAAACTAAAGGTGCAGTTGCGAGCTCTGAAGCTCATGACCTAGGCTGCAGCAGAAGACATGTCTCAGTTGTGAGAACTACTGTTCTGCTGATCCCAGGAGACAACAGGGGGATTAGGCAAGCCAAACCACCACCACCTGCAGATTGAGTTCCCCATGTTCTCTAACCTTATATCTTACTACTGGGGCTGGAAACTTAATTTGACAGACAACTCCCACACCCCTGTCCCGGCTGTGGGATTCTGGGAGTGGTAATAGTATACAAAAATGTAAGTTTCCCGAACTCTGGAATGTGTATGTCATGACAGTCAACCGTGTAGTAGCTATAGAACAGGAAATGTTGCCTTTCCCCTCTTTCTTTCTTTCTTTCTTTCTTGTTTTGGCTATAGCTTCTAGAATCCCCCAGATAGTATGGCCCCTCTAGGAGTTTTAGTTCCAAAAAAAAAAAAATCCCAGCTCTGGATTCTGACTTGTAAACTTGTACACCTAACTTCCATTATCTGAGTCTACTTTCTGTCTGAAGATGGTGAAAGTACAAAAAGTGTCCAAACCTGAACAAAACCTATAAGTCAGGAGATGCATTGTGTATTTTTTGATGCTAGTTTTTCCCACTCCATGTCATAGAGTTGCAAAATATTGGTACCCAGAACACCAGAAAGATATGTCAGCACCTCTCATACTTCACAGGGTTCAGCCTAGGGTGCAGCTATCATTCTATTCACAGAGTGATTTCACAATTGTTTTTCATAGATTGGTTTCCTTTTGGGCTGCATACCTGACTTTACTTAGGTGTAGGAACACACATTGTTTCCCACTATTTTCTCCAGGACTTTGTAATATTGTTCTCAAGATTTAGTCCATCTCTGTAATTATTATTAGCTGTTGAGACTCCCCTCCCTGCTCTCGTTCTCCTCTGCTATATTAATTTTCTCTCTAAACTTTGCATTTTCAGCCTTAGCGATCTCCATGCTAACCACATTAGAGTCACACATCATTAGCTGCCAGATGAAACCACTCAGGCATTTCTGCAACTTTGCATTGTGTAATGTTAGCATGGGTGGATGCTGAGAAGAATCCAGTTTTCACTCTAGATCAAACAATCCATTTTCTATAACTTGGACTTCCGCAGAGCGTCAGTGGAAGGATGCAGTTTGGCCTGTTGTAAAATGTGAAGGTGCCAGCATAGTGTAGTGGTCTGAATGTTGGACTAGAACACTGGAAGACCAGGTTCAAATCCCTGCTCAGCTGTCAAAGCCCATTGGGTAATCTCAGGCGAGTCGGTGTCTAAGACTCAGAGGAGGGCAATGGCAGATACCCCTGAACAAATCTTGCCAAGGAGACTCTATGACAGGCTCACCATGACTCAGAAATGGCTTGAGGGCACAGAACAACAACAGCAGCAACAACGATGTAAAGGCAGTACTAAATTCCCCAAAGATTCTAGACTATGGAAGGGCAACTTGCAGTTCTCCAAATGTTATTAGATCACAACTACCATCATCCTTCACCATTTATTGTACTTGTTAGGAATGATGGCAGTGATAGTCCAACAAAACCAGCAGAGTCACAAGTAAACCATCTTTGGTGTAGGCTTTTGCTATCTCTCTACTGGAGGTTTCTTCTAATGCTTCTAGCTGCCATGGGCTTCAAGCCAAGCTAGTGCCATATATCTCTCCCAGTCCAGATAATCTTTGCTGATCCCCCTAACTGGCACCAAGATATTTCCTCTTGAATTTTGTAGGCATCAAATCTGTGCTAACAGATGCTCAGCACTACAAATGAGCTTCACTCAGATCTTTTCAAGCTAACCTTTTATTACTTTGGGAGCCCCACGGGTGCCTCTCTTGATCTTGAAGCACTTCAGAATGAAGGGTTAAAATTAGAAAAGGAAGTCTGCCTCTGCAGAGATGGAACACTCTTCCTTTTTCAGCCCACCTTTAAATGCTTATCCTTTAACCAAGCAATGTATCTCACCCAATGAATCAAGTTTATTGAGCATAAGATGGATAGTGAAAGAAGATTTAGTATAAGATGCACAATGAAACAAAATGAAAGCCTAAGCTACTGCTAGTCAAAACATACCAAATTATCTTTTGGCTTGCTGATAGATATGAGGATTTTTCTTCAAAGCCTTCAGTATTTGACTAAAAGTGGGTCAAAATGGAGAAGAAAAAGACCTTCCCCCATCTCTTCCATAATCTGAAACCTCAAACTCCTGTCTTTGTGCATTGCCCCATTTGGGGTTTGAGAGAGATATGGTGAGAACTTGGAAAAATTAAACTTTTTGAACTGTAGCTCCCAGAATCCTCCAGTATAGTCCAAAAAAGGAACTTCTCCAAGGTCTGGGTAAGAAAAGGGCTGGATTTCATGATGTAGTTAACCTGACTTTATTTTGGCATGCCTTTTGTCATACTATCTCTTCCTGGCCAGAAACATCTGCAATAACATTTTATTTATTTCATTTCATTTATATCCTATCTTCTTCCTGGAGTGGGATGCAAGGCGATTCCCAAAAAACATGTTTCTCAGTTGGATGATATGCTTTTAGTTGGATTATATGGTTTGGATTATATGATTATATGACAAGTTGGATTGTATGACTTGGAAAAGGAAGGTTTGAATCCTCACAGGTTATAAAGGTCACTGTCTCTCTTTTTCTTTTGAGGATAAAATGGGATTAACTTCCTTGTCTGCTGCCCTTGGCTTCTAGGGTGAGAAAGCAGAATGTCATCAATGTATGAATTCTTGAGGCCATCCCTATTTGCACTGTTCTTGTTCTTGTGGTGTCTTTCTCTTCTCCCCAGGACCAGCCAGTATGGGATGTGCTTTTTGCTGTCTCATCCACAACCTGTATAAGTAGGAATAGAAGATCCCACTTTGGTGGGAAAGACCTGATGGGAAAGGGCTGCTGCATCAGGTCATCTTCCATCTCACCTTTCTGGGTCTTTCTGTTCTTTCAGGTACAATGGTCCCAATTTGGTGCTGAAATACGACAAAGCACGGGGGCGGCTGGTGAATCTTGCTGTGAACGAACGTAGCTCCCCATATTACGCACTGCGGGATCGCCAAGGCAATGCAATTGGCGTGACAGCCTGTGACATTGACGGAGATGGACGGGAGGAGATCTACTTCCTCAATACCAACAATGCCTTTTCTGGTAAGTGTCACAGCCACCTATTCCTGACATTTCACTAGCATCCAGTTTAAGGCATCAAATGATTTGCAGGCGACTCTATGAACTTCCTTATCACCATCACCCCTTCTCTGACATCTATTCATCTTTCATATTCAGCCTATCAAGACTTGGCAGTTTCCCAAAGATTACCATGCTATAGCTATCTACCATGGTCCATCCCCACTCATCTATGCTCCACACCCATTAAATAAGGGATGGCAAATTTGCACCCCTCCGGAGGTTAATGAACTGCTACTTTAGTAATCCCTCACCACTGGCTTGGCTGGGAATTGGAGTTGATACTTGGAGGGCCACAGGTTTCCCAGCTGTCCCTTAAACCCCATGGTGGCAAGTGATGAGCTCATATTTATTCACTGATGCCAAGCACAGGATATTGTTTTGGTTTTGCTACAATGGACTAACACAGCTGTCTCTGCAAAAACTATCCTGTCGTAACAACTGGATCAACTGCAGGCAGTTCATAGCATTTATTTATGGCACCAAGAACAGATTTTGAAAGCCATGATAGTGATCCACAGAGATACACATGGTGGCAGAGGGAGGACTCAGATGTCTGCCTTAACAGTCTCTCCTTTCATGCCAATAGTGCAAGCTCTCTGGATACACACAGTTTGCTTTGGGGCTTCTTCACTTGCTAGCCCCGAGCCACTGATTCCAGTTCCCTGACCTTCACTGGCCACCAGGGTGGGATGTTTCAAGGCTGGAGTTAATTTCCCAGTTGAGTGATTTTGTCGATTCTCTGGCAGCAGCGGGGATGCAGTGGGGGGAGGGGGGCCTGGTTGCTGACTCAGTGCTTTGCCACATCTCTAGTTGCCAGCAGGGACTGCAGCACGGGAGCTCTGAAACAAATGCCTCTTTGGGCAAGGAGGCAAATAGGCTCAGGCCAAACACAGAGGGAGGTCATTAACTGCTCCTCACAAACACACCTGTTTTCCTATCCACTTCTATACGCTAGCAAAAGCGGGCATCATCTTTACCTTTCAGAAGGTGATGATCTAATTCCTGGGTTGGCACCAAGAGACCCCATGTGCTGTTGCAGTAGCAATATATTCATCAATAACTCCAAGGTGTGTGCTGCCAGCTTTGTTCCAAATTTAGCCCCCTTCCTTGGGATTTGAACATACCCTCCAAGTGTCCCAATTTGGTAGGGACAGTGCTGATTAATTCTCTATCATTCCAGTTTTTCAGCAGGTTTTAAATGTCCCAGTTTTTCTCTCCTCTCCCACTTTTCCCCTTCAGCCTCTTCCATTGGTGAAAACTGAATCCAAAGTGCAACAGTAGTTTGCATCAATTAACTCAGAGGGGAGATAGAACAGAATCTTGCTCTTCTCAGTAGATGCAGGCAAAAGCAAACTGCCTCTTCTTGTTTGTGCAATCTTCCTCATTAATAGCTTCTGTCATCTTGACCAACTTTGTTGTTGCTTGACCACATGCGTCCCAGTTTTCGTCAGTGAAATGTTGAAATTGAAATGTATGTAATTGAATTCAAGTTAATGGACTTTTTCCTTGTAGGGCTCCACATGTACCTCTAAAAATGCTTGGAAAAACTTAATCAGGTTTGACCATACTCATATAATTTCGACTTAGCTTCTGGGTTCCTGATGGATGTCACAGCAGCTTCTTGATTCTTTTGAACTGGGATCAGAACTTGAGAAAAATACTTTTACTTTTCAAGACTACAACTCCCCAAAATTCCACCAACCAGGCCTAAATAACGCCTTTGCTCTAAACCAGGGTTGGGAACTGTAGGAACCTTTAAATGTTGTTGAACTGCAACTTCCTGCCACCCTAACCAACATCACTGATGGCAAGGAATGCTGGGAGTTGCAGTTCAACATCCGGAAGGCTTCACAATTCCCACCCCTGCTCTACACTGTACAAAAGTGGGGGGGTCCCATGACAATCTGCTTAGAAAGAGGCACTTCTCCCATCAACATGCATCCAGAGTTGGGCTGGACCCCTCGCCTGCACCATCAACCCAGTCTTGGCTCTACTTATCTGTCTTCCTGACATACCTCATTACTGCCTTGCAGCTGTCAAAGGCTTCTGTACCCTAAATCAGCCACTCACATTATTCCTGACGCTGGGGCCGGGCCAGTGCCTGTCATTGATTTTCCCTTTTCCCTTTATGATGTACATGGCTCCGCGCCGCTCTGGTACAGTTTACCTTAATGAGTTTATTCTTCTGGGTCTCCCTTACCAACCCTTAAGCTTTGCTGGGGTTGCTGCATTCATTTTAGTGCAGTCCTGGCCGCAACCCTGCAATTAGGCATCAGCTAAGGGTCTTGGAGAGGCAGTGTGGTATAGTGGTTTGAACATTAGACTATGACTCTGGAAACTAGGATTCGAATCCCTGCTTGGTCATGGAAGCCCACTGGCTGATTTTGGGCAAGTCACAGTCTCTCAGCCTCAGAGGGAAGCAAAGGCAAACCCCGCCCTCCGGAACAAACCTTACCAAGAAAACACTGTGGCAGGTTTGCCGTAGGGTTGCCGTAAGTAAAAAATGATTTAAAGACACACAACTACAACAAAAATAAAGTGAGAAGAATCCAAAAGCTGATTATCTAAAATGAGTCAGCAGAGCGGATGGAATCCACATGAGTTAGCAGTAAGGCTGTAATCTGAATCAGGAGTTCAGTAATCATACATCTGCACCCATATGTTGTTGTTGTTGTTGTTGGCTTTCAAATTATTTCTGACTTAACAGCAAACGTAAGGCAAACCTATCAAACTTGGGGGCTGAGGGTGTCTGAGGCTCCCAAAGTCACCCAATGGGTTTCCATGGCCAAGTATGGAATCAAACCCTACTTGTAGTACGATGCTCAAACCACTACACCATTCTGGCCCTCAGCACCCACACACACGCACACGCACACACACATATATATAGATATCCATATAGATATGCACAGCTTTGCTACACTAGACAATGAGATACTACTTTAACTACCATAGATCTATCCTAAGGAATTCTAGGATTTATAGTTTGTGATTCATGGTTTGTAAGGAGTTTAGAATACTGTGCTAGGGAACTCTAGTTCACTGCCCTGAACTACAGCACCTGAGCACTCTAGAAGGTAATTCCAAGTCCCTCACTAACACATACAGACGAGAATACCACATCTACACAGCACCATGTTACTCTTCACATCTCAGTTTATGCATCCACCCACCTCTGTTCCTTGGAGTCTTAGACCATTTCCGCATTAGACTGTTATAGCGCTATTATTCCACTTTCAGCCTCCTATGGAATCCTGGGGTTTGCAGTTTAGGGAGAGGCCAGCCAGCTTCTCCCTAAACTGCAAACCCCAGGATTCCATAGGATGTTGAAAGTGGAATAATAGCGCTATAACAGTCTAGTGCAGAAATGGCCTTAGTGAGGATCCATTCTCTCAAGATACAGTTAGGTTTGTACAAAAGTCTCATAGTCATTCACAACTCTAGACTGATTTCTTGTCTTCATAAGAGGAAAACACCTATATCTAACATATGACTAAGGGACTGTGAAATGTGTGATGCCATATCTCTCCTCCCCAGGTATAGCCACCTATACAGATAAACTGTTCAAGTTTCGCAGTGGGCGCTGGGAGGACATCTTAAGTGATGAGGTGAATCGAGGTGTGGCAAGCCGGTTTGCTGGGCGCTCAGTAGCATGTGTGGACAGGATGGTGAGTGCATGGACAGAGTGGGATGGGGCCACCAGGATTGTAATTTCAAGACTCTGAAATTACTTTAGGAAAGTGGCTCTTTGGGAGCTGAAGAGCCTGTTCAAAGAGAGAAAATAGGTTTGGAGAGGCCTTGCTGTCCACCAGTCTCTACAGTGGACAGTCTCTGCCCCCTCCCTCATAGCTGTCAGGACTCCCATCAGGGGCTGCAATGCCAGGCGGGTGCTGTGCTGCTGATAAACACCTCCTGTCTGAGTGATTTATGCCCCTGTCACCTGCACTTTCTTCTCCCTCTACCTTGCGTGGTTTGTTTTCTAATGATTATTGCTAAATCAGGGTACCATAGGAGAACAATGGGGGCAGGGTGGTGGTTGGCAGAGAAGTGAGGGGGAAGCAGGGGGCATGAAGAACAGAGATCTTTCTATGAGAAGCCTACAGCCAAAGAAAAACAGGGCTGGGCTTGGTGGGTTTTTCTGCTTGCACTCAGCCACCTGGCAGAGGCATTTCCTTTATCAGGCTCACCCTAGCCCAGGTCCTGTATCTGGCAACTAGTGGGTCTGCCCATGGTGGGGGATGAAGCTGCTTCCATGGAAACTCAGGACCTTCACTTGCTCCTACTTCTTTTCCTTCCTACAGGGCTCTGGCCGCTATGCCATCTACATAGCTAACTATGCCAATGGGAGAGTTGGCCCACATGCCCTCATTGAGATGGATACAGCTGCCAGTGATCCAGAGCGTGGTATTGTGGCCCTGAATGATGTGGCTGCAGAAGCTGGAGTCAACAAATTCACAGGTGTGATGGCAGAGAGTTGGTGCTCTAGTAACTGGTCCTATATAAGGAGAAGGGGATGTTAAGTAGTTTTCCCACAAATATCTGTATCAGAAAATTGCTGATAAGGGCCATCTCCAGAGTTGAAGACCCTCTTAGCATACTGTTCTTCATGGGTCTCTTCTTTTGTGGCTACTCCTTAAAAGTATGGGGAGAGACTTGTTTTATAGAATAGGAGAGCAGCAGGCTTCATCTCTCCCACCAAATGTCAGAAAGTATGCCATGTACTTCTACATCTGTCCTTTGGGTAATATACTTCCACTCCTGTCATCCCCTACCCCACAATACTCCATCTATTCTGTCAGTCCAGGATATTGTGGGGGAAATCAAAATGGCAGCCAACAAAAACCATGGCATTCTCCACTGGCTTTTGGCATTTTGTATGTATGAATTCACGTGTTCATTAGTAAGGTTTTGGGACAGTGTTGGGAAAATACAGGAGTAATAAAAATGCAGCCTATGTACCACATGGAGCCTTTCAGCCCCATTTTGCAGCTTCTAAACTGCACGATTCAATTTTTAGATGATTTCCACTGGGATTTTTCACTGCAAATAGCCAAAACTAGCTCAAATCCACCATAAGATGTGGTGGTTTTGCCCCAGAATACCCCCTTGAACTCTTCTTCCAAATTCTAAATAAATAAATAAATGCCCCCCCCCCAATGATATGTCACACCTGGTCAAATATAAAGTACCAGTGCAGCATGCAGAGGGCTGTCAAGGTGTGGAATAATGGCCCCTAATACCTTCACAATTGCAGTGGGGGGAAATCAAATAATGAATCAAATAATGAACATCCTTAGAGCTGCAAGTTATCAGGAACCAATAGTCCTGGAGGGGTTTGCCTCACGTTGATTCTGGCTAATCCAGTCAGCACTGAATGGTCATCATCCTGTTCTCAATCTGCATGGCACTGAATTGCTAACCAGTTCCGTAGTAACTAGGGTAAACTGGAGACTGCTGATAGAGAACAAACATCTATTGCACAATGAAGTTCAGTATCATTCTGGCTAACTAATTGTGAAGAGAAATGGGAAGGAGTGGGACAGTGAACCAATTGGGTAGCGTGTTCTTGGTCTTGAAACTTCACATCTGGGAATGTTCCCCAGTGCAGTTGTCATCCCACCCCAGCCCCACAAGTACAGCATGTCCAGTCCTTTCACTGCTCTCCTTCTCAGGGGGTCGAGGCGTGGCTGTGGGGCCCATTCTCAACGAAGCAGCCTCTGACATCTTTTGTGACAATGAGAATGGAGCCAATTTCCTTTTCAAGAACCAGGGTGACGGTACCTTCATAGATGTAGCACCCAGCACTGGTGAGTATCTGGCCAGATAGATGGCATTCAGAGGCCTGGATGTTAAGCAGAGAAATGGCCATGTAGTACTCATTAATCTGAATTCTGAAGTCTTCCATTTCATTTTTTCTTTTTTGGCTTATTGCTGGTGTGTGTGTGTGTGTGTGTGTGTGTGAGTGAGTGAGTGTGATGACTGCCTGCAGGCTCAGCCAGTGGTAATTTAGCGTCTGGCTGATCATTGGAGTTTAACGAGGTGTCAGGGTGGCATCCATCACTAAGGTGCTGCTGATGACACCTGTTCTCTTTAGAAACACTCCTTCCTTGTCAGCAAGAGAATAAGAATAGGATGGCTGAGGGAGGGAAAGGCGTAGGATAAGTGAAAGTAGAGTTTTACAAGGGTTCAATAGACCCTATTTTGCAACTGGTCGCCCCACTACACCCCACAACCTACTGCTCTCACTGTCCTTGCTTTCCTGTGGCAGATGGAATTTGAGCTACTAGACAGCCCTCTTTGTCTCCTCTACATAAGTGTGTGGGATGCGGTTCATTCCCTGAGTCCCATATCTTCAGAAGGGACTTCTCAGTGAAAGTACGGAGAGCTGTTCACATTTGGACACATAGCTCCTTGGACTTTTTTGTCATCCTCTGTAGGCTTGGATGATCCCTACCAGCATGGTCGTGGTGTCGCATTGGCTGATTTTAACCGCGATGGCAAAGTTGACCTAATCTATGGCAACTGGAATGGACCGCATCGGCTCTATCTGCAGATGAGTGCAGGTGGGCGTGTCCGCTTCCGGGTAAGTGCCACCTGCAGGAGGAAGGGCCCAAAATGGCATATAGCAAGGATTTGCTGGGCTGTGAGCAGGAATATTGGGTGGGCAGGAAGGGCTCCAATAGCTGAGGAGTCCAACAAAGAGCAGAATACATCAGTTACCTCCAGTCACCTAAGAAGTGGATGTCTCTGCCTCCAGTTAAGTTGCCAGATGTTTCTTGTTTTAAAACTTTGCCTCATATTTCAGGCCTGTAGCAACACAGACCAGGCAGCCTTTCCCTCACCTTGGTTTCCATTCCAGTCAGCCCAAGAGCAGCAGACCCTGCAAAAGACTATAGTGTCTAGTCTATATATCCCCCCACCAGCAGTGTTATCAAGCTCCTCAGCTCAGCCACAGCTCCTTCTGTTCTGTCATCTGTTTCCACCCTTAGCCCTGAGCTTCCTCTTGGCCCTGCTCTCGCCCAATCCCTGCCCCACTAATCCCCGTCCTTCCCCCAGGACATTGCCACGCCCAAACTGTCCATGCCATCACCTGTCCGCACCGTCATCGCTGCTGACTTTGACAATGACCAGGAGTTGGAGGTCTTCTTCAACAACATCGCCTATCGCGGCTCATCTGCCAACCGCCTCTTCCGGTGGGTGAGAGCCACATGGCCACCAGAGACTGGGGCAGTGGGCTCCCCATCTTATTAGGCTTTGGGCATTGCAGGAAGGGCTTCCCTACACCTGAGCCTGGGTCACATCCCTAATGTCTTTAGAAGCACCTGCATGCAGCACTGGGAGTATGGGAAGAAGGGAGGAGGGAGGTCTGGATTCTTGATCCAAAAGACAGTGACATTTAGTCCCCTATGTCACAGCAGTCCTTCTGGAGTAGAGTGACTCCACTAACATTTCATGAAATGGGGAGGGTGTGTCCTCTTCGGTTCTATTTCCAAGCCTCTTGCCTGCTGGCCAGCTGACAGAACTTTAGCTGACCCCCTTCCTACATCACTACCCATACAGACAGTCTGTTCTGCCTAGACTACATCCCTGGAGATTCCAGCTTTCACTAATTAGCACTTATGCACGGTTCCCATTAATTGTAGGCAATCAATGGCTCGTTAAACAGAGCCGCTTACATTTCTCAGGCTAATAAAGTGATAGCAGCATGTGGCAACTCCAGGGAGATTGTGCAGAGACCTGCCATTCTGCCATGCGAGCGGGTAGGGCCCCTTTTAGAGAGATGAGGATTGGCAAAGATGGGCTTAGTGTGTGGACACAGAGTAGCCGCCACTCAACCATAGGATCACCCCACTGAGGGTGCTTCTACGGGAAGAGAGAGCGCCTGCTCTTCCCTACTACAGTCCCTTTCTGACACAGGGTCACCCGCCGGGAACATGCTGACCCAGCCATTGAGGAATTGAACCCTGGTGATGCTCTAGAACCAGACGGACGTGGGACAGGTGAGTGACTGTGGTGTCTACTGTGGATCATGACTGTGTGGCTACACCGAGCAAGAATAGAACAGAGGTAAGTGAGATGACTGTAACTGGTGGAGTGGATTGGGGCTGAACTTGTGGCAAAGTTGAACCAGAGCTCTGAGTCAAATTCTCTGCTGGTGACCCTTTTTCTGCCAGAAAGCATCTAGAGATGCTTCCAGAAGACTTCTATTGCTCAGAATTATTGGGCAGCTGTTATATCTTTTTTGCTTTCTTAATGGAGTTCTCTGATAAGAAAACAAAAGACAGAAGAAACTAAGGGAAAACACTGGAGGACTGCAAATGAAAGACAAGGACATCCAGAAATCTCTGTAGACATCTGTGAATTAGGCACTATGATTGCACATTTGGGGCCTTTCCTCTCACTCTGTTGTGTAGAGCTCCAGACATCTGCCTTAAAGTCCTGCTCTGTTGGCATCACTGCTGCTGGGGTTATTCAGGAAGTCTGAATACTGGCCCTAAGATTCAGATCCTTCTTATGTCCCAAGGAGTCCACATGCTTTGCCATGGCAGGAACTTGAAAAAGGCACAGGGAAGGGTGGACAGATCGTAAAGCCTGGATTCTTGGGTTCAACAGAACTTTCTAATTCATTTCAGACTGAGCATTCACATGGCCAAAGCCATGTGTTGTTCATATGCTTAACTGTTGCTTGCTTGCTTGCTTGCTTGCTTGCTTGCTTGTGTGGTCATATTTACATTCTGCTTTTCCTCCAGTGAGTTTGAGGTAGGATATGTGACCCTCCTCCTTATATTTTATCTTCAAAACAACATTATGAGGTAGATTAGGCTGAAAGACAAGGACTAATCCAAGGTCAGTGGCTGAATTTTAGGACTCAGCGGAGACTTGAGCTCAGATCTCCCAGCTCCCACTCTGACACTGAAACACTATCAAGGAAGGAAAGGGTAGTCTTTGTGTATGATTCCTATTTGCAGCCCAGATGCTGAACTCTTGGTTCACCTGCTGAATTCTTGAGCAGAAAGGGGTTAAAAGTGCTGTCAGTGACAAAGCATTTGACACCAGGAAGAAGAGCAGCCCCTTGGGTAGACAGTCATGTGGATGGACAATGGCACTGCAGGCAAGTCAGGGCTAATTTGGGTCTAACCAGGGGGCAGAGGTGGAAAACACTTATATTTCTTGACCCTCTCATTATCCGAGCTGTGATTGTGGAGGAAGAATGTAGACCTATCAAGAAGGAGATGCTGAAATAAGCCTCTGCTTAACCAGGTGGTGTCATTCCAGGAGGTGCCGTGGTGGACTTCGATGGCGATGGGAGGCTGGACCTGATCCTGTCACATGGCGAGTCCATGGCACAGCCACTTTCCATCTTCAAGGTCAATGAGGTGAGTTCAGAGGGTGCTCTTCCTCATAATGTCTTTAGAGCCTGACAGCCCTCACACCTGTCAGCAAGTATGGTCCCACCAAACTCTCTTTAGTTTCATGCCCACTTCACACCTTGTTTGTCTGTTTGTCCATCTCCGCAGGGTGCTGGCAACAACTGGCTGCGGGTGATCCCACGCACACGCTTTGGGTCATTTGCTCGTGGTGCTAAAGTGGTGCTGTTCACGCGGCAGAGTGGTGCCCATCTGCGCATCATCGATGGAGGGTCTGGGTACTTGTGTGAGATGGAGCCTGTTGCCCATTTTGGCCTAGGTGAGTGAATGAGGGGGGAGGAGGGGGAGGGGGAGGAGGAGGAACAAAACTCACAATGACCCCTACATGTCCTGTCTATCTTCCAAATTATGCCAACAATATGGAGTTTCCCTGCTCTTCTCTTGTCTCTCACCCTGCCCCATGAAGAAGTTGGGAATTTTACTTTTGGGGGAATACAACGCATAGATTCCCCAGCTGGCATAGCCAGTGACTATGCTGGCTGGGGAGAGAGCGCCTGGGAGAGAGTCGAGAAAAGTTAGTTTTCCAAGTCGGAAACCAATGCCTCTCTTTGTATTATCCCAGCCTTGAATTCCTCTGCTTCTGTTACTGTCTCCGCGGTAGATTCTATACAAAAATGAAGCCTAGCTATACCCAGTCTACAGCAATCTTCTTTCAAGATCCTTGGAAAGTCTGTTTCCATCTCCTCATATAATTAAATGTATGAGGAGCACAGATAGGAGTTTGCATCCCCAGAGAGCATATCTTGCCAGGAGACACTCTGACTGCCCCCTCCAGCTGTTCTTGCAGAAGGCACTGTGTATCTCCACACCTCATTACTCTTCCACAGCTCCAAGGTGGCTCAGTTTAGTGGGGCATGGCCAGGTTAGACAGAGGAGGAAAGCCAAGTGGCTCAGAAAGTCAGAGGGTCTACACGCCAGAATGCCCACAACCCTGTTCACAGCTGGCCTTGTACCTGGGAACTGTGCTGATGGGAGTGACAGCACAGAGTGATTAATGGGAGAACATGACCCTATCAAATCCCTTGGACTTTCACCTCTCTTGCAGAGCTTGGAAATTAACTTTTTGAACTACAGGTCTTGGGAACTCCCAGTCAACATGGCATTAACTGAGTGGGGTTATTAAAATGGGGAAGCAGGCTAGGATAGCATTTATGGGCTCATATAGTTGGAAGAGGGACCACAAGGACCATCTAGCCCAGCCCCTTCTCAGGGAAGGAATCCAGAAATATCATGCCTGCGAGGTGGCCATCCGACTATCCAACCTTTATAAACAAACCTCCAATGAAAGAAAGGCCGCTTCCTTCCAAGGTAATGTATTCTACCGGTGAACAGCTCTTACCCTCAGGAAATTCCTTGTGATATTTAGAAAGGAGAAGAATGGGATTGTGGCAGTGGTCCATCTCCCTGAATGAGCTACACTTTCTTCCCTCAATCAGTCACCTCTTCCTTGCCCTTCTTCCTTGTAGGACAGGATGAGCCCAGCAGCCTGGAGGTGGTTTGGCCAGATGGCAAGTTTACCACTCGCACCGTAGCAAACACCGAGATCAATTCTGTGCTGGAAATCCCCTACCCTCAGGACACTCCAGAGTCTCCCCCTATTATATTTCCTCTTGAGGTGAGCCCACCTTTGATAGTTGCATGTAAATGACTTGGAAGGACCCCTCTCAAACTTCCCCCACTTCAATCCAGCTTTCTTTCTCTCACATTATGAAGGAAAATAGCTCCCAATGGAAGCTCTGTACCAAGAGTCGAGGCTTTTGTCCCGTTAGTTTGTGAGGCAAATTGCCAACCTATGCTGTGTTTCCTGCATAAGCAACATCAAGAACCATCACACCCTCTAATAAACAACTCAGCACCCTGCGCCAAAAGAAACAGAGCCAAAACAGGGCCACCAAGAAACAAAATGGCAGAACCCTGAGATTTAAGAGAAATACAAAAGAAAAAAAATCTAAAAATAAAGCACCAGATGTATAGGGAATACCACTACCACCACAAACCCAGCCAGTTGAGTACAAGGAACTGGCCTGATGCAAAAGATTTAACTGCCTGATGCAAAAGATTATATGTTACACACACTCTCCATTATATGTACAGAAGCTGACTAGAGTAGTATTTGATATTTACATCAACACTGGCAATAACAGCCAGAGAGTAGTAAACAGGTTCAAGGAGTGCAGGACGAGCTATATGACGCAATAAACTCTGCTCTCCAAGTAAGGTAAAGAGACTCAGGAGGAACAGCTACGGGGCTGCCCCCATTGTTCCCCAGAGCCTGTCATCTGAGATAGTTGCTTCATTCTGCCTGATGGTAGAGCTGGCCCTGCAAAATCCACTTTTGTTTCAAATCCCTCTATGAGGCACTCCTCCTTGGAGAAATTGCTACCAGTTTGGAAGTGAAATGAGACCCCCCTATCTGTGGTAGTGACTGAGCTTGGAAAATTTATTTGTCTGAACTATAGCTCCCAGAATCAAACACTCAGCCTGTGAGGTCATGTTGACTGGAAAATTCTGAGAGTTGTAGTCCTAAGGAATAAATTTTTCAAAGCTTTGAGTGGGTTCTCCATGCTCAAGAAGCATCCTGGGTATGTTTGCAGATTCTGAGAAAATTACAGTTAACATACCCTGCTGAAACAAAACAAACCTTCCTGACAGGAACTGGTAATCTTACACAATGTTAATGATAACTGAGCCTCCAGAAAGACAGCAGGGAGCAGAGCAAGGGGAACAGTTTATTTAGAAAAAAGGCAAAAGATAGGAAGTGCTAGTCTATCAATCAGGTTTCTTAAGAGAACAGTTTGGTACACAGAAGTCATGTTGAAAACTCAACCTGAGAAAATGGAAGGCTGAGGAAGAAAGGAAATTGATCTGCTCAAGCCCCTGACATCATATAATAAGTATCGTGGAGAGGAATTAGGGTTGAGGGGGATGCTCTTTCCATTTCCAGAACAGCATGCCTCCAACCACCCTGCTGTCTAACTATAAAATACTCAGGTTTAGATCTGTCAGCCCTCTGGTACTAAAGAGCACAGTGAGTGGAACTGGTGAAGAAAAAAGGAGATCTTTTATCCTTCCCCACTTCTATTCCTCAGGCTTATCTCCCAGCAAGTGGGGACTGAACAGCAGTACTTGACTCGGGTTCAGAGCTCTCTACCTGACTTGTCACTTCTTCTTTCAAGAAGCCCTTTCGCACTACAGCTGTAGCACTATGATTCCACTTAAACTGCCATGGCTCAATCCTATGGAATCCTGGAGTTCCATGAAGGATTTAGGATTATCAATCAGAGAGCTTTAGTGCTGCATCAAACTACAAACCCCAGGATTCCACAGGATGCAGCCATGGCAGTTAAAGTGGAAGTATAGCATAACAACTGTGTGGTGTGCAAATTAGGAACTGCATAATATTTCCTAATCAACAATGGCTCTACCTCTTAGAAAGAGAGCAGAAAGGAAAGCTCATCAGGTATCAGAATGAAAGCAGAAGGGGAAAAAAAGAAAAACTAAAATACTTGAAATTTAAGAAGGCTTGTTAAAGGAAAAAGAAAGGCAAATGGAAGGGGAATGAAACCAGAAATTTGGCCTCACATGTAATTTTGGAATAAATTATCACTATAGTTTATACTATGTCCCACTTTAAGTGCCATGACAATGTCCTGTGAAATTCTGGGGCTTGTAGTTTTATGAGGCCCTAGACCTAGAGCTTTCTGGATGGGAAAGCTAAATGCCCCTCCTTCAACTGCAAATCCCAGGACTCCATGGGATGTTGTCATGGCAGTTAAAGTGTAATCATAGTGCTATAACTGTGTAGTGTGAAAGAGTCCCTGAAATATACTCAGATCTAAATATCACTATATATCGTAAGTGTATAGCTACATTATTTTAGGGAATGTGCAGTTAAAGTGATTCCATGAGAAAGGTATCTAAGCCCCAGGGAGAACTCTGGCTTTTGTTTCTTCTGCTCCATAGTACTTCCTTTTCTAAAACTCTTTCAGTCTGTTCTCTCTGGTAATCCAGTCTTTCTGTTCTGAGGCTCCCTGAATTGTGGCAGCAACCTTAAAAATGGATCAGAGTGAGTGGCTGTAAGTGGCAAAGCAGTAAAAGGGACCTTGGCGTTGGACAGAGAATAACTAAAGTGATGTTGTCAAAAAATGTGCTTCTGTTAGCACAGGAGCTTCCAGTGTTAGTGGTACAGTGACAAGAGGCAAAGAATATCTGGGCTATCAGTAACAAAAAGTTCTGCAACGCTACCCTTCAAGCAATAGCTATGACCAAATGGCTTGAGTAAATTCTCATGAAGCCACCCAGCACAAACTCTCTCTCTCTTCCCATAGCTATAGCTCCTATGTAGCCTACAATGGGACAGTATCCTCAACCAGTAAAGAGCTGCAGAAATTTACAAATAGAACTGGAATGCTCTCTTCATTTGATAAAAGAGATTATTACAGCAGGATGGCAGTGGGGGTGGGGGGAATTATGACATTGCCCCTAATTAAGAATGCTGCCTCCCCAGATGAAATTTTCCTTCAGTTAAACATTAAAATACATTAAATGCATCCCTCAGTGAACAAAGCCTCTGACAAAGAGGATCTTTTTTACAAAGGCCTTTTCCGCACCTTACCTTACCTCATCGTCCTCCAGTCACGATCCTGGCAGCACCTTTTGTGAGAAAGGAGCATGACGGAAATGCTCCCCTCCACACTAGACTGGCTTCTGCAGAAGGGAGCGGGAGGTACACACCTCTTTCTTCCACAGTGCAGCCTGACTCTTTCCCATGCTGCACTGGGGCAGGAAGCACCTCCATCATGCTTCTGGCCCTTCTGCATGACAGGTAAATGTGTCAACATCGTGCAATCAGAGGTCATTGATGGAGAAAATCCATCAATGATTTACCCTGTGATTGCACTGGCTGGCAATGGGAGAAGGATGGGACCTCAACAACATCTTGCAGATGCATCGTCACGGTCCTACTCTTCTCCCATCCCTATGCCAGGTTGCCATGTCCATGTGGAAAGGGTCAAAGTTTTTTAATGCTTGCTGACCTCCATGCTTTCCTTCTTATCCTCTGTCTAGCTTGACAAATTTGAGAGGATGGTCAAGGAGGGCTGGAGAAAGATAGAAACATGTCTGAAGTAAAGAAAGCAATAAGACTTTAGCTGGGAAAGAATGGGATTCTCCTCTAGCCAATCCTGCTGTTGCTGTGTGTTCCTGCCAACAGTAGGCATGGGAAACAGCAGCTGCCTGAGGAATCCCTTGTTAAGTATGGGTGAATAGCAAAGCAGAGGAATGGGGGAAGCATATCAGCCTGATTCACCAGCTATCTCCAGTAAGTTAAGAAAAAAAAAAACATAGATCTCAAAGTTTTGCCACATAAGAATGGAAACATAAGAAAAGTAGAGCCCTGTGAAAGAAAGAAAAAAAATCACTGGATACATTGTGGAAGAAGCTTTTAAGAGGTCCCAAAAGATTGAAAATGTTTTTGTTTATTTATGCAAGGCTTATGTTACCTGATTATTTCATTTCACATGCACATATTGTTAGTTTTGAGGCAGGAGAAGCTTGCTGAAATGTGTTGAACTGCACTTCTTTTTTTGTGGTGTTTGAAACCATCCCTATTCTCTCCATTTTATTTCTGCCTCTAATACCATGATTTCTGTTAAAGAAGTAGAGTAATGTTCAAGAATGCACCTACTTCATTAAATGAGATGTACCTGTATAGGAAGCTGCCTTACATTGTCACAGGCAGCCATCAAGGAATGAAAAAATTAATCTCAGAAACAAGGGGAATGAATAACAGATAAATGAGGAGAAGGAGAAGGAATTCTACAACAACTTTCCGTCATTTTTGAGAAAGGAATGAATTATGTACATAAAATGTTCTATTTATTGTACTGTTTTATTTTTTTATACTTTTTGTTCCAAATTTCAGATACTATTTCCTAAAATGACTCCCAGAAATTAAAAAAAAAGAAAGAAAGATCTTTTCCTCAGGCTTACAAACTCAAATAGGCATGACGCATGAGAGAAAGGGAACAGAAGGGAAAGGTAGAGGAAAGAGATCAGTATGATAATTCTAGGATGAGGTAGTGAGTTGTAAACAAGCATTTGTATCCAGCTGGGACCAATCATCCCTTGCTGATGGTCTTCTTGGATGGAGATGCTTCAGGTAACCTTGCAGCCCTTTGCTGATGGCAGAGCCCAGGGTGTTCTTCTCTTCATTTCTACAGCCCAAGGACAACTTGCAATTGCAGGATGAGGCTGCTTTCTGGAAGATAAGGATGCTCCATCAAGCAGATCCTTCTCTGGATAATGCATAAGACCATAGCAGTCTTCTTCCCTTTGCCTTGATGTTCTTCTTGGACAACAAAGAGTACAATCCCCCACAAGCCCTTGGTCTCCTTAAGTCTGGCAGTAGAGGGGCACTTTAAGTTCATTTGTTTCTGCTGCGTGATCAGTGGTGTGGTACAACCAGGGATTGCTGGGTCAAAATGCTGGCATTTTTTTGCTTAACAGGGACAATGATGTCATCTGCCAGGCAACCATTACTCAGGCTTTGCTGTTGCTTCTAAACTTAGCTGCAATCCCCATAATAGTGGGGTTAAAACAGATGTTCAAGTAGAAGACTCTTACATCAGAGACTCGACACACTGAAGAAAAGGGACACCAATTTATTGACACTAACACCATCACCCCCACTATTCCTGGGCTATGTTTATCAGTGCGACTTGCACATTACTAAATCAAAAAGACCGCAGAACAGTAGTATAATGGAACCAGGACTCACAGCGCTGAAGCACTGGGTTTACATTTTTAAATGAGCAGAGACAATTATGTGATTTGCCCACCCACAGAGGCTTCCCTCCTCCATTTAGCTGTAATCTTCTCAATAGCTGAATTTAAAACAGGTTTTCTAAGAAACAATACATTGATGTGAGCAATTGATAATGCAAAGTATTTACAGGTGGCTTGGCTTTGAATTGGCAATTAAGGTCCATTTGTTTTTAAAAAATCTGCTCCTATTGCAGATGACAATGGCTAGAACTGATTTGTTGATATGGATCAATAAAACTGCATGTATTTCTGGACTCTTCTTGGGTACATCTATGGAGACCATCGTGATGAATATCTGCACCTTAAAATTTATTGCTACACCACTGTGCATGATTATAGTCAGAACAATTGCATCAGATTTTGTGTTTTATTATTTCTGTTTGTATCCAATCACAGGTATTATAGTGAGATTGGTCAGAGAAATAAGAGCTGCGTATACTAGCAAAACGTGATGGGGTTCCAGCAAAACACGCAACCTTTTTCATCAATGATCTTAGTATTCCAGAGTAACAATTAACCTCTTTTTCTTGACAAAATCACATCAGAAAATACTGAAAAGAAATAGGTGCATAGAAGTAAACAAATTGAGGCTGTGGGGAATAACTGAAGAAATAATAAGATCCTTTGAGTGTTGAATGCCATGCCCATATTCCCTGTAGTTTTAAAGCATGCAGGGGGAACTCAATACACACTTTTCAGAATTGACTGTATATCAAAAACACTCAGAAGTGGGAGCTACTGCATTAGTTACTATATGGTCTGAAGCAGAAATTGCAGTGATACAAATTCCTCAGCTCCATGAAAATGGCATCTCAGCACAGGCAAGGTAGAGAGAGAGAGATGAGCCTGAAGGGAAATTAAGCGCTGATGACAGATTTCTCTTGTTCCTTCACAGTGTGGCCAAGGATTCTCTCAGCATGAGAACGGGAGATGCGTTGGTGAGTCACCTGGTGAGGCAGAGGAGTGAACAATACTTGGGTGCCATTTTTCCTCTGCCTGCAACTGAGCTCCACAGGGCAGAATGCTGGTTCTTTGGTATTCAGTGACCGCAGTGTGGTTGTACTGTATTCTGAGAATAAAGGATTAGACCAAGTGTGGTGCTGAGCAGCTGTATCATTAGAGTCTGTCTAGGCCTGCACCATGCTACCTTTCTCTCTCTCTTTCTCTCTCTCTTCCCTTCTTCTTAGATATGGATGAGTGTGCAGAATTTCCTTTTGTCTGTCCAAGGGGCAGGCCTGTCTGCATCAACACATATGGCGGATACCGTTGCCGCAGCAACAAGCGCTGCAACCGGGGCTTTGAGCCCAATGAAGATGGCACAGCTTGCGTTGGTGAGTTACTGATTGTTTAGGCGTAGTAATAAACTGGTTGCTCTCAAAACTTGAACTTGGGACTTAGTCTCTGAAGTCAGGCAACAGAAAAAGGAACATGCTCTTCCTGGTTCAGGCCAGGGGTGTAGCTATGGCAGAGGCAAAATAAGGGCACTGCCCTTCCCACCTAAATAATTCTGCCCGCCTGTGAAATTTTCCTTCAGTCCCCAGATTTCTAGTGTTACAGTAACATCCGCTAAGTATTTGGAACCGACCATTTAGGCATCCAAAGCAACAGGGCAGAAAAGATAACAAGGGAATGCAATCCCAGCAAATATAAGAGTTCCAGGCATGAACAATTTTCAGTGTCTCACTCTGTGCCATGCTAGAAATTTAGAGACTGAAACAAAATTTCATGGAGGGGAAGAAATTCTTATTTGAGGGGAGATGCCCTCATTTTGCCCCTTTGTAGACGTACTCTTGGGTCAGTCAAGGGAAAATTTAGATGGAACTGGGATTGTGTATATGTGTGCAGGTGGGAGCAAGAAAGAAGCAAACAATATATGGTGGGTCTTTTTTTGTGCTGATTAATGAGAAGATGAGAGCCAGCATGGTGTGGTTTGAGCATTGGACTACAACCCAGGAGAACAGTATTTAATTCCCCACTCAACAGTGGAAACCCACTGGGTGACCTTGGGCACATCACACACTCAGCCCCAAAAAACTTTGTGATAGATAAGTTCACCTTAGAGTTGTCATAAGTCAGAAATGACTTGAAGCCACATGACAATGACAACAATGAGAAGACATGCAGGAACAATGTAGCATTTGCTTCCTATTTTGTATTCATTGCCCAAACAAAGGAAGACAGCAGTGGACAAGAAATGAAAAAGTGTATTTCGGGGCCAAACTAGATGTTTAGCATTAGACCTGAGTCTGGAAAAACTTAAATCATTATTGAAAAGCTGTGACACAGTAGGAAGAGAGTGGAAGGAACAGGTGAGGGAAAGAATGCTTAAACTCTCTTCCACCTGTTTATCTTCCCTGTATCCCCCTCTTGCATGGATGCTACTGAGGTTTTTAGGGCTGTGTCTGCCACTAAATATCTGGTTCAGGATCCTTCAACTTTACTGACCATTTCTGTCTCACTAATTGCCGCTAACTGATGTTCTGTCCTTTTCTTTCTGTCTGTCTCTGCCTGTTTCCCTCTCTGTGCAGCTCAAGTGGCCTTTTTTGGAGGATATCCTTCTTCAGGGACCTGGTTTGGCCCCACCTTGTCCTCAGCCCCACTCCTTCCATTTTGCCTCGGACTCTGCTTTCACTCCTATGCACTTTAAGCCTTGCCAATAAATCAAGATGTAGCCTTTATGGATGAACTGGCCTTCCCTGTACTCCTTCCCTCCACTTTCTCTCATCCAGCCTTCTCATGGTGGTCCCTGGGAACATGGACTGAGGTGGGGACAGCCATCTTTGCAGAGGGCACTACTCTACCTGGCTGATGACACTGTCAGTAGAGACACACCCCTTGCATGTTTTCTGAGAAAACAGACAAGGCAGAGGCCTCACCACTGCTTTGTCTCCTCAGTGTGGCTGCTATCTTCCTAGGAGTTTGCCTTTAACCAAGATGGCAGCTCCTGCTGCAACTGCCATCTTCCTTGGAGCTTGCCTTTACCCAAGATGGCACCTCCTGCTGGTAGTTGCTTGCTTGGTTAAAAAGAAATCAATACAATTACCCTGTGCCTGCTGGTTTGGCCTATGAAGTTATTGCTTCCCTTCTCCTCTTCCTCCTTCTCCAGCCTGACTGAATCGGGATTCACGTCTGATCTTGTTTTACCAATATGTGTCTACTGTTTGAACCCGCTCTGTCTTCCAGCTGGAGAATCACCCTTCCCCTTCCACACCCAATAAACTGTACAATCTCTATAAGCACCTGCTTGCAAGCTATGCTTGGGTGTGGCTGTGGTTGTGGACAACAGCCCATATTCAGAAGATGAAAAGAGAATAGGGTGATGTAAGACAATGGTGTGTGCCTGTTTCCTTTTGCAAGAAACTTGTGACTACCTACGGGCAGTAAGTAGCCAAAGAGTTAGCAGGGCAGTTTGCTGGGAATGCTCCCATGAATTTGTGGCTACACAAGAGACAACACAGTTAAAGGATTTTTGACTCTGAATTTAATGGTCTTATATGCTTATGATCTTGTAAAAAATGCAATATGCTAGTCCTGTTGTACTGGACCACCACCCCCATTCTGTTGAATGAGGCCTTAGACTTCTGCCCCAAAGTCCTGCTGTGATGGGCTCACTGGTAAGAGAAGGTTCCAGTTTGCAAGATGGATGCACTTTGCCCATTTGACTTGCAGCATTCTTTGCTCAAAGCAGCACAATAGCACTAATAGTCCAAGCATCTGAATTAAAGCAATGCAAACAGTTCAAAGATAAGGCTAGGCATGTATAATTTAGAAGATTATCACAATGCATTGCAAGCATACATTAGGAGTGAGCAAAATACTCCATGAGAAAACTGTTGGGAAGCAAAGGCAAATACGTTACCATGGCAGACACATTCCCAGAGTGGCCATTGTTTGTTCTAGAATAACCACCATAATTTTGAAGGAGATATGCATGGATTTTTATTCTGATACAAGGAAGAAATTTATAAACACGTAAGGGACATAAACTAGGCAGGTGTGATTAGCCAAGTTTTCCATTTGTTGTTTACAGATGTGTATTTCCCATTCAGAAATTATTGTGCTCCTGTTTTGATACACTGAAAACATACATGCTATGTAAAGCATAAAGGAAAGGAAACCTAGAAGGCTTGAGCACATGACTTGTGACAAACATCCAAGGTAAGGGGGTGGGAGGCAGAAATTCCTGCAGGATTTATAAATGAGAATTGATGGTAAATTAATTTCCAAACCCAAATACAGAGTCTTAGTTCCTGATACTGTAGCAAAGTTTTGTCTAACATTTTTTTTCCTCCATGGGGTCAATTTTCTTTTCCGTCCACAACTTGCAATACAAATTCACATGGTGAAAGACAAGTGATATGACCCTAAAAATTCTTCCTTGTATCAGAATAAAAATCCAAGACAGAGAAGAAATTAGACATCTCCCCACTTTCCTACCTCCATCTATTTATCCACCATCCCCTGGTCCTTTCCCAGGTCTAACATAAGGAGGAGAGAGAATATCTCTTCTCCCCGCCTGATGCTTGACACGTTATATACCAGCTATGAGGAGTACTTGGAAATGTCATTTTCCCACAGGTAGTGACCGATAGCCATAGTTCTTGGAAATGTCATTTTCTAGTACCCCTTTCATGTGACATATGGCCATAGAAGTATGCAAGGAGGGAAAGAGACCCCCTCTTGTCTGTGCTGCTGGAGCAACAATAAAGTCTGGACTGCAATTAGTGACTTACACATGCAAAAGTTTCCCTATAGAAGCACCTGGACATTTTTGTCTGATGTTAAACTTCTGCATTTAGTTCAAGGTAACATAAGCAGAGTTGCATATGCACTGCCATTCTGTATGTGATGCCATTATGCATTGAACATGCAGATGTGCATTTTACATTGCAATTGTGCATTTCACATGTACACATTCGGTTGCACACTGTTGCAATTCACTAATGCACAATCATCACATAACTCCATGAGTGTGAAGTTACACCCTGTTTTCTTGATATATGATCTCAGCCAAAGATAATGGCAGGGTGGAAGGGCCCAGGAAGGATGGCAAAAAGGTAGGCAGACAGGCAAGTAGGAAGTGAAGGGGCAGGGAAAGGCTTAAATGTTACCTTGCTATCAGTGACATAGGCCATTTCCGCACTGGCTTAAAGAAACGGCGCAGAGTGTCCTCCAGAGAGGATGTCTGCACCTGGGAGCAGACTGGGTCCGCACCCCAGCCCACTCCCGAACAACCTGAAGTGGTCGTCCAGCGTGCTTTCGAAAGACCGCTTGAAAGAGGTCTTTCAAAAGCACAGAGCGCGCCACTCTGTTCCTGTGCTCCGGTGCAGATTTGCAGGCTCACATCAGTGCGAGCCTACAATCTGCCTGGGCTGGGCTTTAGGCTGGCGAGCTTCAGCGGTTGGTGGAGAGCCTCCACCAGAAGCTGCCATTTTCTTCCCCAGAGCAGTGCAGAGCGGTGGCCACACACTGCTCCGGACCAGCCCAAAGGTCTGGTAAGTACCGGCACAGGGCGATTCCCTCACCCCGTGCAGAAATGGCCATACTTACAGGCAAAACAGGATCTGAAATATTTTTGAAATTACATTCAGTGAGACTGAACTATTTTCTGTATTGAAGAGATGGTTTGGGTATTGTTTTTGTTTTTGCTCAGTTCTCAGTTTACCTTGAGGGAGTTTGGCCATCATTTAAACACTAACAAATAATTTTCTAATGATGTTAGGTGAAGAGAAGGAACTTATAGTCTTAGATGTGGGACTATTCTTTGTAGCTTGCACTTAGCCATTGATGATACTTCTCAAGCAATACCCTTCTAAATCCAGACTATTCTCCTTTGTCTGATACTATTACTCTTTCCTTTTCTAAAGATACTGTTGCAGAGTTTCATTCCTGAGGTTCTTCTAAATGTTCAATTTATCAATGGTCTATTAGTGGAGGACACAGATGTTTGCTGTTTTATTCATTGAAACTGAAGCAGTTCTCATTACATTATGATGCGGTGTCAACTCAAAACATTGTAAATTCTTTTGGTGTACCGATCCAGCACCCTTCCTGGCGTACTCCTGATGTATGGGATTACAGTTCCCGTCAGCCTAGCCAGTATAATCCCTGAGTTGCCTAAAGCTATTCTAAGTACTATTACTAAGTACTATTACTTACAGGTTCTGATTCCTATTGGCATTCTCCATATTTCAAGCATCATCTGTAGGTCCCACATTCTGCTGGAAAATCAGCCAACTTTATATTGTTTTGGAACCAGTATCCTGAGAACCAGAGATGCCTTTTTCTCTACAAATGGTTCAGTTGTACAATAGAAGCAGATAGATTTAACCAAAAAAACAGAGCTGTGGTATGTCTCTAAGCCCATTTCCGCACTACACTCTTATAGCACGATTATTCCACTTTCAGCTTCCTATGGAATCCTGGGGTTTGCAGCTCCCGAAACTGCAAACCCCAGGATTCCATAGGATGTTGAAAGTGGAATAATCGCGCTATAAGAATGTAGTGCGGAAATGACCTAAGACTGCTTTGCCAAGTTGATGGTCTAGATGGTAAGGCCCACTTTATATTTCTACTGAAGATTCACTTAGTTGTGTGTCCATGGGGCATTTTTGAAGGATGGTATATTGCACTCATTTTGCTACAGTCAGCACATACTGAAGACTGTGTCCCATGCTCGGGTCTGTGCTTATGCAGCACCACTGGCCTCAGTGAACATGTGCTGTAGGGTCTGCGTGGTACTCCTCATAAGGACTTGGAAAGACACTATGGGATGCAGCCACCACAGTCAATGTGAGCAATACTCAGCTAGATGGACCAGGGCTTTGGTTTGATATATTGGAATTTGTTATGATTCTACAAGTTACACAATGAATTTGCTACAGATTTAAGGCACACACATCTCTGGTTTCCTGTTTAGTTCACAACTACCAAACCAACAGCAAAGGAAGCACTTATCTGAAGGTGGTTTTAGGACCGTTCAGACACAATTTTGGTCTTTCATCTCTTGCTGTGTAATTGAGAACAGTTATCCCACAGCCCACTTCAGATGTGAAAGGACACAGAGCCAAGGTGTAAACTAACACAAGAGATAAGACACAGAGAGAAGAAAGGGTAGGGAGTGGTTCAGAAGACAACCAATTAGGAAATCGTTCCATCTTCTGTGTAATTGACTTAAAGTTCTAAATATTTCTTAACCATACAAGAAAAGGCTAGATGGATTCTTTCAGGGATAACTTAAATATAGGTCATTTAATGCTGGCATGATGATAATAGTTTAGATCAAAGATGGCCAACTGGCAGTCAATGATCTCTCAGTCCTAGTGCAAAATGAGAGCACACTCTAAAGGAAGAATGGAAAACTTGTAGCATTCCATTTGTTGTTGGACTGTAGCTCTCCTTATCCTCAAAAATTGGCCATGCTGGATGGGGCTAGCGGAAACTGGAAACCAACAGTATCCAGAGGGTAACATAGTCACCATTCCTGCCTCAGAGACCCCTGCATTATACAGAGGCCCCTGGAGCACCTTCTCATTTCACATCAGAATGGGCATCTGCCAGGTCAGAAGAAATGCAGTGCACCCATCCGTACACACACACTATTTCTGATGGCTTAAGCAACATACCCTATTTGCTGGTGTATAAGACTCACTTTTATTCCTGAAAAATATTGTTTGAAAATGGGTTGTGTCTTATATTCCAGTGAATTTTATACGCTGGCAAATAGTATTTGCTGGTGCATAAATGGGATACATCTTATATGGTAGTGCGTCTTATAGGCCAGCAAATACGGTACTTATATAAGATTCCAAATTGTTTTTGATCTGGAAGGTGCCCAAGAGCTTATTTTGACGTCTGTTTGGCCTTCCAAAGCACAGCTTTTTGTGTGAAATCATGAGGGAGAAGGGAGGTTACTGCCAGGTTCTTCAAAGTGGAAGATAGGACCTACCCAACCTGTTCAAACCTAGAGTGACACCATTTGCAGGTGGGATTCAAATGAAGAGCAATTTGGCTGAGTCCAGGTTTCATCCCAGGTTGAAAATGTCAGCCATTAGTTGACTCAGTGGGTTCTTTCCAGTTGTAGGTCTCTGTGCTTTCTATTCAAATCAGCCTATCTTGAAAGAGGTCCTTGCTCTTGTTCTTCATGTGTGGGGAGCAGCTGTGTCTTCATATTTCTTAAGATAGATTTGGAAAATCATTAGATATGGCTAACTTATACCAAAGAAAATGGAGAGAGAGAAAGAATAAACAACTACACAAGTGAAGGGAAAGGAAGAATATATGTAAAAACAAATGAAAACATAATTCAAAGGAGAGGCAAAGTGTATGTTGTGGTGATATGATAAATTATGCCAAGTGAGTGATATGATTAGCATGGATGGCTAGTTAGCATGAGTGGACCACAAGTATGAGTGCATGGTTCATACAAAGTGCTGAAATGTATTTGCCATATAATGTGACCTCTGTATGAATGCATAGGCTGTGCATATGTATGTATGGTATTGCCACAGGGATGAAGCCTCAAATGATAAGCAATTTGGCTGCCTAGCTCCAAGGAACTGAGCTGCTGGGAGGCTTTGTCTTCATCCTGACTTGACCTAGCAATGGCACTGAGACACCTGTAGATGGAGTGGATGCTGGAAATTTTATCTATCACATCAGTGAGGGATTCTGCTGTGAAAGAGATACGGAACCCAGACATCTAAGAGCTTAGAAAAAAGAATTGAAAAGCAACTTTTTCAGAAAGTAGTTTTTTCCGAGCTATGCATCTGGGAGATTCCATGCATCAGTTGACAAGGAGACAGGTCACTTGGCCAGATGGGTCCAGGAGGCCAGCCTGAATGAAGAAGAGGCATGATCAAGCCGTGATTTGTTTCTTGCTTGCTACATGATATCAGAAAGACCAATACTACCAACAATAAGATATGGTGCCAATGCCCTCTAGAGGACAGAAATAGAATTGGAACAGCTTCTGGAACAGCACACAAGATAAGGGATGTGAGAAAGAAAGGGTGGGGAACCTGTGATCCTTCACATTATATTCAGCCAGAAGGATGAGAGGAATTGTAGTCCAATAATATCCAGAAGATCTCACATATGCCCCACATCCTGCACTACAAACTCATACTAGGATTGGTTATGAGAAGAAACGAAAAGAAGAGGGAAAAGCAACCATTGCAGTAGAAGTGGAGAGAGTAAATGCAATCTTGTGGTGTAATGTGCAGGTAATAGCCCAACACCAAGGCTAAAATTGGATCCCTACAGCAGCCCAAGTAAGATATGCATGGCTGTCATGTTGACCATTTCCCCCTGGCCATGAAAGGTGATGGTAATATAGGTAATGGTCCCTTTGGCCATTTTTTTTCCAAGAATGACCCTGAGCACAGCAGGAATGCAATCTAGCAGGTTTCCCCACATGGGGTAATGTGCCCAGCATTAGGCCTTAGGCTGAAAATTTCCACAGGATGTTCAGCTTACTGCTTGCTATGCTCATCTTTCATCCCTTCTTCTGCCCAGACATAGATGAATGTGCCTCAGGTCTGCACAACTGCAGCCAAATCTGTGTGAACACTCAGGGTGGGCATTCCTGCCAGTGCCACCTTGGATTCAAAGTGGATGCCAATGATGCCAACAAGTGTCTGGGTAAGTAGCCAATACTGACTAAGTAAGGTAACAATGGGTTCTCCCAAAGCTCTACAAGGAATGAGTTGGATTAAGTAGCCCAGCATTTTCCTAGTGTGCAACACCATGTCATCTCCCCTGGTTACTGTTGGCACAAAAGTATGAAGGAGAAAGGTTGGTGACTACCTTTTTAGAGTCACAGAGCAGTGATGGAATAACTGTCCTAGAAAAGGAGTTGGGGGAATGTCATTACTAGGTGCCAGAGCTTGGAGAAGCTACTTTTTGTTAGCAGAGCAGCTAGATGGCTGCAGATTGTAGAAGAAACACTTTTGAATATCAGAATGGTTGGTGAGCATATTTTCTCTGGAGTACAATCACATTCAATCTGGAATCCTACTTCTGTTTCGTTCATGTGTAAGTCATTGCACATTTTCATCATATATCCAGATATCCACATTCCTTTCGAAGGAATCAGAGTTACACATCTGCTGCCATGGCCCATATGGATACACATTCATTTGTGCAGTTGGTTTGCTTTTGATTAAACATTCAGTTGTGCATTGGGTTGCACTAGGCTGGCATTCAACAAAAAACTACATGGCAGAATCAGCACGTAACTTCACACATGGAGATTTATACCACACAATACCTGTGCAGCATGTCAGCCTCAGACTCTTGGCTAAGGAAATAACTAAACTAAGAGTTATTAAAGGAAATATATTAAGGTAGCAAAGTTAAGATAAATCACAACTGTGGCAGACAGGTAGGATGCCATGCTTGTTCCTAATTCTTGGAACAAAACCAAGATGTATTCTCTCCAAGAAAAAGTTAAGTACAATAAGGAAGAAATGATAGCAGCAGCTTGAAGGTGGGTCAGTACGACCGAGAAGAATGGAAAAAAGGAAACCTGAGGTTGCCTTTCTCACAAACTATACTCCTTCCACACGAATGCATACATTTTTAAAACAAGCAGGGTTGCATCTGTCGTCTCCAACACTTTTTTAGACTATAACTCTCAGAAAGCCCTCAAAGCTTGGCCCTTGGCTGCTGGGGAATTATGGGAACTGAAACCAAAAAAGTAACTTTTGCAAATACGTTAAAGCAGTTTTTTAAAAAAAAACTCTGCAAAGAAGAATAGAGCTGATTTTATTTGCTGTAACATTTGCTATATTTTATTTGCTGTAAATTCCCTTTGGTACTGACTACTCACACTGAGTGACACACTCTTCTTTTACCTTCTGTTTTTCAGATGTGGATGAGTGCAGTGAGAGGCCAACCCCATGCGATCACATCTGCCACAATGAACCAGGCTCTTTCCATTGCCACTGCTGGCAAGGCTTCTTCTTGGGTCCAGATAGACGGCGCTGCCTGCAAGGCTGATCAATGGCCATAATCATGGACCACAGTGGGAGCTGGCTCACACCCTCTCTGGAATGCATAGCACGCACTGACCTGCGTATACTGGCTCATATATGGCTGGCAGGCAGTGACCATTTGCTGCATGACATTGGTCATTGTTTCTACTCCCCAGCTCAAGGCTGCTGTTCCACTTCCTTCTGGTTAGCACAAGTGGTCTTTCTGGAGAAGTAGGATCACCCTCCCCTTGTTTTTACTGCCTTGATTCCAAAATAAAGCTGATCCTTGATCATTCCATGCCTTTTGCTGAGAACTTGATAGTTTACCTTCTTATCTGCTTTTGACTGGTTCTTCTCTCATGCCTGGCAATACAGTAGAGAAGGCCTTTAGAAAATGGTTTCTTAGGCTTTGGACTTTAGACATCTTGGACTTCATTTCCCAGAAGCTCTGACCATTGGCTATCTAACTGGGCCTTCCGAGTGCTGAAGTCTAAAAACATCTGGAGGGCAAAAAGATGAGAACCATAGCTGTAGAGTCATCTTTCTAGGCTGGAGCACAAGACATAAGAGATCACTACTTAGTTCAGGCCAAAAAAAAATTACTGTAAAATTTATTTACAAGCTGCGTTTATACTTCCTCATCTTTCTTTCAGTGATCCCAAGTCAGCACAAATGGTTCTCCTCCTTCCCATGTTATCTTCACAACAGGTCAGGCTGAGATAGAGCCTCTAGATCCAGGTCACCCAGTGAGTAACAAGACTTGGTAGGTACGGTTCCAGTTGAGTATCCTAATTACTACAACCACACTATCTTCATAACGCTGGCTTTATAACATAAATAAAGGGTGGCATCCTGTTTGTGTTTTATGCCCATGTAAGTTTGTTTATGCATGCAGGTGTACTTTTTGGAACGTCACATCTGTATTCAGTTCACAGTTGTGTAAGCAGAGTTGCACAAACGTAACTGTTTCACATGGAGTTGCACATTCCTCAGTGTTGCATAACTACCCATTAGTGCCTTCAGGGTATGACTCAGTTTAATGGGATTACAGAAACAGGAGGGACATTCACAGAAGCACAACTGGTTGCCCAGTGTCAGTATTCAGCCCAGGGGTGGTGCAGCGCAACTGTCACTCAACAATGTGCACATAGATTCAGACTATAGAATCATAGAATCATAGAAATATAGAGTTGGAAGAGACCACATGGGCCATCCAGTCCAACCCCCGGCTATGCAGGAACACCCTCAAAGCACTCCCGACAGATGACCATCTAGCCTCTGCTTAAAAACCTCCAAGGAAGGAGACTCCACCACACTCCGAGGCAGCATATTCCACTGCCGGACAGCCCTGACTGTCAGGAAGTTCTTCCTGAGGTTCAGGTGGAATCTCTTTTCCTGCAGCTTGAATCTATTGTTCCTTGTCCTGGTCTCTGGAGCAGCAGAAAACAAGCCCTCTCCTTCCTCTACATGGCATCCCTTCAGATATTTAAACATGGCTATCATGTCCCCTCTTAACCTTCTCCTCTGCAGACTAAACATACCCAGCTCTCTAAGTCTATCCTCATAGGGCATGGTTTCCAGGCCTCTCACCATTTTGGTCACCCTCCTCTGGACTTGCTCCAGCTTGACCATGTCCTTCTTGAATTGGGGTGCGCAGAACTGGACACAGTATTCAAGATGAGGTCTAACCAAAGCAGAGTAGAGGGGTACCAGTACCTCCCTTGATCTAGACACCATACTCCCATTGATGCAGCAGAGAATTGCATTGGCTTTCTTGGCTGCCGCATCACACTGCCGACTCATGTTCAGCTTGTGGTCTATGAAGACTCCTAGATCCCTTTCACACGTACTGCTATCCAGCCATGTGTCCCCCATCCTATATTTCTGTATTCCATTTTTTCTACCTAAGTGTAGGACCTTACACTTCTCTCTGTTGAATTTCATTTTGTTAGCCTACTATGTAAGCATGATGTAGGAGCTCAGTTCACCTTTCTTCTTGTTACGTGCCTTCAAGTTATTTCCAACTTACAGCAATAGTAAGGTGAACCTATTGTGAGGTTTACTTGAAAAGATTCGTTCAGAGAGGGTTTGCCATAGCCTTCTTCTGGGTCTGAGAATGTGTGACTTGCCCACAGTCAACCAGTGGGTTTCCATGGCCAAGCAGAGAGTCAAACCCTGGTCTCCAGAGTCATGGGCCAATGCTCAAACTACTACACCATAACACCTCTCAGTTCAAAGTACCTGAAAGTAATATGACATAGGGCAGCATTGCATTATGATATGCAAGTAAGACAAGGCGAGCTGTATGTCAGCAGCAAAACAAGTCTAGACAAAGATTGTAATTTGAACACAGCTCCTTTGTGACTGCCATTCCCCATCCCTGATCTTTTAACAGGTTACTAATCACAGTGTCATCCTCAAGAATTAGGAGTCCAAGCTCAAGGAGCTATCCCCGCTTTTAGAGTTAGTACTGCATTGAAATCCCACCTTTAAATGCCGCCATTATGTTACTGCTAATTTTATATCACGCAGGTAATGATGCTTTAATAGCACAGAATCTGGGGATATCTGGACTTTGGTAAAGAATCTTTCCTTCTTACTCTTACAAGCTAGAATTTCTAAATTCTCCCAGTCTGCTCTTCACATAACCTAAGCTGGTAGCTGGTAGCACAGCCAATGGTTTAGCCCATAAATCAGCCCAAAATCAGGTGACACAAATGTACATTTGCTGGATTTTTTGTAAAGTAATCCAAAGGAAAGGGAGAGGAAGCTTAAATATGATTTTTTAAATTTAAAATATGAATAAATGAGCTGATCATACGAGGAGATGATTCACCGTTCAGAACTATAAACCTTGTGAAAGATGGGTATTTCAATAGTACTTGCCATTTGAACAGCACTTTTTGGTGTGCACACTTGACATGTGTCACCTCAGGAAACTTTACTATAACTTTACACAGGGTCCTACAAGTGGAACCTATAAAACAGTTGCCATGTATTTCCCACCCTCTATGATTACTATTTCTGTTCATTGTTCCATCCATAATGGTCAGGAAGTATGGTGCTTTATGAGTCTTAAGCTGGCATGAGAATTGTGTGGCCCTTCAGATGTTGTTGAACTGTCTGTGCCAGCAGCCTTAGGAAGCATAGCCAATGGTGAGGATGTTGGAGCTGCAGTCCAACAACATCTACTTAGTTCCCACCTTGGTCTAATCAATAGTCATTTGCCTACAGCCAAGATCTGAACTTGGGATTTCTGAACTCACATTCTTACAATGACCTAGAATTCAATTGTTCATGTTTAAGAATATTCAACCAACTTTCTGGCACATAGTTTACTTAGTTACACCCCACTCAGGAAAAGATCGGGAATGGCACAAGCAACGCATCTGATTGCTTTGGGACTTACAAATAATGCACATAAAAACAGGCAAATCCCTAGGGTGGACTCAGCAGGGAGTTCCTATTTGGTTAAGGAATGTCAAGAGCTGGGGAAAGCGACTGGATTACAACTCTGGAGACCAGGGTTTGAATCCCTGCTCAGCCATGAAAATCCACTGGGTTACCTTGGGGCGAGTCACACTCTCTCAACCTCAGAGGAAGACAAAGGCAAAACTCCTCTGAACAATTCTTACCAAGAAAACCTCATGATAGATTCAACTTACTGCATGAGGTTGTGCGAACTATAATAGAGTGTCATTGCAGTTGATGGCTAAGCATCCATTAGATGGCTAAGCATTATTTCAAGGAAGATATTGGCAAAACTGGCAAATTCATGGGATCACCATAACTCAAAAAACAACTTGAAGGCATGTGCATGCAATAGTCCTTGAAATAATGCTAAGCCAGCTAACGGAAGAAATGACAGTGATACTCCTTGTAGTTTGCACCACTCCATCACTCAGGTTCTGACTGTGCAAAGAAAATGAGAAGAGTTTGGAGATAACAGTAACAATGTTAGTGTAGAATGTCTGATCCTTACCTAGAAAAATGGCTCTGCTCTCTGTTGCCTTTGTGTCTGCATTGAGGAGGAAACTTCTTTCCGTTTTGCAATTCCGTGGCCAACTGAATCAGTGTCTATACAGTGCATGCCATTTGGTGAGCAGGTTTCATTCAATGGAAAGTCTGAGATGGCCCCATTTAGACCAGTATGTCTTGAGGTACGACAAAAAGTTTCCCTCTAGTTTTTTTTTAAGAGTGATATCAGATATTCATAGCATAATAATCTCAACCTAGATCAGAGTTAACATATTATGTTACTCTCTAGAGGCCCTTTCTGCATTAGGCTGTTATAGCGCTATGATTCCACTTTCAACATCCTATGGAATCCTGGGGTTTGCAGTTTTGGGAGGGGCCGCCTGGCCCCTCCCAAAACTGCAAACCTCAGGATTCCATAGGATGTTGAAAGTGGAATCATAGCACTATAGCAACCTAGTGCAGAAAGGGCCTCTGTCAATCACAATCACTTCTTTCATTTCACTCTGCTTTGGGCATCCACTACAGTCTATGTAATCACTGCAGATGCTGACTGCTGATGTTTATCTGTCTGTAAGTAATGAAAATTATGCTGATGATGAAGCCAATTGTCAGGAAGCTTAAAGCTGGCTGGCAATGCCACATCATATAAAGTTAAGACTAGATCTCTAGTCCACAGCACCATGCAGAAACTATCACGGTGTCTGCAGTATTCAGTGATTATCGCACAAACCATTTCTGTCTGCTAACAGCAAAATCCAGAATCCATGTAAGCCAAAACACTTGGATTTAAGCTGCTTTTAGTCCTCAGATGAAATTAATGTAACTGGACTGTGCTGAGAAGGTCTGTAGGAAGGTCTGTAGGATCCTCAGCTCAGATCTGATCAGTGCAGATTCACAATGTTAATACCTTTTCGGGATGTCACACAATTGTCTATCTTTAATTTAGCATTTTTACTATAGTTCTGTGCATCAAATTCTGTACTGTGTTTACAAATGACAGGCTCATTTGTTATCTTATGTCTGCCCCACGTCCCCATCTCATCTCTCTCATTTCCTCCCATCAATGCGAGCTTTTAGAAGATATAATATATTCAGAAAGGTTACATCATAGTGAAGTTCATCAAAATGACACTCCATGGTGCAGGATTTAGTGTATTTTCTTAGGGGTCCTGGGGCATATGACTCACATGGTTCCCTGAGTCTCCTGAAAGGGAGGGAGAGAGGGAGGGAGGAGAGCAAGGAAGGAGAGTAAGGATGGCTACTATGTGCCAATTTCCCACCCTTCCTATGTGCTATTGTTTCACATCCCAGGCAAAAGGTCCATAGCCTCTGTAAACCCCACATACTACTTTCCATCTTGTACATTATTCATCACCAAGATGTGCCCTGGGCTGCACTACAATTTCCCCACAAAACTGTATGGCACTAAAGACAACAGCTTTAATTCTGAAGATCATGTACAGAGGGATTAAAAAGGTAGAAACAAAGGTTGGGGGAGCTGCAGGATTTCTCATCATCACCAGCCAACCTAGTCCTTGCACTTATGCAGAAGGATAATGGAAGTAGTTGTTCATAAGCATTGGGATGAGGTAAGGTGGGGAGGCATTCTCTGCTCTTGAACTCAGTTTATAAAGCCCACTATATCCTCTTGGATGTGTTAGAAGAGCCACACATCTCTCTGAGGCATCTGTTTAGTTACTTCCTTCAGCTGTTCTGTTACCCTAGTAGGAATGCTGTAAAGTACCTCAGGGTCTGCATTATACCATCTCTGAAGATTGGTAGAGCTTGGAAAAGTTGGGGGTTTGGGATTACAACTCCCATAATGCTCTAGCCAGCATGTCCAGCTAGCTCAGATGCCAAAGACTGAAACTCTTATTTTCTGTCATGTTTTACCACTGAGGCCCCCTTTCTTTTACTAGTGATGGATACAAGTTGCAAACTGTCAAGAGCGGTTCTGCCATTTGTGGCAGGCAGAAAGGGTTGCAGTGTTTGTGGGGGTTGCTGGCAAAAAAGAAAACGTAATAGAACTGGTATACAAAACAATAAGGTAAAGGGGAAACAGGAAAATAAGGTAACATAGCCATGCCCACTGATCTCACTGGTGCAAGAGTGAATGAAATGAACAAGAAATCTTCCATTTCCTGGAGTGGGGAGACTTAGGGTGAATCCACACCAGGGCTTTGTCCCATATAGGAAGATAAGAGTATTGCTCATTTGTAAAATTTTGAGGCAGATGAAGAAAATTCAGAAGATGAGTTCACATATGCTTATACATCATATCTATGCCCCTTGTGATCTTTCTAACTTTATTTTTCTGTGATTCTATTTGACAGCTCATTACTTATGGGTATCACTCAAAATTGTTGTTGTGTGCTTTCAAGTCATTTCCAATTCATGGCAACCCTAAAGTGAACCCATCACTGGGTTTTCTGGGGGTGGGAGTGTGTGACACAACCAAGGTCAACCCAGTGGGTTTTCATGGCCAAGCAGGGAATCGAACTCTGGTCTCCAGAGTCATAGTCCAACTCTCAAACTACTACACCATGCCACCATTACACCATGCTAGCTCTCAAAAAGTTATTTCCTGCCAGCCACAATCCTTCTTTTCCCTCGTTGTTGTTGTGTGCCTTCAAGTCATTTCCAACTTATAGTAACCCTAAGGCAGGGGGAGTTATAGGGCTGAAAGTGTGTGATGTGCCCAAGGTCACCCAGAGAGTTTCCATGGCTGAGCAGGGAATCAGACCCTGGTCTCCAGGATAATAGCCTAATGCTCAAACATATACACCACACTGGCTCTTACCGTTGGTGACTTACCGCTAAATGGTCAACTTGTTTCCATTGCATACTATTGTGCCTGTGGTCATTTCAGATAATTTGAATGCTTTGTTATGTCTGAGCTGTGAAAGTGATAAGGATTTCACATGTATTAGCTGTCATTTGATGCTGCATTAATGAAAGGATTAACATGTCAGTGTTAGCTCAATTCTGTAATTGCATTAGAGTTCATTCTAAAGAATGCAACAAAAATGTTTTCTTTTGTCTGATCATCATCACAGTTGCTGTGTTGCTCTTACAGAAGAAGAAGCACAGAATCAAAGTCAATAAATTTAACTGAACAAAGAGGGTTTAAAGATAAACATTAAAGAACTGTAGCATTTTATATGGTCCTCCTTGTATTGCCTAATGGGAGACTGAATCACAGAATGGGAAGATTTACCCAAGAAGAATTCTGAGCTTGCATAGAACTAGTATTTTATATGGTCCTCCTCATACCTCTTTCACAACTTCACCACTGGAGGGTACTGTTACATAAACATGGACCTGAGAAGCCCAAAGGCCTGATTTAGAAAACTGTGCTTTTAAAAAAATGAACACCATTCATAAATTGTGTCTGTATTTGTATAATCTGCCTTTTAAGACTGGCCCCAGTCCCTGGATTCTTGTACTTTGCAACCAGCCAAAAAAAGAATATCTCTGTGGGCACATCCTTTGTGATCCATTATGTGAGGATGCTGATCACCCAGGTGAGGTAGAAGAAAGAAGTGGAAAGAAGAAACATGAATTCAGTCCACCATACAAGCAATTAATGGTAGCAAGTCCCCTGCCCACACTTACCATCTTTCAAAAACAAACTTCTAGGGTTCATAGATTCCAACTCAAATGAGAAGTGAGTTGTACAAGCTCCAAAATTCTTCTCTAGCGTGGCTCAAATGGCAATCTTCTAAAACAGTATGTCTCCCACAGTTCAAAAAAATAGCTCCTCCACAGTGTCTCCCAACATGAGAGGGCAATGGGGAGAAAACACCTATTTCTTATCCCTCCATGTAGTTCTGCTCAAAGCCAGCCCTACCATTAGGCAGAGCAAATTGGCCTGTTTCAGGTGGCTCGTATTGGTCAGAATCTTGCTGATGCACTACATAAGTGGTTGCTTTTTTAAAAAATATCACACAGCAGTGAAAAGGCAAGGCAGACAACAGCTGCAAACTCTGAGCAGCCTATTTCTCCAAGGCTTGACTTCCATCACAGCCCCTGTGCCCACAACCTTTTTTCCCCATCTTTTGCCACCATTTCCACCAGTGTCATGACACCAGCATAGTGCATTAGCAGGATTTCAGCCAAAGGGTGTCACAAAAGGCAGGGAATTGTTAGTTACTTAATTGGTGGTCTTTACTTATCTTTACTGACAGGGATGAAGAAAGCTATGAGGATTTTCTCCCATACGTGCCACAACAAAATTGCCTGGTTCACAAGATAATCATAGAATCATAGAATCATAGAAATGTAGAGTTGGAAGAGACCACACAGGCCATCCAGTCCAACCCCCTGCCATGCAGGAACACCCTCAAAGCATTCCTGACAGATGGCCATCTAGCCTCTGCTTAAAAACCTCCAAGGAAGGAGACTCCACTACACTCTGAGGCAGCAGATTCCACCACCGGACAGCCCTGACTGTCAGGAAGTTCTTCCTGAGGTTCAGGTGGAATCTCCTTTCCTGCAGCTTGAATCCATTGCTCCTTGTCCTGGTCTCTGGAGTAGCAGAAAACAAGCCCTCTCCCTCCTCTACATGGCATCCCTTCAAATATTTAAACATGGCTATCATGTCCCCTCTTAACCTTCTCTTCTGCAGACTAAACATACCCAGCTCTCTAAGTCTATCTTTATAGGGCATGGCTTCCAGGCCTCTCACCATTTTGGTCACCCTCCTCTGGACTTGCTCCAGCTTGACCATGTCCTTCTTGAATTGGGGTGCCCAGAACTGGACACAGTATTCAAGATGAGGTCTAACCAAAGCAGAGTGGTACCAGTACTTCCCTCGATCTAGACACCATACTCCTATTGATGCAGCCGAGAATTGCATTGGCTTTCTTGGCTGCCGCATCACACTGCTGACTCATGTTCAGCTTGCGGTCTATGAAGACTCCTAGATCCCTTTCACACGTACTGCTATCCAGCACCTTGATTTGGGTAGCTGAGGATATCATTTGCTGCTTCACCTCAGGCAGCAACAGTATTTGGCCTCCTCCTCCTATTACCATCCCAACTTTAAGGGGAGAAAAGGAAAGGAAGGAGGAGTGTCTTCTAAGGATGGAGTTAAAGGAAGAAAGCTTTGTAGAATGGAGGACAACAGTGGAAATGAATAGATTTTTCTCCCTGAAGTCCTCTGATTAGATTGAGAGAAAATTCCCTAAGGTCTTCTGACTTTTGTATGCAGATGACCATGGATTATTCCCAAATCAATCTGAATCAAACTTCAGATATCTTGCTAATCTCTACTATGGACTGAGCTCTGACTGCAGGACTTTTTGCTCTACTGAGCATGCTTTTGTGTGGCTGGTTACATCAGCAAGACAGTCTGTATCTGGACATCACTGACCTTTGCTGGCTTGGGACAGTTGCCTGCATATTTGCATACCCAATCCTGCATATTAGCATACCCAATCCAGTTGAACCTCAAATGCATTACAATCTTTAAGTCAAGCAGGAGTGCCTGAACAGCAAACCAGTATGCTTTCTAGAGTGGCCATCTCCAAACTGGTACTCTCTAGATGTTTTGGATCATATCTCTCGGCATTCCTGACCATGATTCACATTGACTCAGGCTGACAAAAGTTGGAAGTCCAAAACATGGGGAAGGCTGCTCTGGAGCTATCATGCTTAATTTAAGTGTAGTCTGTATTCTGCGTTAGCACAAGGTCATGTTTCCCTAAATGTAAAGGCATAACTGATATCTCAACAGCACATGCAAATACTGATGGCTCCAGAATTTAGATATAAAACAGATTTTTTTCTAAAATTGTAGGCCCACAAAAATTTCAGTACAATGCATGTTCAGCTATGAAGTGCATTATTCATTTTATGATATAATTCATACAAACATCACTGCTAGTAGTAGTAACCCAAGATGCAGTGTGACTGCAAATGAAATACTTGTGTGAAAGTCAGATCTCCATGAACAGACTAGAAGAAAGCAATATTGGTTGATTCTCACTTGGCATTTATTATCAGAGGTTTCCATACAGAGACAGAGGGATACAATCATCACCAGATTTATGTGGCACAAGTGATACCCAACATATGACACAGGAAGCAGCTGTTCAAAGGCATTTTGTCACAGAGGAAAGCTCTCCCAGGTCCATACTGGTCTAACCTCTGTGCCTCTTTCATGGCCCCTGCAACTCTTCCATCACCCTGGGGCACAAAACAGGGTCTGCTCACTCGCCTTCCTACCAACAAAAACAAGAAAGTCTCCCTCTGAATTCAAGATGTTTAGAGCACTAATGAAGTAGCAAAGTCACAGCAGAGTCTGTCTGGGCCAAACATACAATTCATCTTCCTACCTTAATAGCATCCAGGCATCTACACTCCATAGGATAATCTTCTCCCTGCCAGAGTGCATTATATTCTTATGGCAAGAGGTGGAGGTATGTAGTGTGTGAGAAGTTGGAAGCATTTGAGGGGCTGCTGTTTATTGCTGAAATTGAGGTGGGGCAGGCTTCATTCCTGATTTTGGATACTTGATCATTGGGCAGCCTGGGACAAGTTTTCTCTCTTCCCATCTTGTTGCACAAAATGATACTGGAGAAGTGGTACTACAGCACTGGTGTCCAGAGGGTGACACACATATGCAAGGCCCAAAGCACTATTTACACCAGTTGGAGAACAGGGAGTAGGACATGCAACAAGAAAACAACCGGTGCATGCAAGAGATCAGATGATGCTGCAGAACACCAGTGTATAGAGGGGAAGGGAAGGTAAAGGATTAAAGGGTTTGTAAAAGAAGCTTATCTATGCCCAATTTGACATTAGATTCCTCTTTTCTTTTCATCCTCTTTGCAAGAAAACATTGTAACAGTTACTTTGATAGTGGGATTGGAACTTTGGTGGCTAAGGCTATATTAAATATTTACACACTTACCCCAAAGATGCTCCTTGGGCTGAACTGGGCAAAGCTAGTCACTAGCTGCTAGTCTTTCCCCACTCATCCCCAGAGCACCCCCAATATGTCCCATCTCCTAACAATCACACACCCATTCTCCTCTAGCACCATAGACAACCCCTGCTTTTTGAATGCCCTGTAAGGATCCAGGGTATAGGGCATGTTCCATCTTGCCACAGCAAAAGGCACAGTTTTGCCCTTGCAGGTGCCCAAATTCTAAGTAAGGGGGTGGATGTAGGCACTTGCAGAGGCAGCCGCCCCATAGCACTGTGGGCATCCAATGCTCTAAGCACACAGCATGCCTCAAGTGCCAGGGGAATGACATGCAGAGAGCAGCAGGCAAAGGCAGGAGCTAAGATGCCATGTCAGTGCAATGCTTAGGGGGAAACTGGATGGTGGTGCTTGGGGAAAGAGTTGTAACAGGGTTCCAAATACATCAGTCCCCTCAGCCAGCCCCACCCCATCCCAGCTCACTGTGCTGGATTTATCCTTGTTGGTCTGTTGACCTTTAGCAAGAAGATAGCATCATTTGGAATGATGGGCCTATAGCTTATGGTGGGAACAGAACAAAGGTAATGACACATCTGGGCATTGGGTGTGGCACAATGTCCCCAGGAGCCCAAAGGAAGTGTCAGTGCCATGGGTTACAAAGGTCTGAATCACAAGGAATGGGATCCTTGTGGCAGGGGATTGAACTCCCCCCCAGGCTGAGGTCGAGCACTCTCCAAGAGTGGCATTTCCCTGGAGGGTCATTGCAAACTCCAAGGGTATAGCAACACTCCTTGCTGGCCTCCCACCCACCCCACCCCAGTGGAGCTCAGAAGCGAGTGCTCTGATAACGCAGTCGGCGGATCTCGGAGACACCATCGTCCCGGCAGTACAAGTCCCTGCCGGGACTCTGTGCCAGTCACCGTCCCCCTGCCCCCCCGCCCCCGCCCCCAGCACTGCTGCTGGCGCTGCTGGAGCTCCCTGAGCTGGAACTGCTGCAACGATCCTCATAGATGGAGATCTCAATCTGTAGGCAGGAGGCTAAGGACACCTGGGAACAAGAGGGTCTAGGAGCACTTCCATCCCTCTCCCCCCACCATCTACCCCTGCAGGCTGAATCCTCTCCAGTGCCCCCATTCAGTATGACTCTTGGGCTATGCTTGCCTCAGAACAGCAGTGGTCTAGCAACTCCCATCATTCTTTGCTAGTGGTTGTGCCATATAGGGCTGGTGGGAAATGCAGTCGAGCAATAGCTAGAGACACACATTCTCCACCCTGACTTAGAGCCAGAACTTGAGAAAGTTATAGAGCTTGGGGGATTCTGAGAGTTGCAATCCAGATAAGAGAACATTTTTCAAGCACTGCTTATGTAGTCCAAATCTTTCAGACAGCTAAATTACAATTTCTGTCTCTGTCTTTCTTCCCCACTCCTACGTACCACACCCTACAATAGGTTGACACAACTCTCCTGTTCCACAGCCTACAAGTCAATATCAGCTCACAGCGCCTGTAGCCAAATCACATTCTCAGCACACCACTGCATTTCAGTACATCTTCCTCATCTCTCACTCACCGGCTATGTTTCCTAGTGAGTGAAAGCTTTGTTTACTTTGCATCTCTTTGCAGTGATTCAGGTGAGAAAGAAGTGCTGTGGGGACTTTGCTACCATCTTTCCAGCATTGTTTCTCCCTTAACCACCCTAGGAAGCCTATAATTTAAAATGCATACTGAGAGAAAGAGACAAAGGGATATGGCAAGACAGAGTGGCAATAGAAAAAGAAAGAAGATATAACCCCTGCATGTTGCAGCATGGCATGGCAGCCATAGCAGTTGGTGACTTCCATGCCCATCAGTCACGTAGGGATGTGGGAGCAGGGAGAGCAATTCACACTGGGCGGCAATGTTTTCAATTGCCATACTCCTGCGTGCTCTGGCCATACCTCTGCGCACAGTGGCCACGCCCCTCACGCCATAACCCCACTCCCCTCTATACACTCCAAGGGCCAACACTGATGCCCATGGGGTGGGGAAATCTGCCCTAGGTTTTAGTCCAAACTTTAAATGAACTATCCAAAGAGCTAAACATATTTGGGGGATAAAGTTCAGCACCTTGGAAATTAACTTTAAAGTCTGGATCAATAGCAAGGATGGAGTCACCATGTCACTAAAGTGGAAGCCGCCAACTGTCAGGGCATGGCAGCTTCCTATTGCATTGTGATAACTCAAGACACGCACACTACCAGTCATGTATTCACAGTGTGAAAACGGACCACCTCTGTTTTTTCAGGCATCATTGGGGCCCTCTTGTGCAATTAGTATGACAGACAGTGATGGAAGGTAAGTTCCAGGGTCACTTGTTTTTGACTGCACATTCACAGTCTTCTGAGCTTCTCTAACATCTCCCTCTCACTACCTATTTTCTAAGCCCTGCAACCCAAATGTATTTAGGCTGCAGCTTTATATTGTTTTGGCGGTTAATTCCCACTGAATTCAATGAGACTTGTTTCTGTAGAAAAACAAAAAAAGACAAGATTTTCCCAGAAAGCAGCCTTTGCCCCTTTACTATGGACTTGTTGTCCATTCCCTTTCACATTAGACATTTGTAGCATTGTGATTCCACTTTAAATGCCATGAGTGCATCCTATGGAATCCTGAGCTTTGTAATTTCATGAAATAATTAAAATCCTCAGCCAAAGAGCTTTAGTACTTCCCCAAACTACAAACACCAAGATTCCCTAAGTTGCAAGCATGGCAGTTAAAGTGGAATCATCGTACAGTAATAGTGTGGTGTGAAATGGTCCCAGGTCTCCTATATGTTTTAAAAGCCTGCACAGCTGTAATACTATATGGTTTTTGAGAGTGTGCATTCATTGTGAGACTTTTCTATATGAGTCCACCTAATTCTTTCTTACAGCCTCTATAATTTTTGTGTCTTTGAAGGCTGAGGTACATTTTACTTGTGAGCTCAAAGAACAGTTAGTAACAGCAACAAAAATGTATAAAAGGCTGGACAGAAAAGTAAAAATTACAAAAAAAACTGCCCCCACCCAGTACTCCCCTTTGTTCTTTCAGGAAACTTCACCAGCTGAACAGCAGCTGAAGTGAAGAAGACATGGCCTCATAGAGACTGAAAATGTCTGATCTTTTGAGTCTGAGCATCTTGGCCAGTATATGTGTGGCTGGTTGCCTGTGGCAGCGGCACTGTAGGAGGACTAGGAAGAGGACTTACGAAGTCCATCCCTTTCATAAGGCAGAGGGAGATGAGCAAGTCCAGCGCCAAGTTCCTCAGCTGTTTCTCCCCATCAGCTGTTCCCCGCCACCCAAAAAAAGATTCAGCCTGTTGAAGAACTCCATTAAAGTTCCGGCTAAAACCCAAATCAAATACATCATGCTACTGGCATGGAAGCCAACAGTTACCACTGCCTCAATCCCATCTATTTAGAGCAGCAGCCATTGTATGCTAGCAAGAATGCCTGATGGACCAGGGAGAGGACCCTGGAGAATTTCTGCCTCCTGGTTACCTCTTACTCCCATGTGACGTCACCACTTTTTAAACTGGCAGATCCAGGAGCTACATGATATCATTGCTTGATACCTCCAACAGCACCTGGTATTCCAAATCTGCTGTTGTGGAGCAGGGAGTCTCACGTGAAGCATTTTTTGAATTTTTGTTTGTCTGATATCCTCAGAATTACCCCTACAACATATCTACATACACTGTATATGTGCCTGAAATGCTGGGTAATACATCTGGAAAAGTAGGGCTACAGTCCACAAAAGCTTATGCTATAACGAATTTGTGAAGCTTTCAGATGCCATCAGGGTCTATTATTGCAGCAGAAAGATATAACTGCCTTTCAGGGAAGGGCTACATTGGTGTTGGGGGGGACAGTGGGGTTTTATCACATGAATGCAAGCTAGTTTTACAAGTCTTTTTCCATTTCCCTTAGGATCAGCATAAAAGGATACAACCCGCATGCCTCGTTCCACTGGGTCTGTCAGCAGTAATCCTCGTGGAGCATAAATTTTCTCATTCTGCTCTTGGATATACTTGGAGATTTTCTTCAAAACCTGGGGAGATAATCAGACTACCTTTTAGCAACTGCTTGGCAAAGATCAAATCCAGTTAAAGAACTGAGAAAATGAGAGATATAAGACAAAGAAGAAAATGCCTTTAATTATGTCCTCTTAGGTTCCCTCAGGGATATTTCACCTACTTTCAGAAATCAAACTGTATTTCAAGCAACCTGGATCAGTTAGGGAGGGAGCCAGTTAGTCCCCTGACTAACATACACCCTGGGGGATATCCCATTTAACAATAGGCCTTCACACAGGCCAACTGTAAGACATGCAAATTGCTCCCTCCCACCCAGGGACTACACAAGCATATATACTCTGTCTCACTTCCATGCCACCAGATCCTCTGAAGATGCCAGCCACAGATGCAGGCGAAACATCAGGAGAAAATACTAATAGAACACGGCCTCAAAGCCTGGAAAACCCACAACAACCAATGTTTGAATTGTTTTGATTTTTTTGCCCCCGAATGCTGCCCAATGCCCCTAGGGAGAGTGGGGCAATTTCACCATGTTTTGCCTCCCATCCAGGGCATTTTAGGCCCTGGAAAGTGATCAGAAGATCAATTTGTGCATTGCTTCCTGTTAGGAAAGAAAAGAAAAAGAAAAAGCTCTCTCCTGGGCCTAAAATGGCGAGAAAAGGGCCAAAAATGTAGCAAAATGGCACTCACCACCTATAGGAGTCTTGGAAGGCAACTGGAAGCAAAAATACATTTTTTGCATAGAGGTGTGGCACTTAGTGCAGCCCCAAATGTTATCCACCCATAATACGCACATCTGTGAGTGAGCTCAGTGGGCCGTACTTTTCAATAGACACATCAACAGGAATGCATTGTTAGCCTTTCTCCCATATAGGTATGTAGTTAAAACAGGTGTGCATCTAAAAAAACCAGTGTATATGAAGGGTATGTGAAGCCATAACTTGGGGGCTCCTTGCTGTGGAAGCAACAGCAGTGGATAAAGGTTGAAATCATGACTGCAGAGACAAGGCTAGCTGCTGTTAAGCATGGCAGTTCTGCTCCCACCCTGTCAGAGGCTGGAGACAGGCAATCATTCCCAAGAAAGCTGAAAAGGGAATGATAGTGCTGTTGCTTCTCAGGATATACAAAGATTTCTTTTATTGCACTGTCATCTTTTATCCAAAGGGTTTTCCAGGTTTGAAAACAATGTTGAAAATAATACAAAGACCCTCCACCCCACCCCAGCTTTCTTTGGGCACTGTGAGCTGGAATAGCTGTACAAACCAGCATTTGGAAAGTTTACTTGTTTGGAGTAGAACTCCAAAACAGATGTACTACTTTGGAGCCATGATCCAAAAAAAGTAAATGTTCCACCATGAATGGTGGTTCTGCTCACCTTCTACAGATGAAGTCTGCCTCTTTGTCCTTCTTTCTCTTCCTAGCTTGCATGTACCAACATCATCTACTTTTAGAAGAAGGGAGGCAAGCTAACAAAATCAAACTCTAGAGCTCAATGGATTTCTCAGGTTACCGCTTGTTTGGCCACACGATAAACTTGTTGCCAGCTTATTGATTCTGTTTTGATTTCTCTGTTATCCACTGAAGCTGCATGTCTTCCTTTTGTTACAGCCACTATATAACAAAAGGAAGATGTGCAGCTTCTGTGGGTGGCAGAAAAATGAAAGCTTCACAAGGGGGGAAAATACTCTAATCTCTTTAAAAAAGCTAACACCAGAGTTGGTGGTTCTGTATTCAAGCATGTGGGTGTACAGCACATCAAACAAACACTTTAAGTTGGAACATAAGTCACTTCCTAGAGACAAAATGCTAAAATAATGCATGTGTGCTGAGTGTTTCACTACACGTACCTCCACCACAATAAACCTGAAGACTGTCATGTTAAAAGTACAGTATTGTGAAAAGATCCATTCTCTGAACTGCAATAAGAGTGAGTTCTAAGGAAAATGAAAACCAGGAGATTTGTGATATCTTTTTTTCTTTTTCTTTTTTCATTTTTGAAGGAATTGGATTGAGTCATAACTTGGGGGCTTACCCACTCCATAACCTATACAAAATAGCTATTGGCCACAATTCTAGACAACTTGACTAAGGAACAACTCCTCCCCTCCCCGCGTCCTGACTTACCAGGCATCAGCCACTGTGAGTGATGGGGGACTGTTCTCCTGTTGATCAGGGTGCAACAGACTGGTGTTTCCATTTCCCTCTCACTGACAATATCTAGTACAGTGACCAAAAACTGGATCCTTCTTGCATTTCCTTCTCATACCAGAGACTGCTCATAGTACAGGGGTGGAAATGTCAGTCTGTTGCATCCCAGTCAAGAGGAGAACACATCATCATTGCTCACGGTACCTGATGCCTGCTAAATTAAGACTGGGGACAGATACAATCCCTACGTATTCTCTACACCAGTGGTTCTCAACCTGTGGGTCCCCAGATGTTTGTGAACTTCAGCTCCCAGAAGCCCTGAGCATGGACCATAGTGGCTGGGCCTTCTGGGAGCTGAAATCCACGAACATCTGGGGACCCACAGGTTGAGAACCACTGCTCTACACTATTGAAGATGTAGGGATTATGAACATGGATCAGATATGGATGTATAACTCTAAATTATGAGTTCATAACTGTGATAGTGAATTCCAGTCATTGTTAGGTGAGTTCATCTACCTGACATGCTGTATATTGGCCCACTGCATTTTGCCTGATCCTAAATCCCATATCCCAGCTCTTTTGCCCATCTGATGAAAGCAGTCAGGTGACATGACAGCCATGTTTAAATACTTGAAGGGATTACATATTGAAGATGGAACAAGCTTGTTTTCTGCTGCTCCAGAGACACAGAGCAATGGATTCTTACCGTCAGGAATTTCCTGACAGTAAGAGCTGTTCAACAGTGGAATATGCTACCTTGAAGTATGGTGGAGTCACCTTCTTTGGAGGTTTTTAAACAGAGGCTGGATGGCCATTTGCTGGGGATGCTCTGGGTATCTGTTCCTGCATGGCAAGGGGTTAAGATTCAATGGCCATTGTGGTCTCTTCCAGCTCTTTGATTCTATGATTCTAAATGCTTTCCTTCAATGGGGCAAATAACAGCTTTAATAAGGGGATGTGCAGTGTTGGCTGGTGGCTTGCATGTCAGTGAGGCAAAGAATCTACTCTAGGTTTTAGGCCACACTTTAAAGAATCTATCTAAGATGCTGAATCCCAGCCCCATAACAATTCAGCACCTTGGATAACTCCTGTATAGTTCAAACTAAAGCCAGAATAGATTCCATTATCCCATGGAAGCCACCAGCTGGCATTGGGGGTTATAGATCAAGAAAATACTGTTGGGGAAGTTAACCCTCCTCTCCCATCATCATGGCCTCAATCCAACGTGTTCAAATGACAGAGCTGCTAGGGCAAAGGTCTTTGTGGTGATATTGTCTCATCTGGCCCTTAGTGTGCCACTATAAAGTGTTTTTTGCCCTTAGGCGATCTATAATGGGGTGGGCAATGTATAGTTTGTGAGTTACATGGGGTCCCCAACTAGATATACACAATTGGGCCCTCTTCATCTAAAAAGATTTTTTTTAGGGAAAAAGAAAACTTTCAAGGTTACAGACTCCAGAACTCATAAAAAACAGTTACTGTTAGGTTGGTTGATCTGCCTGACATGCTGCATATTGGTCCATCAATATGTTACAAGAAATTCATAATATTAATTATTCTCCTTGCTCAATTGTGCCTTCCAAACCTTTTCATAATGGGTCTCCATGCAAAGGAAGATGAAGTAGGCTGTAGCACAGGCCAGGCATCCTTCCAGATAGGAACTGCCCCCAATTTTCTCAGCCTCTGTGTAGAAGTTGTTGAGGGTCTTCACTGTATCCTCAAATAGGTGCCGTTCGATCTTTGGCCGGGGAAAAAAGAAAGAAAGAGCACTGTAAGAGAGATGTGAACGAGGCCTTTTGAAGAAAACACTTGGCTTCCTTCTTTGGCCAGATATATCAAGATAGAACAGTGACATTCACAAGGAGAAGGAAAGCTTAGAGCAAGAATAGGCATGCTCTAGGGTAGCATTCATCTGCGATTTCAGAGCCAGCCCAAGACATTCTGCTGCCTGAGGCAGAACAATAAATGCGGGAGTGTAGCTACAGGGAGGGGCAAAATGGAAGCATTGTGCCCTCAATAAGAATTCTGCCTCTCCAAGTTAAATTGTCCTTCACTCTCCAAACTCCTAGCAATGCAATTATAGTAATTGCATTTACAAATACAGTTGAGGTATACAAAGCAAAAAGATAGGTAAAGGTACCAAGGAAATGCAAACAAAGCAAATAAAAGACTTCTAAGCATCAACAGTTTTCAGTGTCTCACTCTCTGAAATGCTAGAAGTTTGGGGACTGAAGGAAAATTTCCTTTTGGGAACAGAATTCGTATTTGGAAAGGCAACGCCCTCATTTTGCCCTCCCTCCATAGCACACCTCTGAATAGTTCCCCACCATCTTCACACATGACAAAGAATTTAATACTGGTTGAAGTTTTTTAGCACTCAAGACAGAAAATCTGTAAAATCAGGCCCATGCCTCCATTGACTAGATTACAAGAGAGGAGAAAAGGTAGGTCACTTCAGTTTCTGCATTTATACAAGATGGAAGTGGGCAGAGGAGAAGAACAAAAACTCAGTGCTACAGGAAGGATATGGAGAGCACTGAAAAGCAGAAGCAGCTCAGAAATGGGTACCCTTCTGGCTCCAAACTGTTGTCTCTCCTAACTTGCCACTTCAGGCAGCTGCCTCACCCTACTTAATGAGAAAGAAGTCTATCTACTATATATTTCATATGAGATGACTACACTTGAGAATTTAAATGAAATTCACAAAGGAGACAAGTTTAGTATGTCACAGATCTGCCAAAAGATAGCCAAAAGATATTGGAAACGTAGGTTTCCAATAAAATAGCTTTCAACTGGCCATACCCGACTGTCCAGCTCTGGGGGAAATTTGGTTTGGAACTGACAGATAGTCCCCTCACTGTAATCCCTCTGTACAAAGACCTTGGTGGCCAATGAAGCACTCCGCCGAAGTTCTTGGAGATTGTGGACCTGAATTAAAAAAAACACAGAGACAAGTGGTTACACTAGGCAAAAACATCTAGAACAGTGGACGAAGAAGTCCACAGTGAGTCCTAGTACCTGCAGAACAACCAACATATAATTTTTGTGTCTGCATGGATTGGCATGTCCTCAGCCTCCAGTTTTCTATTGATTCTCTCTCAGTCACACAATTTCATGCACTGGTATTCTCCTTAAGACAATTGTCCCACTGATGTACATGTCTCTCCTGAGAAAGAAAATGCAGAAGGGCAAGCAGACATATTCCCAGTAATCCATGCTCTGACAACTTCCTCCTGGAATTTGGCCTGGGCCTTCCTGTGAAGATGACCCAGAGGCTACAGGTAGCTTAGAAAGCCCCTGCCCAGGTGTTGACAGAGACCATGGGAGGTAAACTTAGCGCTTCTATTCTAGTGTCTCTGAACTGGCTCCCTGTATGCCATTGGGCTTATTTTAAGATGTTACTACCAATGTACAAAGACTCAGGACTCAAGTGTTTGGAGGACCACCTTACCCAACACTGACTTACCCTAGGCTATTTTCACACTAGCCTGTTATAGCGCTATGATTCCACTTTCAATATCCTATGGAATCCTGATGTTTGCAGTTTCAGAAGCGGCCAGCCAGCCCCTCCCAAAACTGCAAACCCCAGGATTCCATAGGATGTTGAAAGTGGAATCATAGCACTATAACAGGCTAGTGCGGAAATGGCCCCAAATGTAAGATTAGTTGAGAGGATCTGCTTGTCCTAGCTCTAGGTTACCATACATGCCTGGGCCTTCTCTGATGTTTAGGCATGCAACAAATTCACACATGCAGGTTTATTAGGGGATAATACACATCTGCAAAACAGCCTTCATAGTGCACACATTGTGCAGCAGATAATAATTATCCACAAAGGCAGTGTGCATTATCAACTGATAACAGTGGATGAGGAGACCCAAGTAGTGCGCGCAACATGAATGTGTAAATCAGGTTAAGACCTTTCTTTCCAGCAAACACTTGGAAGCTGATTTTAACAAGAAAAGGGCTTTTATGATGGTGCTGTCCTGTCTTTAATCTGTTTTAAAGATTTTAATTGGTTTTCATTCTTTAATTATTTAAAACTGTTTTAACCTTAAGTTTGTCTATTTTTAACAATATGCATTTTATTATATTCTCTGCCTTTCTGTAAGCCACCTTGAATCCCAGCCTGGGAGAAAGGCAGGATATAAATAAAGTGGTAGATGAATGGGTGGAATCAGCACTCACACTGCATATTATGGGTTATCTTACCCTAGTGTGCAACTAATATTTGTTTGCTTTTAAAGGGCAAGAGGGTTTCTAATACAATGGATGTTGAAGCTAGAGCATTGCAATTGGCTCTGTAGCAAAAGGTGAAGCAGATTCACAAGGCTGGCCCAAGACATATTGAAGCCTGAGACAAAAGGAAAAAATTCTCTTCTTCTCACCAGCCCCATTTCATACACAAAAGCCAACTGGACTGGTGGTTGAACCATACTTCATCACTCTCAATGGGAAAGGATCCTCCTCCACAACTGAGGACAGCAGCCCAATTTCCAGCGTACAGGACAAGCTGTGTGGCCCACAGAGCTTTCTCCTGTAAGGAACGGAAATGGTCAGAGGGCTTAGTAGGAACAGCTGAACGGTTGCTGCTGCTACTGCTGCCCCCTGTATCTTTTAGCCGAGGCATTTACCTGAGAGAGTTGCTGCAGAATGCTGATCCTATAACGGCTGGTCCAGCATTCTGTTTCCCAGAATTATACACAGAAATGTTTCTCTTTCTCCTATAAGGTGCCAGCCAACTTTGAGACAGAAATGAGATGAAAACAGACTCATCCTACTTCCAGTATGAAACTCAGCCAAGGACACTGATCAGAGGTGAGGCCAGGAAAGAAAGGATAGATCAAAGGAAAAAGCCTCACACTAATGTGTAGAGTAGCCTTGTATCTGTCATTCTTATTTAGTGTAGAGCCAAGAACTCCAGTCTCAGCCTCCAGATCTTCCACAAACATTGCAGATGCCTGTCACATAATTTTAAGAAACAAAGGCTTGCATTGTCCCTGAGATGAAACCATTATACACACTTTATCAACTGCTAGGAGTGATACACATCTCCTCTAGATATGGGAAAACATTAACTTGTATTTTTCAAGAGCAGTTTAATCCAGTGAATTAGAAATAAGTTTCTCTCTTGTCCACCCTCTCCAAAGCCTTGGATTTGTCTGTTCACTTGGTTTTGTTACAGTAAATAAAACACTGTCAGTTGATTAAGCAGTATGCCTCAATGGCCAGAGTATTAGCCTTGGTTCTGGAAAGCTGGTGGCATATCTCTTTTGGCCTTCTTGTGCAACAATCAGAAATAAGATGTAATCATTTTCATACATGAAACAGTAGACTGAATCACAAATTTACAGCAACATAACACTTGCCTAAGTAATTGTGCTTAGCAGACTTGCCTCACATTTCCAAACCTTCTCCCCTATTTGTGTTCGCTTAATACAGGTACTTTCTATACCAAAACCAATCTGAACCTCTGAAAGGTCCGTGAAGCTGAATTTCACTCTGAAAAGTATTCAGTTTACAGAAAGACAGATAGATAGTGCCAAACTCCAACACCTCTCTGTATTCTTGAATGCACGTGTGTACTACATCTACATCATGTATTTCCTCCAAGCAGTTGAAATGTACCACACATAATTCTTCTTCTTTTTTATTTCCAATTTTGTCTTCTCCATTACTTAAAGTAGAGTAAATCTCGGAATATATGATTATGTGATAAATATGCCCAGTGTGAACTGCTTGAACTCTGTGAGAATTCAGTGATGCTAGCATCTATGAAACCATAATCCCTTCTGCCATAATCCCCATTTAAAAAGACAGGAGAAGGAACAACTGGGAAGGATCTAAAATGGGTGTCACAAAGATGGAGTAAGCAATCTTTTTTTGGAAAAGTTGAGCCAGGATTCAACAACTACACATAGGAGACAATAGGTGACATGGTTCACAGACAGGACACTAAACAATGAATTCAGGCACTTTATGCACAGTGTGATGTAGTGGTTTGAGCACTGGATTATGAACCTGGAGATCAGGGTTCAATTCCCTGCTTGGCCATAGAATCCCACTGGGTGACCTTGAGCACATTACACACTCTCAACCCCCAGAAAACCCCATGATAGGTTCTCCATAGGGTCTCCATAAGTTAGAAAGGACTTGAAGGCAAACAGCAACAACACAACAACAACATGTACGTATTAATCCTGCCAACACATCCATATCCTGTCTTATAGGAATAGAAACATATATCACACATTTGTATTAGTATTAATGTATTCATATCAATCGAAACTGGGTACAGTCATTTTTCAAGTCTGCAAAAACCATGCATGTGTCCTGCAAAATCTGGCCACATGCCTAGGCTTTGAGGTCTCCACGGGCCAGACATGTGTTTCACGGCAATCTTATACAGGTATACCTCAGTTAATGAAGTAGATGTGTTCCTGGGCTTTACTTCTTTAACAGAAACTTTGGTACCAGAGGCAGAAATAGCATGGAAAGAATAGGAATAGGTTCCTACATCACAAAACGAAAAGCAGTTCAACATGTTTCAGCAAACTTTTTATTCAAAACAAACATTATGCACATGTGAAATGAAATAGCCAGGTCAGGTAAGCCTTGAATAAATAAATTGAAACATTTTGAATCTTCTAGACACCACTTGAAAGCTTATTCCAAAATGCATCCTGCAATGATTTTTTCCCCAACAGCCTTGACTTTTCATATGATTCCCATTTTGGCAATGAAAATTATAGATCTGTGCTTTTTCAACATTCTAGGGTAGCTAGTGAAGCTGGCTAATCTGCTTTCCCCTTTTCTTTCTGTTTTGCTTTTCACAAGTGCTCAGGAAGTGATTCTGAAGTGAGCTGTTTACCTTACCTGTTGCAGGTAAGCACACAAAGCTACAGTAGGATGACGTTCATTAATTCATTAATTCATTCATTTTGTATGCCGCATTTCTCCTGGAATGGGACAAAGGTTGCTTCCAACCTAGAGTAGAATCTTTCCCAGGTCAGCTTTTATTACATTGTTTACTGTAAACATGTTCCTTCAAGTCAATACAGAAAGTCTTTCTCTAATCCTTCTTCACCATTCTCCCAATGCCCATGCTGAAAAAAAAATCCAGCTAGACAAAGGACAAGAAAAGGCGTGGCTGGGCTGGCATCCCCTAAAAAGACTTTGTAAAAAGGAGCTTCTTTGTCAGAGGCTTTGTTAACTGAGGTATGCCTACATAAAGCCCCAACCACTGGCATACAAATGGGGGGGGTGATGAGGGCGGTTCGCCGCAGGAGGCAATTTTTTGGGACTGACCCATGCGATGTGGCCACGCCCTCGTGCAATGCAGCCACATCCCCCACGCGATGTGGCCACGCCCCTGCCCCTCCACTCCCTTGCCCCCTGTGTAGCCACATTCCAAGCTACACAGCTGGTCTCAACCAGAGCATAGAGGCACAGTTTTAACCTGTCAGAAAATATATCTAGGGTGAGTTAGATCTGGCTGGTATTCTATGGAACAGAACTTTGTTAATATTTTGCTAGAGCTTGCATGTGGAATATAACTTTGTTAAATTTGCATTTTGCTATATGAGCATAAGAGATTTACTTGCATAGCAAGTATGTAGTGGTCTGAATACCTATGCTTAATGATATTATTTACAACTTTGTAGTTCTCTTTTTACAATTGATTTTACAGTCCACCCTCCACATCTGCAGCATTAACATTCACTGATTTGATTATTCACAGGTTATTTGCTCCTGCGTCCATTGCTGCCCTACACCATTTTTAATAGGGACTTACAAGTCCTTGCCTTGCATTCACAGTCTCTCTGCAAGTCTTGTGAGACTGAGAGATACTGCAAATATGAGGCTAGGCTTGCAAGTCCCCATTAAAAATGGTGTAGGGCAGCAGCGGAGGTGGCAGCAAGCCCGCTTCTGCCTTGTGAAGGAACTTCACCACCCTGAAGGCAGCACCAGGTAGCAGGCATGCTCCCCACCCCAAATTCAAATGTATTGTGTGCTGTGTGTTTCTGTGTACTGTATGTGTACTTTTTGTGTGTTAAATATGCTTTGGGGGCCCATAGATATTCATGGTTTTTCCACTTTCACAAGGGCCCTGCACCCCTAACCCCCACAAATGTAGAGGGCCAAATGTATATACAAAAACCTTGATAAATAAAAGAACTATATGCCTTGGTTGGGAAGTGTCTCTTATACCTTAGATTTGTGTATCTGTACTCTGGTCAGTCACAGCATTGTTCTAGAAGTGATTTCTGGTGGAAAGGGAGACTTGGCTTGTCACAGCAGACGCACAGTTAAGGACTGCCAACATGCTGACTGCAGGCTTTCAGAGAACTCAGCACTGAGGTAGAATCTGTCTCAGCTGGCCCAAATTGAGATTTGAACTATGGATTTGAACTACGAAAGGTGGAGGTCTTCTTGGTTCTAGCTCAACATACAGTGTTCTGTTTGCATTCTGACTACAGTCCCATTGTGTTCTGCCTGTTTTGCCACATCAGTTATATACAAATTCAATTTGCTAGAGGGTGAGCAATATTGGCACCACATACGAAGTTTGTCTTGAAATGTCATATAACATGCAGCATCCAGGGCTAGATGATCTATGGTTCATTTGGTGCAATTGTATCAAGGCCCAGTGTTGAGGTAAAATGGTATACCATACTTCCTTTTTTCCCACAATGAATCTCACAGTATTTCAATTATTATCATTGTCCTTTGTGTTATTTGGATAGCTGAGCAAAAATATATGAGGTCAAGCTGGCTAAATGATACAAGATGCAAGGCTAAAAATGGTTTCACACTTTTCTGTGACTCTGTCTATTGCACTTTGTATTTTATTTATGATTTATTTGTTCATTTATTTCATTTCTATGCCATCACTCCTAGAAGAGTTCATACCTGCAGAAGAGGAACACTATTTCTGTTACTACTTCAGGGCCCCAACTCTTTTAATCTGGCCTTTTTTGCAGACGCACAGATTAAAAGGCCAGATTAAAACTTCGTATGTGGTGCCAATACTGCTCGTCCTCTAGCACAGCTAGACAAATGGCCATTGATGGCAATTGCTCCATTTTCAGTAGCTTGTCAAGATCAGGGTACCTGTGGTTGGTCAGACAGTTAATCAGATAGGCAGAATGACCGTTAAGCAAGTGCTGCATAACAATACTTTCTTCCATACAAAATCTGTGTCAGAACAGAAGAGGATTGGTATTGTTCAAACTTTCACAGTATCATTGCCTTGTATTTTTTCTCCATCTTGTTGCCATGTGCCCTCAGGTCATCTCCAACTTCCAGTGATTCTAAGGCAAGCCTATTACAGGGTTTTCTTGGCCAGATTTCATCAGGGGAGGGAGGACTGACTTGCCCTCCTCTGAGGCAATGTGACTTCCCAAAAGCCACTGACTAGGTTTCCACGGCTGAGTGGGGATTCGAACTCTGGTCTCCAGAATTGTAATCCAGTGCTCAAACAACTATACCATACTTGGTCCTTTTCTCCATCTTATTAAGCAATAAACAAACAAACAAACAAACCTCTAATTCTGTAGAAATCAGTTCTCTACATACTGCTTTTAATACTGTTAAGGCTTCTCTGGGGTTACACATCTGATCAAATTAATCAGGAGATTATTAATATCATGATTCTAACATCAGAAAACTGCAGTTACAAAGAAAAGAGGTATAATTTAGGGCTGGATATGGAAGAAAGGTTTAATGGTGCTCTGAACACATTTTACTTGTCAAAATCACCACATCTTGTTTGATTCCATGAAAGCAAAAAAAGAATTACTGTAATAGAACTAGAAGCTATAGGGAAAAAGGAACTATTACACAACATCCAAGCTCTATAAATTTATTAAAAATATTTTTCTGGAAATCATTGTTGAGAGTTTAATAGTTTGAGTATAAAATATGTAGATATATATATTTGCTCCCATGGTATATTATTATATTGTGATTGTCTATGTTGTATGATATTAATTTGCCAATTATTTATCATCTAATGTGCTGAATGGAAGATGTGTACAGAGGGCTGTGCTATGGAAAATAAGTTATTATTAGATATTTAACTTTTGTCAATCACTAAATTTTTTCAATATTAAAAACCAGTTTTCCATGTATTCATCAATACATACATTCACCATGACTCTTAATGGTCTAATAATTTTACTATTTGTTGCTTGTATCTGTTTTCAAGTCAATTCCACTTATGATGAACATAGAGCTTTCATGACAAGATTTATTCAGCTCTGAGGAGGCCCTTGCCTTTCTCTGAGGACGAGAAAAGCCATCCAGCAGGTTTCCACGCTGAGAGAAGTTTCAAACTTCATCTTCCAGAGTCCTACTCCAACATTCAAACCACTACACCAATCTGGTTTTCAACAACTCTCTCAACAACTTATTGAAAAAGAATTAACTAGAGTTAAATCAGGATAGATCTAAGCACTAAAAATCACACTAAGGAGAGTGGCCTCACCAAGATGGCCTTAACAGGAAAAACAGCAAACAAGAATTCTTTTAATCTGGTTCTAAAACTTCAAAAGGTACATCTTTGGCCCTGCAGAGACCAAGTGTAGAATAACGCATCATTCTGACCGTTCATAGTAAGATGCTAGACAGGGAGCGAGAGCCAGTGTGATGTAGTGGTTTGAGCATTGGATTATGACTCTAGAGACCAGGGTTCAAGTCCCTGCCTGGCCATAGACATCCGCTGGGTGACCTTGAGCAAGTCACACTCTCTCAGCCTCAGAGGAAGGCAAAGGCAAACTCCCTCTGAACAAATCTTGCCCAGAAAACCCCATGTTAGAGTCACCGTACAGTAAGTTAGAAACAATTTTAAGATGCTCAGCATTAACAGGAAGAGAGCTACTTAGCCCTTCTCAAACTAGGGAGCTTCCTTTTGGGGTTTTAACTCTTAAAGGGAAGAGATTTTCACTATGGCCCCTAGAATGAGTGGGAATCATGTGGCTCTCTAGATGTTGAACTGCCACTCCCATCATTCTTCACCATTAGCTATCCTGGCTAAGACGTTAGAACTTGCAGGCTGGGCACATCTGGAGGACCCCAGGACCCCTATCCCTCGTGCAGAAACAGTGCGTCTCTCTTTTAATTATCATCATCATCATCATCATCATCATCTCCTTTACTTCCCACATGATTTGTTGACCTGGATCTCAAGTCAGCCAGTTTAATGAAACATACTAGATGTTGGGAAAGTTTAGGATTATTTTATACCTGGACCTTAACAGAGTATGGCAGCTTTTTTAAAAAACAACAACAATAACATCTTGAAGAATTCCACGTTCTGAGCTCTACTTCTTCCCAGATCGGGAAGATGCTGCTTTCTGCAACAGACATGCTGTTTCTGCACCAGGGATGGGAGTCCTGGGGTCCTCCAGATGTGCCCAGCCTACAAGTTCTAATGTCTTAGCCAGCATAGCCAATGGTGAAGAACGATGGGAGTGGCAGAGTGTGAAAAACGTAGCTGAGGTGGGAAACAACTAAAATCACAAGCTAAAAAGCTACCACTGGGGAATGATTGAAACTGGCATCCTTGTTAGCGGGAAGGGGATTCAGTTATATAGGACCTCCCCCTAGAAATCTCGTGTTTGTGTGGGCAGGAAATGCAGCGTTCACGCGCCTCTTCAGGGGCTTTGGATCTTTCAAAACAGCTAGCCCTGGGGGAGTTGGAGATTTGCCGTGGCTTTAGCATTCTGCTTCCTTCGTGCGTCCCTCGCCAGCATCTCCCGCATTTCGAAACCAAAGCCCTTCCCTTAGTAACGAGCAATTCATTGGCTGTTTCCGCTCCGCCTCACCACCACCCCTTATCTACTGTGGACTGCATCCTCCTTGGTCACAGCAGCATGACAACGGCGGCATGTCAAACAGGGTTTTATCGGGGGAGCGAAAGAGGAGAAGGGTGAGAACGCTTCCCCAGCTCCGGCTGGATCGGTACGGGTGTGAAGACATCACCGAGGGATGGGATGAACGAATCTGTGAGGCGGGGGACGCCTGAGAGATGGCTGCAGCCCCTTTGGAGGGAGAGCGGCTGCCAAAACCACTCTTCCTCCAAGTTGACCCCCACAGGAAGCAAGGGCCGAAATTCAATTCTTCATCCCAATTACGGGAGGCCCAATGAATCAATGTCAATTTACACAGAAGTTGATATACCAAGTTTCCATTGAGTCAGTCGGTCTGTTCTAATCTGGAATAACAACTGGGCTGAGGTCAAGGAGCGGCTCTCGAGGATGGAGGGCACAGGGGCTTGAGCCCACTAGGGCGAGTTTAGCCGGCCTGCCTGGCAAACTTGACCACCAAGAGTGCTATGTAGCTGAACTTCCCCAAGAATGATCAATCAGAAGGGATCCAACGCTGAGAAATACTAACACGATTGTCGTTGAACCCTCTTAGGAATAATAAAAACTGCCTGCAACTTCCCTTCTCTGCTCTTTCTTGGGAAAAACCTGCACTGCCCACATGGTGCTGTTAAGAGTTTTTATAGTAAGTAAACGTAATGTTGTAACTACAAGTTATAACATAAAGTATTAAAATATATAATAATCAAAAGTGAGACTTCAAAGCCAATTACAGGTAAGAAAAAAAATATAAGACGGTGGTTACAACAGATAATTAAAACAAATAGCCCATAAATAACATCTAAAATGCCTGCTCCAATTTGGTCAAAGATATATTTGGTAGAAGTCCTTATATATTTAACGATGTTTCAGTGCTAACGGATGAGTGGAAAATAATTTGCCCTTCCCTTACAAGTACTGGCAAGTACGCAAAACTAATATCTGCTTGCCAATACTGAGCCTCAACCCCCCAAAAGGGGGGGGGGGAACAGTTCAGGGTTCTCTAGCGTTGGGCTGGTCGCGTTAGCGGCGACTGCCGACAAATATATAATTCACCATCCTGACTGATGGTTCCCAGACTTCCAACCAGAGGGTCACGCCACAGGTGTCTCCTCTCCTTCTCGTCGTCCCCGCCGCACTCCCGAGCCGCAAACAAGGCGCAATCCGGGAATGCAGGGGGGAGCTTTCCTTCCCCTCCCGCCCCGTCCTGGCCCCGGCAGCCGCTGGCGCGCCCTCTAGTCCTGTAACCTCCTATTACCTTGTCCTGGTCTATTCCCGGCAGGTCGTTCCCATGTGCGCCCCTTATGTTCAGGGCGAGCACGCTGACTCGCCCCTGCGCCCCGCGAGGTACAGCTCTCCTCTCTTCTCAACAGTTCCCTCCCATCCAAGCCTGTAAGGCAGGGGGCAATGCCACTAGCGGAGGGGGAGCAGTTTGGGACAAAGCAGTGGCATTTCTTCAACCATAGCGCCCAGGGTTTTCTCAGGGCTGCCTTCCTTTCGTCTGCTACAGAGGCTGCAAAGGAAGGAGGGAGGGAAGGAAGGAAGGAAAAACCGTTGGGCCTGCAGCAAAACGAGCCCGGGCATGTGCGGCCAGAGCAACCAGGTGTCGGTAGGACCGGGGAAGTGGGGCGGAAGGGTGTCCCTAACGTGGCGCTTCCTGCCGCACCACGCCGACCGAAGGAAACCGACGAGGCAGCAGCCCGCCTGTACCAAGAGATTCTGCCCGGCGGCTGCCATGACCCGACAGAGCCGCCGTCCCCGGGCGCGCGTGTGCCCTGCATTTTCCTTGCGCTGCTCACCTCGGTTGCCATGTTGTGCCAGCGCGGTCGATGCGCGTCGCTCCTGCGCGCCGGAGCCGAACCTGCAGCGCGGAGAAGCGGCCGCGGGAGGAGAGGTCTCCGGGTTTTGCCGGGGAGCCGTCCTCGGGGCGCTCTCCCTGGTGCTGAGGGCGGAAGAAGCGCTCTCGGAGGCTGGAGCCGCGGCTGCCACCGAGGACAGAAGAGGAAACGAGTCCCGCCGCCGTGCCGGAGCAGCGTCCGCGCGGGCGGGGGCGGGGGACGCGCAGGGGAGTGGGCGCGCGGCCCAGGCTTCGGCGCTCTCCTCGGTGCGGAATTCTGGTATTTGGCGAACGAGCGAGCGAGCGCGCGGAGGGGAGGGGAGGGGAGGGGAGGGGAGGGGAGGGGAGGGGGCGGTCAAGCGCCCCACCTAACGTTGTCCGCGGTGCTGACGACCCATTTGCCAGCAGGATCCTGGCAGCGGGCAGCCGCTTCGCTCGCCCTCCTCCCCGGCCCCAACGCTCAGGCTCGCCCAGTCAGTGGCACCACCCGACAAGGGGAGGGGGCGGGCCGCCTTCGCGGGAGCCGCATCCCTCCAGGGCGTCCCCCGCGCTGGAGCGCCGGGCTCTGGCTCTGGCACTGGCACAGACTTGGGGAGGGACACGGAGAGGCGGAGCCCTACCGCGCCGGGGAAAGAACAGCTCGGCTATCCCCGCTCATTTCCTGCTTGTCCCCCAGGGAGCCCGCGTATGCTGGGCTACCAAGACATTTGCTTTCCTGGACGCTGCTAAGCAGGATTGCGGGAGATCTCTGGCAGGCACTGTTGCCGCTGCCGCTGCCGCCGCCGCTGCCACCTCCTCCTCCTTTTCTTCCTCCACCTCTCCGGATTTTTTTTAGCCAGGGAAAGAGTAGCACAATTGGTGACATATCTCCGCCCCCAGGCAAGGTGTGAGACTAACTCATCACAGTATTATGCTCCCAGGGCAGAAATAACAGCAGGGCCTCTAAAAGAATCTCCTCCAGGCAGTGGAAGCTGGTGGTTCTGAAGTCAGTCGGGCCACCAATATGCTCTGGGTTTTAGTATAAACTATAGGAGCTACAGGTGCTGGACCTATTTGGGGGAGAGAACTATAATGCACTGTATATTAACCTGTCCACATTTTTCCTGAACTGTCCCCTAAGTATTCCTCTTCAGATGGAAGCAGGCATTCGAGGTCAATGAATTTTTGTTCTCTCTGAGAATTTTGTACTTATTTGTACTTGCATTCACATCTGATGAAGTAGACCCAGTCTAGGAAAGCTTATGCTACAAACACATTTCTCTCAGCTAGGCTCAGAGGTACTTCAAAGTAAAACATCTTTCTTCCTATTGTAGGGGATGATATTCTCAAAGAAGGACTGGAAGATACAACACTTAATATTATTGTACCTTTGATATCAACATGGATATTCAAAGGCCCTAAAATCAAATGTGTTTCTTTGTAGCCCGACATCCTTCCTCTGTTCAAAGCTAGGCAATCTCAGATGCAACAACCTGAGCCATCTATGATGTTCAACATACCACCTGGCCATTTTCTTCTAATTGACCTCCCTGTCTCTTGGATTTTCCTGCCTCCTTCAACTTGTGAGCTTCCCATCCTGAGAAGCTTCTTGTACCTTTAAGAGTCTGACTGAAAGAAGCATTTCAGCTTGAGGTGCGGCTTTCCCCACTGGTTATGATTTTTAATTTTATTTTTAAAAGTACAGATAGTACAAATTTCCAGGTTAGACTGCTCTCTGTACCATAATTGTTTGCTACTTATGGCAACCCTAAGGCAAACCTATCACAGGGTTTCAGGGGCTGAGGGTATGTGACATGCCCAAGGTCACTCCATGGGTTTCCATGGCTAAATTGGGAATCGAACTCTAATCTCCAGCGTCATAGTCCAATGCTCAAACCACTACACCACACTGTCCCACAATACTCCCTATTTCGTTCCTATTTTAAACATTGGTACGCTCACCAGTCACTGTTTCTTTCAGTGCCATGCTCCTTTTGCAGTCCATGACTCTCAAACAGTCTTTATCCTAGCTCCCTTTCCTTTCCCCTCCTCAGCACACAGACATCTCCTGCCAACATCATATGGCTTTTCTTGTTTCTTAGATCCTGTAAGAATCTGTTTCTATAATGCATTTCTCAGTGACAATCCCTTCTGTCACTTCCCGAACTCCTCCATCCCTCCTTTTCGTAGGCATTTGCCTTCCCATTTATCCTTTCTTAAGGTTCTTTGGCCCAGTGCCTGCTCTCCTGGCCTCCTTGTTCCGTGCTGTGCCTACTTCTCATTATACTTGATCTTATCCAAAAGTCTGAGAATCAATATGCCTATTTCTCAAGGCCTCTTACTGCCAACTGCCTTCCACACATGATATTCTGTTGTGTGATTTTTCAGCACCTACACAAAATTGGGACGTACAGTGGTCCTTCCATTTTCTCAGGGGCCTTGCAAAAGTCCAAAAAACATGAATAATTCCCCCTCCCTGCCCCTTCCCATTCCCATCCAAGGCTCCCCCATCGTTCTTTTGTGTTTTGCCTTAGCATGCATTCTCAGTGCCAGGGCAAAATGCCTGAGAATGGAAGAGGGAGCTCCAGAGGGGAAAAGGAAGCTTACGTAAGCCTTCCCCACTATACCTTTTCATTTTGCCTCAGCGCACTTGCCTCCCTGCTCTGTGCCCAGCAAAACACAAGTGAATGGAAGGAAGGCATGCATGCTCGTGAATAATCTACTTTGCAAAAGTCAAACCTGAAAATGTGAATGGGAGGACTGTACACCACAGCCAAGGAAGCACACATCCTGTATCATTAAAAATACCTGAATTTTGCAATCTGTATGAATCATCCAAAATAGGTAATGTTCATGTTTCTCCCTTACTTTCATGATTTATTCTCCAAACATGGGGTAATGGCAATGAGCTATGCTGTGGCACTGAAGACTCACCCTGAAACCTCATTGCAACCTTACTATTGTTTGAACATTTCATCCACGGATGTTTTTAGTTCACATCAGGGGTGTAGCTATGGGGGAGCAAAATGAGAGAAATGGCCCCCATAGGAATTCTGTCCACCAAAATGAAATTTTCCTTTACTCTCCAAATTTCTAGCACCACAAAAAATGAGATAATGGAAACTGTTCACTTCCAGAATTCTTATATTTGTGGTCTTTGCGTTGCCTTGGGAACTTTGCCTGTCTCTTATCACTAGATGCCTAAATTATATTTGTAAATGCTTAATTAAAGTTTTAAATCAATGCAATGCTAGGAATTTGGGGTCTGAAAGAGAAAAAAAACATTGGAGGGGAGCCAGAATTCTTATTTGTGGGCACAATGCCCTCATTTTGTCCCCCTTATAGCTACACCCCTGGTTTTCATCAGTAAGGACTAGAAATTGGATCTCCCCCCTCTTAAAAATTAAAACTAAATTTCTTGGGATGCTAGAAGTCTATAATCTGTCTGTAACTGAAAAAAACTCAATTTTTCCCTCTGTAATAACAGCATTGTGAATATATACAATGGTATAATTTCTCTGGCCTACATGAAATTTTTGCCCAGCCAGAATGACCTTTCAGTTTCCCCTCAGAAATGATATTGTTTATTAACCTTTTGTTGTGAATTTTGTCCTGAAAATTATGGGCCTGTCCAGCATTAGGGGAGCTTACATATGACTGGATATTTGTAGCAGTGTGTGAGGGATGGAGAGAGAATGGGCGTAGAGCAGGGAGAAGAAGCACATGTGCTATGTTAAGGAAGGAAAAGAAATGAAAGAAATGCTTAACTATAAAACTGTGTGAGACTATACAGTTCCAATGCACTCTAGATATGTATGCATACTTATATAGTGGTTTGAGTGTTGGACTACAACCCTAGAGACCAGGGTTTGATTCCCTGCTCGCCACAGAAACCCACTGGGTGAATTTGGGTGTGTCACACACTCTCAGTCTCAGAAAATCCTGTGGTAAATTACGGTCACCATAGGTTGGAAATGACCTGAAGGCACACAACAACAACACTATAAATAATCTGAGTTGCATGCCTCATTCAATCCCATATGCAGAATGTGCAGAAGAACTATAACCAATCTTTCAGGCAAGAACATATCTCTCCTGCCTCAACCTGAAAATAAACCTGCCACTGAGACTCTGCTCTCCTCTCTCCCCTCTCACTCCTTCCCATTTTCCACAATCCAGGCCTCTGCCAGGTAGACACAGTGTGCAAAGGTGCATAATAAATTTCCTCAAAATGTCTTGTAATTCAGGCCACTACAAGGAGCAATATGGATTGCTGAAAAGCTTGTCACTCCTGAAAGAGCTCTTCATCTCTCCCTCTGTAGAGTGGATGATTTAGAGCCAGTGGTAATCCAGTTGTTCACTGACATGAACAGGGGTACTGCTGCATTTACCTGACTAGATGCTAGAAATGTTTGGCTCAAAGTCAGAAATGATACCTGGTGGTACAAACCTGCAATTACCTACAGTGCACTTTTGCAATGAAAATGTTTTACCACCCTCACTGATGGATGCTGTTCTGTGCAATGATCTGCAAAGTGCAGTCAAAGTTGCTTTTACAGATCTTCAAATAACATGTCCTTCTTCAAGGCTGAAGAAGCAGAAACAAATATATGGCTGCATTTTGGAGAGGACTGCGTAAAATACAGATATGTATACAATGAGATATGTAAAAGATTTCTGATTGGCTATACTTCATGTCCAGCTCACTGTAAGCATCAAAAATTCTAGAAGATTGGAACCATAAAACCTGTGCAGGCATCTGACAGAGACTTTAATTTGGAAAGAAAGGGAGAGCTAAATGGTTGAACAGTAATGCAGCTGGGATGTTCTGAAACCAGAGGAAGGTGTCACACCTGGGAAGGAAAGCAGATTTGGGAACTGCCCTAAGTAAAGCAAGCCCCATATAATCATCAGGCAATAATTAAGGACTCAGATGGAACAAGTCACGTCTGTCCATGCTCCCTCCAGGGAAATGCTGATGAGATTTCTGATAGAATGAATGAGAAGGGCCCTGATATTCCTTATTACAAGTATCCATGGCTTGAAAACTCACCTCTTTAGCACTTGGAGATCAGAACCAGATTATTGTTTTATGCATTCTCATAGATGACCATATAGAGGAGGGAAAAGATTTGCATGAGCTGTGACTGGAAGCAAAATGACAACCAGTTATTTAGCAGGCCAAAAACATATTACCTGTGTCATGTACATTGATGGCAGATATAGATAGGTAGACAGACAGACAGACAGATCTCTCAGTATGCAGTAGCACTTTAAAGGATAAGCAACAATGTTGAGTCTGTACCAAAGGAGTTTAAACTGCCAAATCCATGTCTGCATGCATGTGAACTATCTACAACAGGGCCAGGCAATGGTGCAGGACTTGGGGGGGGGCAATTCCTTCCCGCTCCCCAGAAAGCAGCAGCTTCCCCCATAACTTTTTGGCTGTATCATGACCAACATTGCAGCCAGAAGTGTTGATCACTTCTGGCCACAATTTTGCGTAGGATACAAAAGAAAAAAGAGGTGGAGAATTCTAGCGGTGGAGGGGGTAGTATAGTTGTGCATTTTCATGCTTGCTGGGGATTGGCTTAATTTGCAGGCAGATATTGGCTTGAAAATCATGGCTTTTTTTAAAGAGAAGAGATCAAGAGGCTTTTGAGAATGGGGTGAGAGGTTCAGACTGAGAAATGTGTTGTCTACATGCTACTTGCAGACTGTACTTAGCCCATCCCTGACCTATGGCTAAAGCTACATGCCTAGGGAGAAACAGGGAGGTCCTGAATAACTGAGGCCATTCCATTATTTCTTGGGCTGAAATCACCAGTGGTCTGTGGTCCAAGGGGCATCTCATTCCATCATTGCAGGATAAGACCCCACCTTTCTCTGTTTGCATGATGGCGAGGGGATTAAATCTTCTTGCAACTCAGATTATTGAGAGGATTGAAGACAAATAGAGGACACTTTTCCTTGGCTGCTGTCATTTCTCCAATGATTTTGCTGACACTTGAAAACCAATTTCCCTGCAGTACGCAAGTTGCCCTTGGGAAGGAAACATGCCTCACAAATCACTTGTGGCGTTCTGTGGAGAGAGGAATCTGCCAGCATCTGTACTTTATGGTGAGCAATTAAGCCTGCCGCTAATGGGCTCAAGCTAACCCCTTGAGTCGAGACTGCTCCTGCCACCAAACACATTGTGTCTTGCCAGGTGAGGGGGCCTGACTGACTGAGAAAAACATTCACAGCATTTAGATGAGAAATGTCCCATAGTTCTTAGATTGTGGGACACAAAGATGGGGCTATTGTTACAACTGCAGCAAAAGAAAGGAAAGGAGCAGCAAGGGACGTCTTCTCCATCCTGGAACTTCTCAAAGTAGGCACACATGCAAAATTTACTCATATTAGGGATGACCAAAACCAAAACAAGTTTACATATTGACACTGGTTTAATCTCACCATTGTGGACTGAACACAAAAAAAACCTGTTTATAACATGTATTGGAAGGATTTAGCCTACTTGCTCTAAATTGGAGGAAGAAAATCTATATGTTTATATTTTCTTTTCCACAGAGGAAGAGGAGTTGACAAGTGTCTGCCATCTGCACTGTGATTCTCTTTCAATATTAACTCTACTAATTAATCAGACTGCAAATTTCAAGTGCAACAGAAGCTTTAGTTGATTAACCTACCAAAGGAATTGATTAATGCTCACAGCACCAGCTGACACTGATAGAGGCACTATCAGTTCAATTTAGTTTGCACATGGCATGAGTGGCCTGGCTTTTATATTAAATGAAAAAGCAACAGGACGTAGTATAGCTGACCCAGCTACTTCTCTACAGTCAATGTTTTTTAAATGTAGTTATGGCAGCAAGTAGGAAAGTAGTAAGGGCAGATGTAGGTCTAGAGTGCCGTTCAACTACCCTGGGAGAGAATGATTTTCCTATGGATGCCATTAGGTCAGGGATGTGGAACTTGTGACTAAATGGTATTTGAACTACAATTACCATCACCCCTATCACTGTCTTTGGCAATGGAAGTTGGTACTCAATTCCTGGAGGACCTGAAATCCTCTGCAGAGAATTACAGATTTCCCATCCCTGCACTAAAGCACAAAGCCTGTTTTAGAACTTACACTTAAGAGGGTTGTTCAGATCAGACTAAAGAATAAGCAAAAATGATATATTAGCTCTATGGGTTATATATGTCTTTATAGGCACAAGCATTCTGAAAGGAAAGGAAGGGAATATTTTCTTCTCTCACTTCCATAAAGTGACATATATGGGCATAACCCCTGGTTACACCTGCCTATGTTACCAACAGAATTCCACCCCGTCGCCTAATAGGAAGAGTGGTCCAGAATCTAATAATAAATCAAGATCTTTCAGAGCACATTCTAATATCACCAAAGTTCTTTAAAGTTATTAAATCCCTGCTTCGAAACTATGCTGTTCCGTGTCATCCTCTCCACTGGGTTGGCAGAAAATAAGTTTGAGCACCACAGGGATCCCAGTTGGTGAAATTTAGCTAGAGGACATTATCTGTATTTTGTGGGGGTGTTGACAATCAAATTTGACATTTCAGAAAACATCACAATTCTATGTTTTAGCAGGGTGGAAGCAGAAATAGAACTTAATTGTAACCTTCAGAATTAAGTGAACAAAGACATAGTCTAGTAGTGTGCCCTAAGAATCAGAAAATTTTTCTGATTTTGAACCAGGCCTAGAATGTCCCTGCAGGACAGCACCTGTAAAAGTGTCAGATCAAAAGCCAGAAATCAGAAACATGACTGGCTTGGACTGCAGCTTCCAGAACATACACACACCCACTCAGCACAGCCTAGGAGATTCTGGGAGCAGAAGATCAAAAGATTAAAATGTCTAGACTCTATGAAGTTTAGGTTTGGGAAGTGAGAGGAACAGCTGTTTGACAATACCTGTTCCATTAATATGTTTCTCCTACTGAGTGTCCTTTAGATGCAATGGGGGGGCTGGGGGGGGCAAAGTACCACCTATGGGCTGCATGTGGCCCCCAGGGCTGTTCTTGTGGCTACTCAGGACCATGTTTTGCTCCTTATCACCACATAGGGTGTCTACAAAGCAAAGCTGGCATATTTTTGGGGAGTGGCAGGCTATTTTAGGCCCAGCCAACAGGAAGTAACTTGGAAGCATAAGGTCATTCTTGGACCAAAAATGGGCCAGAGATGGCCAAAAATGTGACTAAATTGTCCCTTGTGCCCTCTAGGGAATGCTGAGGAGAATTTAAGGAATAAATCAATTTTTTTCTGGTATGGGGCAAGGGTGTGGGGAGGGCAATGCAGCCACCCAGTCACTGACTACTGCCCACCCTGGTGTGTAATTTCCCTTTGGCATGCTGGCTGGGGACAACACTTCTGAAGGGCACCAGACTAGGAAGGCTGCCTAACAGAAAGAGGAAATCACAAGCCAAGCCAACTAAATCACATTTAGTTGTCAATACACTACACAGCAGTACACCTTTCTTGCTCCTTGATACCTTTTTGAGCTTGTCAGGTTTTTGCAGCCAATTCTGTGTGTGATGCAAAGGTGCTTGCTGATGCTGAGCTTCCAGGTCCACTAAAGAGAACCGCATAAGAAACCTTCTCACTGGTAGCCAGGGAGGCGGGGGGGCAGGCATCACAGGCTGACAAGATTTGTGGAAACCACAGAAGGTCAAGGCTACTTCCAGGACCCCTTGGGAAGTTCTAGTAATGTAACTAGGCTGGGAGAATGGAAATTTGATTGTTGGGATCAGCAACACACACCAATACACTGGGTTACTGTACAGGGATTGCCTGGATATAAAGATAAATATAGAATTGGCTAACACTCTGCTTTCCTGTTTCTATAGCAAGCTCTCATATGCAATAGTCCCATTTTCCACACCTTTTTGTGCCACATGTATATCAACCCCTCCATGATGACAGTCAGGAGTTCTCTCCCCAGCAGGCAAAAGGGACATGCTGTGTTTCTATGGCAACGCTTCTGCCTTTGGATGTATGAATAAAAGATTTGCACTTGCGCACTAACAATGGTCTGCCACTGTAAAGGGCTTAAGCTTTGCCATACCATCCTGAAGTCTTTTTTCTCCAGTGGGGAAAGCTGTCCTCACACAAACCCTCAGCCCCTCACTGGTGTCCATTTCTCAGTTGCTCAGCTCAGGAATTCCCCAGGCAGCATCAACTGTGTGATTCAAAAAAAGTAACTCTTACTAGCTCTGAGATCATGTGCATGAAAAAGGAACAGCTACACTTCCAACCACCACTGTCACTACCATCCCATTCCTGGGATCTGCAAAAGGCCCTGTGAGAGGAAAACTCAAATAAAATAGAAATGAGGATCCTCCATATTTTGGTTCCAAGGAAAATCAGTGCTCCTCCTTAAGGCATGCCAGAGTGGATGGGGCTTAGAGCTTTCTACTGGACCAATCTGCCACAGAAAGCCTCCAACTTGGAGATGTTCTATGTGTTGTACTGTAATCCCTAAGGCATTTCCACACGAGGCTGTTATAGCGCTATGATTCCACTTTCAACATCCCATGGAATCCTGCGGTTTGTAGTTTTGGGAGGGGCCAAGTGGCCCCTCCCGAAACTACAAACCCCAGGATTCCATAGGATGTTGAAAGTGGAATCATAGTGCTATAACAGCCTCGTGCGAAAACGGCCCTAGTCAGCAAGTTCACTGATTGCACTGTGCTTCAACGTATCTTCAGGGTAACAGGTTGGGTTGGGTTAGGCTAGTCTAGAGGATCTAAACATTCCATGTAAGCTCTTCCTTCACTAGTGGGTTAGATCTCTCCACTGGGAATATAGGAAGCAGGGAGCTACATATGAGCACCGGTTCACCATGGGACCTTTCACACTGCACAATTATAGCACTATGACTTCACTTTGATTCTCATAGTTCCATTCTGTGGACTCCTAGGATTTGGAGGACTACTTAAAATTCTCAGCCAGAGAGCTCCAGTGCCCCATCAAATAACAAGTTCCACAATTTCATGGGATGTTGCCGTGGCAGTTACAATGGATCTATAGTGTTAAAATTGTGTAGTCTGAAAGGGCTGCAGGTCAGACCATTGGGCCATTTATTTAGCTCACTATTGTCTATTCAAGGCAACAGAGGTCATTCCCAACTACACAAGGTCTTTCTTTAGAGGACATACAGAAAGAGAGAGACATCAGGTATTTTGCTTGGGACATCCAATGGGCAAGACATGCTCTACCACTGGAGCTCCTCCTCTCAACTATGCCAGCCCCTTCAAGAACACAGAAGACACAGCTTCACATTCAGGGTGTTTTTAAGATGCTGGAGCTGCCCCACTGCCTGGAAATAAGTCTAGGTGAGGGATGGAGAAAATGCAGCCTGTGGGCTGCATGCAGGTCTGAACCCCACATTTGTGGGCCCCAAAGCTACCCAAGGGCCTCCTCTCAATCCCTTCCCATTTACATAGCAGTGCCACCTTCCAATCCCAAAACTGTCCCAAAACCCCCAGCTGGCCCAAAGAACCTGATACTTCCTGGAACTGTGACAGCTGAGGCCCACACTCACCCCCAAACCCCCAACTCTGAAAACAGGACAAAGGAATCAGTTGGAAACTGTTTGAAGTAGCAGCTAGAAGTGGCGTGACACAAATTCCACTGCATACAGCATGACAATGCTGCCTGTAGGGAGGGGGATAATAGGAACAACAATTGGCATCTCCTCCCCATGCAGTTGCCCACAAGCATGGAATCCTAACCTGAGCTAGCCACTTGTTGTCCACTTGTTACGCTGTGAAGGGTGGTGGGGTTCTTGGTACTTTTTGATTGGTTTGCTAGTAAAATCCTTTGGAGTCAGGTCAACAGACAGCTTCTTCGGTGGTTTCCTGAAAATACAGGCACCCCACCTGACCCTTTCCAAAGATGGGAGGCACAACTGGTTGGAGCATTTGGTCACCCCCACCTCATCACCAACTCCCTTGTTGCCTGAAGCAAGACACAGCATAATGAAACAAATTATCTCTGAACCAGTAAAATGTACTAGCGTTATGTGAAGAGAACAGGATGTTTCAGCAGTGAATCCTCCTGGAGAGAATATTCTTCTGGGTTTTCCCTGCTCTGTGTATATTCTTGTCTCTGCTGCCCAAAGCTACTGCTGCGCTGCATTGCTCCAGCCATCACTCATACCAGTGACAGAGAAGTCAGCGGAAGCCAGTGCTTGAATAGGGCTGCTGCTATTCTGTGCTATCGATTCTACTACTGCATCACAGGGCTCATCACATAGGGCATGGGGGTGATGTGACAATGAGTGACACCATCACTGGCACCTTTTGCAAATCCATCTGTTGCAAGAACCATTTATCAGGGTGCACAGAAGGAATGCTGCTCAGGTTACCAGATAAGACTGACCAAAGGGATTATTTATTAGCTGCCATCTCCACATCTATCGGCTGCTGTCAGACAGATATTAAGCCCCAAGGCAATGGTTTACACTCTACCAGTGTCAAGCTCCCTTCCTAGAGAATGTTCTTTGCTTTCCCATCACTCTAGCAAAGCCTAGTGACCTCCTTCATATCAGGCCTGAAAAGTTATGAAGAGAGAATGGAGCAAGAAGAATAAACCAAAGCCTGAGCAAAAAGGAAATACAAAGACCCACAAGCATGCTGCCCACCGTGCTCTTCAATCAACAATGTGTATTCCATCTGACCCAATCTCATTTCCTTCCCAGTGTCTTCAAAACAGCAGCTCCTCCTCCACACCTGTCCAACCAGCCTACAGAAGGAGGATACAATAGTTCAAGGCAAGTATAAATGTTCTGAAGAACTAAGAGAGCAGCATAATGGATGGTGACATTAACTACTGAGCTATCAATGTAGCATGGCATTTAGAACAGAAGTAGATACCACCTGAACAGCTAATCACATGTGAAAGTAGTCTCAATGGCATTTTAGCAGCAAGTAAGAATTTGTGAGAGAAATGAAAATGGCATAAAAGAAACATCAGTATTCAGCACTCACACCACTATTTCTTTCATTCCACTCCTTGCTCTAGTGCACAGGTGGGAAACATGCAGTTCACCCTCCAGAGGCTGTTAGGTTTCATCGCCCATCATCCCTAGACAGCATAGCCAATGTAGTGGGATCATGGGAAACTCTGGAGAGCCACGTAACCACCACTCCTGCTCAAGTCAAATATAAAACTATTTATTTCAAAAATCTGCAAAAATCACGTGGCCAAAAACAGATACAGTTAGAGAAATATTGTTAGAGAACTGAGGCAAGCGACATGTATCGTTCTAGATATTATTGGACTATACTTCCCATCTTCTCCTGCTGAGTGAAGCTGATAGGAACTGAAGCCCAACAAGATTGAGAGGGTCACAGGTTCTCCATCCCAGGATAAGCACTGTCTGAGAGCAGGTAATTGCTAGCAGTGCTATGAATTGTATTGTGACTCTGAGTAAACAGGTCAGCCCATCAAATGTGACTGGTATCATGTGCAGCCAGCGATAAACAAATGATCCTGGCTACCTTGCCTGTCATCTCTGTGATTCAGCTTTATCCTAAATGGTTGGATGTTCTTCAAACGAGGGAGATGGAATTTGTCACCCCATATGTACTGGGGGAGGTGGGAGAGGGTGTTCACAGGTTGTTGGGTTAGGCCATGCTGGGTTATTTTTAGAACTGGTGCAGTACTGACTCAGTGTAATGTTTATGCAGGATTTGTTCCACATTCCCAGCTGATATACAAGAGAGCCCAGAATTCTTCTGGTATAATCCATTCCAGGTTTTATACTGCTCTGGGAGATAAGGGAGCACTTAGAGAAATAGTTAGCTGTTAGTTAGAATATATTGTACTATATAGCACATAATTAAAGTTGCCTGCCTGGTTGGCCCCAAAGGCATCTCTCTGCTTCTGTGTTTCTCCTTTCATACAGCTTACCATCTTTAGGGAGGCAGCAACACACAACCGCCTTTGAAAGGAGGGTGGAGAGGGAAGGGAAAATGAGGAATATGCTGATACTACAGAACTCCCAGCACTCCTGAGGCTGCTCCCAGAAAAATCGAGCAGGTCCTAAGGGAACAAAGATTACATAATCCCTCCCTTATTATCAACATAACAGTAATATGCTCTGGAAGTTAACTGCCCATGGCCACTTCTCCTAAGCCTCTTGGAAGCCGTATCCAGCAGTCAGGCAGTAATTATTACCAAGTTGTTGTAATAATTCCTTTACATGAAACACTTCAGGATAGGTAAAAGCATGACATATGCATATAAATTGATACATATTTATTGTCCCATGTGGTGATCACATAGCCCAAATGCAAGGGCGGGGGGGGGGGCTACAGTCCTTTAAGCTTTGCTGGGATTCCAAATTCCACCAACCTCAGCCAGCATAACAATAGTTAGGAATGATGGGAGTTGTGGTCCAACAATAAATAGATGGCCTCACCTTCCCCAGACTTGGTATATTTGATTCATCCATGGCCTGGGAAAAGGTTAAGTAGGACCTTCCCAGTATGTATACACACAATGAAAAGATATATACACCACACTTGACAATCTAGACTTTTCTTCCATGCGTTTTCCTTAGTTCTCTGAAGAAAAACCCTAACTCATTCTTAATCTGGAGCAAAAGAAGCTTTCACAAAGAACAGTACAATTCACCCAGCTGAACGTTTCTTTTTGCACACAGTGAGCTGCCTTTGATAACACCTGGCAGATGGTGCTCTTTCCCAAGAGTCCCTGCCTCCCTTTCTATTGCCAAGGCAGTAACATCACACAGTGGGGCAAAACAAGGGGAATTAACCTTTGCATTAAGTAAGCAATGGATTGGGTCCTAGCCACAGGTTCACCCACCTGCAACATACTGAGCCATCCCTACATGTATAGCAGTGGTTCTCAACCTGTGGGTCCCCAGATGTTCGTGGACTTCAGCTCCCAGAAGCCCCAGCCACTATAGTCAATGCTCAGGGCTTCTGGGAGCTGAAGTCCACGAACATCTGGGGACCCATAGGTTGAGAACCACTGATGTACAGCATCAAAACTTTCATTTTTCAGACAGAAGTGTTGCTAGGGAACTTAAAATATTCAGAATGCAGGTCCAAGAAATAATTAGGCAAGTCTGCATTTTGAAGAAAGGGGCAAAGCTGCAGCATATTAATATTTAAATATAAATGCTAATGTAAAAAAATTATAACAGCAGGGATTTATTTGAATTTCACAGCAGGCGAACCAGCCAAACCAGTAAATGTCCCAACTGAATCACTCCAAATAAATTCTTCAGTTAATTTATTTCCACCCCCAGATCACCCCAAATCAATAATTCCTCCTGAGTGGAGGTAAGTTAATTGAAGAGGAACAAGTCCTGTAGGATCATCTGTCACTGGGATACAAATTAATTAAAGAATTAATTTTCCACACAGATCTGGCTTGTTAATCAAATTCCCCTTGAATTAATTATTCCCATTCATCATAAACACTCCCATCATCACCTCTAGGTTTAAGAAAGAAGAAAACTAATATGAAGAGGTGTCAGAGAAATTAAACACTGGCACCAAGAATGGAATGAGCACACATGAGAGCTGTTTAGCAGTAGTAACTAAAGACTCTGATTTATTGCATCAGATATTAAACACACATAAAAATAAATGGCCGAAATCCTGTTCAGTCGTACAGTAGTAATCCAGTAGCCAGACTTACTATCTTGAGACTTGGGGGATTCGTGGTTACACCTTTTAATGACCCAATGTGATCCCAAAAACCTACCTCTTAAAACAGACATTACCCAAAAAAAGGGTTTCTACGGTGCTGCAGATCAGATAGCTGGGAATTTACATCTGTCGTGCCCTGAGAGAAACAGTTGCAGCAGGTACAGTTTCCTGTTTCCAAGCTATCCCACTTTGCAGACATCGCTTCCCAGCACCCTGATTTGCATCACCAAGGAAATACTTCTGTTGAGGTGCTCCCAGCTGCAAAAGGTAGATTCTGCAGAGAGTGGCCTTATCAGACATAGCTATGACAACTGAGCTCCATTGCCATAGTTACATCTCACAATACAAGCATCTCAGCCAAACACATTCACAATGAGGGTACCACTTCAGTGGGCTTTCTGTCTGCTTGCACAGACATGGCCAGCCTGAAATGTGGCCTTTTTTAATAAAGCCTTCCAATTCAAGTGCAAACAATTACACATTTATCCCGACCACCACCGCTACCATATGCAAGGATCAATTCTTTTTAAAACTCAAAGCTTCTTTATTTACTTCCATGCAGTTTGCAGTGGGTCCCTGAGGAATGTCATTCAAATGCAAAGAGTATTGTAACTAAAAGGTGTGTTCAAACTTATAGGAGGAGGGAGGATGCCCAGAAAAAAAGTTTAAAATGAGGGACATATATGCAGAATTTCACAGGAGTCCCATGTTTTTGGGAAGCTAACTAGCAGGGCCCCAGTAGATTCTACCAGTGTATGTGGGTCCTGGCATTTGTCCCAGTAGGCTTGTTGCTGGCAAGTAGAGAGATTCAGGAGACTCATTTTCTCAGAGGTTGTCTATAAAGATCCATAGATCACATGGAAGTTCACATGCCTTGAATGTTCCTTCATACCAAAAAATGAAAAATTAAAAATAAAAGATTCTCACCCTTAGCACACTAAACTTTAGGAAGAATGTTTCTTTCCCTTTTCCTAGTACACCAATTTTCTATAGGCAAGATTTTTATTTTATTTTTTTTATTCCTTGGAGAAGCAATCCAATACATGAGCCAACTGTCCATGCAAAACAGAAAAATTGTAAATCCTAAAAATGGTAGAGAATAACAGAGACTTGACAAATTAATCCCCTGCATTCAGTCAGGATCAGATGTGCCGCTCCGTCAAGAGATCTGTTGGATTCAGTGTCCTCCATAACCTCATCACCTTTTAGTTCAGTGCCAGATACTGCTATGCTAGAGCTCTGTTCAACCCCCACTACCAGCCAGCTAGGGTTATTGGGAACTGGAATTCTGGAGGGTAGCAAGTTCCTCACTTCTGCTATGCATCAATGCTACAGATCAAATAGATAATCTAAAGCAAATATCATTTCTCCAATTGCAGTAAAACCTAAAGCAGAAACACATTAAAGGAAAACTGGAGGATGTTACAGATGACATTGAGATGTAGGATAGTAAGCACAACAATTTCTGGCTCTAAAGATTTGCGGATGTTCTCGGACAACAAGCCCCACCATGCCTGTCATTGGTTACACCAACTATGGCTGATGGAGGTCGTTGTCCAATAATATCCAGAAGGCCACTCATTCCACATCCTTGCACATCACATGCTGCTTTCCAGACCTGCTATCACACATAGCCTTCTGTTGATCCAAGTGTCTTAGAAAGAGAGCATCACCTCCATACACCTCTCTCCTTTAACTTTCGTCACTACCTGCAGCTGCTGTACTACTTCACTAAGTCTGTTGTGGCCAAGCTGTCATCAACCGCCTGCTCAAGCCCTCTTCAAAGCAGCAGAAACAGAATGAGCAGTTTGGCTGGGAGCCCGTCAGCTGCACTCCAAAGCAAGGATGGGGAGGGGTTAGCACTGATTGGATCCTTAGCAACACAATCGCCAAGCCAAGTGATAGAAGTTGCTGGAGAAATAGCCTTGACCTTTCCAGAGAGGCACCAGGTGTGTATGGAAAGGGAATTTCCATAGACCTTTTTCTATGAGTACCTTTGTGAATAGGAGATACATTCAGATGCATGACCTTTGGGGAAATAATTTAAAGTCGGTTTAATCTCCTTTGTCCCTCTCCTGGCTGGCAGGCACAGGTACCTGAGGACACAGCATGACTGATTGTGAAGGGAGGAGGAAGGGGAAGCAGCTGTTATTTTTCCATATGGATGGATATCAGGACACTGCTAGCATTGGAGAGGGTAGGCCCTTATTTGATTTAGAACAGATTTTCTAATACCAGAATCATGAAAAAGGCTAAGAGAAGCATCTAGGCTCATAGTGATCCCAAACTCAAGTCCTTAACACAGCTTGGAAGTGACTTTTTGCCAACACTTCCAGAATCCCCTAGCCATCACTTGGGGATTCTGGGATTTGTAGTCCATAAGGGTCTCCCTCTCCTGGCATAACTTTTCCTAATATAATTCCAAAGAAAAAGGACTCAGGCCCTGGATGGAGAAGGACAGAATGAAGCAGGCAGCAAATATCTCTGCAGTCCCTCGATGAGAGCCAGAAAGGATTTATTAGTATGGGAAGCATGAGCTGCAGCAGTAACACCATAGCACTCTATATGCATTTGACTCTTCCCCTCCCACTCCCTGTCCTGCCAGCTTCACAGCTAGGCTGAGTCTGGGCCAAAGATACATTCCAGCATTTCAGGGAGGACAAGAGTGCAAGTGTGTGTCAAAGAGGTGAGGAGAGGTTGTCAGCCAAGAGAAGTGGGAGCCCACCAAGTCTGTCTCTGTGTGTGTTTGGGCAATCACACAAGTAAAAGGGCTCTGTGAGGGCCACCACTTCTAAATGTCTGACCATTCTAAGTTCCTGGCCACACTCACCGCTGCCACCAGCTCATGCCAGGAGCTGGAATCTGCCAGCTTTATAGAGACTGCCACACACCTGCTGCCATTAACTTTCCAGAGCTTACTAAAATAAGGGGATGGGGGTGGATATGGTTCACTGCCATACAGTTATCTGCTGAGAATGTCCTTAGTTTAATGGTACAGTTCCCCTCCCAACACACACACACACACACACACACACATTACGACACTGCACAATCTATCCCTGCTCCATTACCTGTCCCTTTTTTCCCCAAGTATTATTCCTTTAGGAAGTTTTCCCTGTCTTCCCACATGAGTTTCTGCATAGTTCTAGTTGAATTCCTCTCTCCCCTTACAGCTTTCTGTGTTGCTGCAGCGTGCAGATCGGAGCAGCCAGTTGTAACCAACAGCCACCATAAATCTCAGGCAGGAGAGAGAGCAAATGACAAGGACATGGAGGGATCAGTGCCTGGGGAGTGGAGCAGAACAGAGTTAGGGGAGGGGGGATAGAGCAAGAATCCTCTGCTCCAAGGGGCATTGTTCACACAGTCTGTGTGTTTCCTGGAGAGGAAAAGAGAGGACAAAACAAAGGCTGCTGCTCTGGCAAGAAGCTTTAGGTCCAGCCTCACTACAGTCTTTTGACCTTGAAGCACTGACCTTATCAAAAGGATGAACTATATGATAGCAATAGAAATGGCAAGAGGCTAGGAGTTGGACATCAGCGCTGCAGACAAGGGAGAGACGTGGAAGATGGTACCTGTGATGCAAGGGTTGTCTCAGTCTCAGCTGCAGGTCTTCCCACATTTTCAGATGAGCTTCCAGCCCCCATTGGTCTGCTGCAAGTACAACCCCTCTTCCTGACTCCCATGCTGCCTTGCTGAGCTCAGCTTGTCACTGACAGGCACAGGTGCTCACCAGGCTCTGCCAGTGAGCGTGGCAATCACTCTTCTGCCAGACTCACTCCCCTTGCAAATGCTACTGTCGGAGTTTAGACACTATGGGCCAAGTGGAGAGGGCAGAAACCAGAGCTTAGCAGAGTTGAGTTTTAGACTACAGCTTTTAGAAGACTCAAGTCAGCAAGGTCATTGGCTGAGCTGGCTGGAGGATTCTGGGAGTAGTAGTTCAGAAGGACTATCTTTCTAGGTGCAGATGCCTATTTACCAGCTGCCTTGGGTTTGGATCAGAAACTCACCTCTGGAGGTTGTCACCAATAAATGTGGAGAAGAAAAGAACTCATGAGAGTTCAAAGGCAGAAGCCAAGGGAAAGGGAAATCAAAAGATACTGTCAACCCTTGTGGTGTCTTTGATAACAAGGGACCCAGTGTGAAGCCTACAAGTGGCAAACAGTCCTGAAGCACCAGCACCTTTGGGATCTCGCCGTTGTCACTTGTATATTGATAAAATTCAGACTTCTACAATAAGGCATTCAATATGGAGCTGCTTTTGAGAACCTTTTGGAAACTGTGATTAATAAGCAGCAAAAGAACAAGAATGTTAATTGCTGAGTCATCCATAAAGCAATTAACTCCTGCTTTGCGCTGCTTTGACAGGCTTCCAGTTTGTTTCTTGGCCCAGTTCAAAATGTTCATTCTGACCTTTAAACAGAGATCAGAAACAAACTACTGTATATACTCATGTATAGGTCTAAAAATGTTAGTCAAAGGCCACTTCCGCACTAGACCATTCAAGTGCTATTATTCCACTTTCAGCATCCTATAGAATCCTGGGATTAGCAGTTTAGGTAGGGGACTCAAAGGCCCCTCCCCAAACTGCAAACCACAGGATTCCATAAGATGTTGAAAGTGGAATAATAGCACTAGAACATTCTAGTGCAGAAATGGCCAAAATTTGACCCCAAAAAACTAGGTCTACTTACCCACGGGTTAGTATAAGTATTGTACCTTAACTCTTATCAAAAAAGGAACCATTGCATTCTTTGAGTAGAGCAACAAAAGGTGAGAGATTTGTCCATCTCGGGAGAACTCTCTACCGTCTCCACCACGGGCAGCTTCTGGCCTTTCTGATTGCCTGGGTTGGAAAATGGCACTTCCTCTCAAAGGAAAACCAAGAGAGTAAAAGGAGCCTGTCTTCTTTTCAGCTGTCCTGGGATAGACTAAGGTCTTGCTTTTTGCCAATCTGCTCAGGGAAGTGGGTGCTTCCTTTTTTTTTTTTAAATAGGAGTTAAATAGTATACCTTAACTTTTGTCAGAAAAAAAAAGTCCCCTTCTCTGAGTTGAGTGGTGAAAGTCCTTTCCCCTCTCTGCAGAATGACCCTCGAGTTATCCACGGCTCATATCAAAATCCACAATTTTGGCCCCAAAATCTACTTTTAACTTATTCATGAGGTCGACTTATGCACAAGTATATACAGTAGGAGTCAAAACAGTACAAAACAGGAGTTAATTGCTCTAGGGATCATGTTCCCATGCTCTTAAGTGAGGTAGGCAAGTTGTGGCCCTCAAGATGTTGTTGGATTGCAACTCCCATCATTCCTCACCATTGCATATGCTAGCTAGGGCTGATAGGAGTGTCCAGCAACATCCGGACAGCCATACTTTGCACATTCCTGCCCTGAAAGGTCATCAAGCAGATGTCCCCAGGACTACCTTCTTCCATTTGAACCTGACCATAATTATCAGAGGAGCAGAAGAAGAGAGATACATGGAGAAAGCACAAGCTTAGGGATGAACGGTGGAATGGAGAAGGCAGAGGGAAGAGGGAAAAGACCAGATAGAGAGACTGGACAGAAAGATGTAGAGAGAAGTGAAAGTGAGAACTTACCAAGGGGAACAAAGGAGTGAAATGAAAAATATTCTAATTGTTGGCCTTTGTCTCTTAAAAAGATTTCTGATTTTTTTTTTCTTGTGGAATATTATTTATAGGGGTGAAGGATGAATTCTGTCTGACTCATTATTTATATTTCTAAATAAAGGTTTTTGTTTCCTGCATCTCTTGTGTCTCTATATATACATTTCTTTTTATCTTCACTAATTTCCTTTTAGTGGTTGGGTGGGTGGGTGAGAAATGTTTTTTTTTTCTCAAAACTCATGCAGCTGTCTTCTCTCCCCAACTCAAATCAGAAAGGGAGGGGTGAAAGCCCAGGTGGGATTTTTCACATGCATTCTGGCAAGGTTTTTAGGGCAATAACGTACTATTAAATACAAATGCCAAGTTAGAATCACTGGCCACAATTCTCTGTAAATTATACATGCTTAGCCACATAGAAGAGGCACTAAGGAACCTTCCTAGCAAATTGCAAAAATACTTACTAGAGCACTGGCAATAGTATTCCAATGGACCAAAATGGTGAAGGGTCTGGAAGCCATGCCCTATGAAGAACGGCCTAGGAAGCTGGGTATGTTTAGCCTACAGAGGAGAAGGTTAAGAGGGGACATGATAGCCATGTTTAAATATCTGAAGGGATGTCATGTTGAGAGGGAGCAGACTTGTTTTCTGCCGCTCCAGAGATTAGGACAAGGAGCAATGGATTCAAGCTGCAGGAAAGGAGATTCCACTTGAACCTCAGGAAGAACTTCCTGACGGTCAGAACTGTCCAGCAGTGGAATATGCTGCCTCAGAGTGTGGTAGAGTCTCCTTCTTTGGAGTTTTTAAGCAGAAGCTGGATAGTCATCTGTTGGGAATGCTTTGACAGATGTTCCCGCATGGTAAGGGGTTGGACTGGATGGCCCCTGGGGTCTCTTCCAGATCTATGATTCTATGATTCCAATGCATATTGGGCTCTACCAAAAAGCATCAGCAGTCCTAAGCCAATGTACTAATGCACAAGAGTCCTGCTGTGCATTGGTCCCATTGCACATCAGATCGCATTGCATATCGGGTCCCATTGCACATCAGGCCCAATGCACAGCAGGCACTTTGGTGACTCCCCTAATACTAATGTAACAGTAATCCTCGTTGAATATGGACACTGAGAAATGGCTCAATTCTCTTTCCTGCAGATGTAAATCCACTTATGAAGATGTAAATCCCCAAGTGAATCTCAGACAATGTAATCAAGTGAAGCCTTTTAGCTTTTTTAGTGTCAGCATCACAAGTTGCACTTTCTCCACTAACTTTCCTGTCTCTGGTGGAGGCTACCTGTGTGTGAGAAAGAGGCCCTATTCAGTAACAGCCTGAAACAAGTAGCTGGAGTGTATTGAGCTAGTGTTTCTTCCTTCCCAAAGGTCACTCTCCTGCACTGCTGAGAGATCAGAGGGTGCAGTAATGAAGGTGTCTTGACAGACAAGGGAAACAGGCCAACTGGCTGTGCGCCCACTCTGCACAAGCTTTTCATAATCCCCTGGTCAGAGAAGTAATTCTCTGGTCTTTGAGTTCACTCCTAGAAGTCTCTCTTTCTCTCTCTCTTTTCTATGATACCTAGGATAATGAATTAGAAGGCATGGTATGATGATAAAGCTCAGACAGGAGCTGAATACAAGAATCTGGAAAGATAATTCTTTGGACTGCAGCTCCCAGAATCCCCCACAACTATGCCTGCAAAGAGATTCTAGGAGTCATAATCCAAATTTATTTTTCCATGCTCTGGTCAATACTTGGCTTCTCATCTCCTGATCAAGGCACAGAGAAGCTAGAAGTCAGAGAATCTCAGGAAGAAAAAACATTGGATGCCCAAATGAAGTAGAACTCCCATTTGTCTCTTTGGGGGGGAGAGATTGAGAAACAGAAACAGAAACAGAAACAGAGAGAGAGAGATGCTTCCCTTCACCAACAAGGGGAATGGGATTTTTGTAGCCACTTAGCCCTGTGCTATTCTAAAATTTGGCTTCTAGGACATGACAGGGCTTCCCTAGAACAAGAAGAAAAGAAGAATGGGAACACAGCAAAGATACTCAATTGCCAACATCAAAACTTAGGTTGAACTGAGTGCAATGCCAAGAAAACCAGAATTAGAGCTCAATGGAAGGACATTCTTCCCTTAGAGCAGGGGTGTGCAAAGAGCAGCTCTCAGAACCAAGGAAGTCCCCTAGAGTATAAAAAATTGAACATAAAAACTGGAAGTGGCATTTTGTATCGACAGAGGCCCTGAAGACTTAGAGCCAGAGATGCCCCATATTATCCATGTAACACTAGAGGGCACTATACTACTTTCTTGGGGAAAGGGAGGCTGTGCTCATATCCCAACAAAGAGAAGGAACATTGAAGATTCCAGCTTTAACAACCCATATTCCAGTTTGAAAGTTTTCTAAATCATTAACAAGATCTTTTGCCCCATCCTCCTTTTCACTGAGTTATAATTCTCCTGAAAATTATGAACCATTCATTCTTCATAATCCTGCCTTCATTTCACTGAAAAAAGCTCCTTTGAATTAATATAGGTAATAATTTATAAGCTGAATAATACACCGTTCTGCTACAATAGGTTCCATCAAGAATCATAGATATAATTCAACACAATAGACACCATTAACTGAGTGAAGTCACTGCAGTATTGGACCGGGACTTGGGAAATCCAAGTTCTAGTCCCTAATAAACCATTGAATTCACTGGGTGCCTTGAGTCAGTCACAAGCTCTCTAGGCCATTTCTGCACTACACTCTTACAGCGCGATTATTCCACTACCAACATCCTATGGAATCCTAGGGTTTGCAGTTTAGGGAGGGGCTCTCCGGCCCCTCCCTAAACTGCAAACTCCAGGATTCCACAGGGCGTTGGCAGTGGAATAATCGTGCTATAAGAGTGTAGTGTGGAAATGGCCTTAGACAGTGACTTACCTCAACAGAGTTGTTGTCAGGCTAAAATCAGAGGGAGGAGAACTAAGAACACCACCTTGAATCCATAGAGGAAAGGTAGGATATTTATTTATTTATAAATATTTATAAACTGCTTAGACTGAAGATTTTTAAAAAACGTACAGCAATAATGAAACAGACAGTGTAGCACTACAAAGACTTAAAATACAATGTTTACATTGTCCAGGAAAAAGAGGGTAGGTTGAAGTATGAAGAGAAGGCCTTTGAAAACAAACAAGTTTCCAACATCCGTCTACAAAGAAAAAATTGTTGGAACATGTAAAATATTGGGGGAAGAGCCCACCATTCTAAAACTGAGCAGTTGCAGAATGGGCCACAGGAGTATGCGGTACCACCAGAAGGATCTCTCCAGATTTATGAAATGCATATTAATTTGATATTACATTCTCCAACTGTCTCAAATTGGCAGGGAGAGCCTATTTTTCCAGCTGCTTTTAAAATGTCAAAGTTTCCCTCTCCTCCTTCTGCTTTCCCCTTCTGTCCTCAGTGTACTTCACTTGTTGCAAACTGAGCTCAAAGTGCAAAAGCAGTTTGTAGTCAACTATCAACAGGAGGAGAAGAAAAGACGGCGATGAAATCTTACTCTTTCTAGTAGGCAAAAGCAATCTGCTGCAGCCTCTCCAAGCTTTTCTGTTTTTCCTCCTTAATAAATTTGCCATCTTGATCCCAGTTTTCATCTGTGACATGTTGGAGGGTGTGTGATATCCAGGCCATCATGGCTTCAGCATATTTCCTTGATTCCTTTAGAGGGACAATTCCTTTCTTCCCCAGGCAGTTATTCTTTTGTCCTAGGCCAGGGCCTGAGGTCCTCTGTCCTTCACAAGTGGATCTTCTCATCCAGTAACAAATCTGAAAGGAAATAAGCCATGGTTGTGCATTTGTTGGGGGGGGGACAAGAACAAGGGAAGTAGAGAGATAGCTCACTCCAAGCTGAAGCTTCAACATGGAGGAAAGGACAAGAGACAGTCAGAAAGCAGTGCCTGAGGAAAGCAGTCAAGGTTGGCCCTGCTGTTCCTAGCCAGTAATATTAATTGGTATCTTGTGGCAGGCTGAGCCGCAGGCACATGTGCTTTGCTGCTGAAGTTCTCTGAGGAGACAGTAATTGTACCAACTTTAAGCATGGCTGAGTTCTGATAGACAGTGAGCACATTGGGTCTAATGAAGGAACAGCACCTCAAGCACAGCACCCTATAAAGGCAGTGGGAGATGCAGAGGATAAGGGAGAATGGGAATACACAACTAGTGCCAGGACAAGTCCCCCATCATGATGAGTATGGGAGGTTGGCAGCAAGTAAGACTGTCACATTTTTCTTTCGGGCAGGAACCCTAGGTGTTTATCTCCACATACTTGAGAGAAAACCAATAGGTTTGCTATGTCTTCACATGGATATGCAGGTAGGGCTTCACTTGTTGAATTTCTGCTTTGTGTGCATCTCATAAGGTCCAGGAACCCAGTTAAAAAAAACAAGTGGCAACCCAAGCACTGAATGGTGCCATATACAGTGGCGGAGCTTGAGGGGTGTGGAGGGGTGTGGGAGGGGGCAGAGCTACGACGTGAGGGGAGTGACCACTGTGCGGGGGCATGGCCACGGTGCGTGGAGGTGTGGCCAGGGTGTTTGAGGGTGTGACCAGGGCACATGAGGGGATGGCTACAGGCTGGAATGCCCCAGAAACATCGCCACCCAGGGCAAATCGCCCCCTTCCAGCCCCACGTCCCTACGTGACTGGCCATATGAGAGCAAATGAGAATCCATCCCCTGCTGCCTTTCGCAGATCAAGTGATTCTCCTGAAGAGAAATTGAGGTAGCTTGTTAGAACAGATAAATAAATTCAGTGCCCTCAGATCCACGTGCCCTCAGGAGGGCCTACTGAATCTCACCCAGTTCTTTCTTCAACTCTGCCCATTTCCACACTAGACTGTTATAGTGCTATTATTCCACTTTTACTAAAGAGAAAGTGGAGGGAAGACACACAGCTGACAACTCTCTCAAATAAATCAGAGGCTGCCTTGAGCAGAATGATAATTTGGAGAATATACAGCTTGGGGCTACAGGGAAATACATTTTGCAGAAAGAGGAAAAGTACCTAATTTAAATTAGGGTGAGTGGGAGATGCAATCACTGGACATTTAATCAAACATATTGCCAAGACAGAGGCCATTTCTGCACTAGACTGTTACAGTGCTATTATTCCACTTTCAACAGCCTATGGAATCCTGGGGTTTGCAGTTTAGGGAGGGGCCTCAAGGGCCCCTCCCTAAACTGCAATGGTCTCTGTCTTGGCAACATGTGCGATTAAATGTCCAGTGATTGCATCTCCCACTCACCCTAATTTAAATTAGGTATTTTTCCTCTTTCTGCAAAATGTATTTCCCTGTAGCCCCAGGCTCTACATTCTCTGAATTATCATTCTGCTCAAGGCAGCCTCTGATTTATTTGAAAAGAGTTATCAGCTGTGTGTCTTCCCTCCACTTTCTCTTAGTGTTCTGCCCCAGTTCTTTGGTCTTACCTCATAGGTCTCGCCTGCCAAGCCAATAATCTGCTCCTCTCACTTTTCCTCTGAACTCGCTCCAGACTGTCAATGAGCATCCTTATTAAAGGGAGGGACATGACTGAGCCTGAGGGGTGCTGAGTGGGGTGGAATAATCAAATCTTCTGTTATAATACTGTGCTCTCACTACAGCAACACAGAATAATGCTAGCTGTTCTGTGATGATACCTTTATTCTCTGTGGGTCTGTGTCTATCTGTGTGAAAAGCAAAAAAAACAACAAAAAAAACCACACCAAAAAAAATCCTGGAATATATGCCCAAGTGTACAATGTTCATATCAGTCGCTCATCACACATTTTTCACAATGTCAAAAGAAAGGCTCTTCTTGCAGAGCTTATGGCCTCCTACCATTATTGCTATCCAAAGCACTCAAGACTGGCGCACAAGCATCTTTTGCACTAGCATGAACACCTGACATGATTTGCCACCCTCTCTGTCCCTTCTAAACTTAGCTGCAATCCTCACAGTAGCTGTGGAGGAAATAGCTTTGTCCCACCAACAGAACATGGTTGCAAGCTACCTCTGTTGTAATGCTTGGTCTTGCAGAGATAAATCACAAATTAAGATTCGCTAGCTTTACACAAGAATTGCTCCTGGTGGAGCTAAAACACCTAGAACTGTATCATTGATATGATCAACACAACTGCCTGCATTTATGGACTATCTTTAAAGAACGTTTTTGGGAGACTGCCATGGCAAACAGCTGCACTTTAAAATCTTCCATAGTGTTCTGTTATGAATCTTAACGTCTGCAGACAGCTCTGTGCTTTGTCTGTTCAGCTTGGCAGTCTGTCACTCTAGGACCCATTCTGATTCACCAGAACCTATGAGAGATTTAGGGAATGGTACTCAAAAAAGTAACTTTTCCAAGCTCTGCTTTACTTCTCATTAAAAACGTTTTATACATATATATGTGTGTGCGTGTGCGTGTGCGTGTGTGTGTGTGTGTGTGTGTGTGTGTGTGTGTGTGTAGAGAGAGAGAGAGAGAGAGAGAGAGAGTGCTTTTTCCCAGTTTGGGGCTCAAGAAGACTTACAACAGTTAAACATAGTAAAAAATTCACAGCATACAAAAGTTAAAAAGCAATTAAACAAATCACTGAATTAAAACCAGATAAAAACACAAAAGTATTTTTAAAAACCCAGCAACAAATAAAAGGCCAGTGCATTACACAAGGCCAGCTCCCGTAAGAAATCAATTCTCAAAGGGCTGCTGGAATTAAAGGGGTTTTACTTGCTTGCAAAAAAAATGTAGTCAGGGGTGTACCAATCCAGGGTCTCTGAGAAGGTTGTTCCAGAGCCTGGGAGCAGCCATTGAGAAGGCCCTCTCCTGTGTTCCCATCAAAAGTATCTGTGAGAGTGGTGGCGTGGAGAGAAGGGTTTCCTCAGAACATCTCAACCCAGCTTTCCACCTGCTGATGTATCAGCTACAATTAATTCAAGAGGGGGCTACTTTGGACACACCAATATAATCTACAGTAATGAATTATGCATGGGTCTGCCTTTGAAAAATACTCTTTCTTCAAAATGTAGACTTTCTAGGAATCAGATGGGAGGAGTCTAATCTTGTCAATTCTTAACAGTCATGGTATTGCCAGCTCTCAGGTTTTGGTTCTGAAATCTCACAACATGGCATAGACCTGAACTGGCAACCCTATATTTCAAAATGCTGGGGTTTACTTTAAATCCACAAATGACTTGGGATCTGGCAACCTGATGCCATCCAGCCGTTTTGTACTACAACTCCTATAAACACCTGGAATAACAGGATTCCCAGTCCAAACATCTACAGTTTGTCTTTTCCAACTTGAGCTACCTATACACAGACTTTCCCAGGTTCTCCTCTGGACACCTTCACAAAATGAGCAAGGAGCTCTGATGGCATTTAGAAGCTTGTAAATAATGGCAACTCACTGATAGAATACTCTCCCTGAAAGCTTTACTTGGTATCTGCTGTGATGTCTTCTTGGCAAGCAAATAGGTTTTTCCCCCAAGCTTTAAATTTTGAATTTGCAATGGACATTGTTTTATTGCTGCTGTGTTTATTCTTCTATTTTTATCTACTGCTGTATATTAACAGGGTTTTATTTTTTAAAACCTCTATTCTTGTAAGATGTCTAAGAAATGTTTACACTGAAAGACATATGATATGTATACTTAATTACATGAAGGTCTAACCTTGAGGCCTGAGGCCTCATGCAGCCCCTAGAGTTGTTTTTGCAATCCTCAGTCCCTCCAGACTCTCCAGGTGGCCTTTTTTTATAGCTAGAAGAAGGGTGATTTGCTTCTACTGGAAGCCTTCAAGAAAGGCAATTCACCTTTTAAAGTAGCAGAGGAGCTACTTCCTTAGAATTCTAGAATCTTTTCAGAACCCCCCATTCCCCCCCCAAAAAATAGAAATAATATTCCAGCTACTTCCAGTTTAGGGGGTTTGGGCATTTTTGTTAGCACATGTGGTCATCAGAGAGTGTTAGAAAATTGACCCTAAGCCACCTGAGTTTCCAATCTCTGTTCTAGGCCATTTCTGCACTAGACTGTTATAATGCTATTATTAAAGTTTCAACATCTTACGGAATCCTAGGGTTTGCGGTTGGGGGGGGCATTTAGAATTCTCAGCCAGAGAGCTCTTTGGCCTGAGTAAACTACAAACCCCAGAATTCCACAGGATGTTGAAAGTGAAGTGATAGCACTATAAGGGTGTAGTGCAGAAATGGCCTTAGTCTCAGAGTTTGTTTCTCAGTGAGCGACCTTTGTCTTTCTAAGAAGACCATGGTTGGCTAGGTAACTTCTTCCTCCCTCCCCTGGACCAGAGCTTGGAAAAATTATTGCAATCTATACTGCTTATCTGTGACTACATTAGCAATCCTTGAACCTTCAGCTGGTGCCTCTTAGATTCTGAAATATCATATCTGTCAGATTATCATCACCTGTCTCTGGCCTTTAGGGCTCTTGCCATTTACCTCTAGAGTTTGGCCTCTGCTGGCCCTGGACCATAGTACCTGCCTCTGAATCCTGAAAACTGGCTTCTTGCTGAGTGGGGAGATTGATTCCTTTGGGAGTCACTTGGCTCACAACCCAGTTCACATAGTGTTTGAACACTGGCATAGTAAATGTGAATTGAATGGTAAGATGTTGAGTTTAATAAAGTAATTATGTGGCTCCATATAAAGTGTGCCAAGCTCCACATGAATTTGTTCAATACGTACCCCAACAGACCAAATCATTTAGGTGAATTTGCACTGGTAATATGTACATATTGTTTCTCTCAGCTGGTCAAAGTGAAATGTTGAAGACAGTATAGAACTTGAAACTGGATCTGAACCTCAGATTAGTCTTGAATCCTTACATAGCTCAGTTCCAAGTCATGAAACTCCATTTATTACTCCAGTGCTTGTTTGTTACATGTATATCCCATCTTTCCTCATAGGAGCACATTTACTCAGAAGTGTAAATTCCAGGGCTCAATGAAATCTACCCCCTGTTAAGTGCATAAGTTAATAGCCTTAATTTACCAAATGTAACATCAGAAAAAGAAGCAGAATAACCTCATAAGGATGAGTGGAAGAAGAAAATCAGGACTGAACAACTCTACATATAATTGCTATTGTTTGAAGAACAACAAAATACCCACAAAAACTGCAGAATATGTAAACCTTGAGCCTAACATGAGTTACTTTACTGGCCCTTGGTTCAATGTAAATCAATTATTTTGGTTGGGAGTGGGAAACCTGGGGCCTGCCAGATGTTGTTTAGCTACAACTCCCATCATGCTGTGACAGTTGGGAGGCAGTCCAGCAACATCTAGAGTACTACAGGTTCCCCAGCCCTGAATTAGGATGATCTGCTTTGTGTTTGCAACAGTGTATCATATCCAAAGAAACCACCAAAGACAGATGGATTCTCCATTGTTTCAGAATACAGATTAAAGCCACCTAAAAATCCTAGTAGATAAGTAATTTATAGAAGATATATTCTGTCACTGTTTAAGTGCACACCTAATGCAAGGGAGACAGGGACTCAAAATTGACACTCATGCAGAAAAAATGGTGACTTTGAAAACATGGAGCTGAATGATAATTGCTATATTCTATGCAAAACATGTATGTCATTCTTTAGGGATGGGCAATGTACTTTTTTTCCCTCAAAACCCAAAGTCTACCAACCACAACTAGATGCAGAAGAGTAGCTCAAGAATATAAACACTGAATTGTGGGATCTGGCATGCACAGCCCAAGAATGTGTTTTCAGTACTAGGACAAACTTGCACACAAGCCGTACTACACACAAATCTGCTCTTATTTCTCTTTTGCAAGGTGATCTACAACAGATTGTGATTTCACCCAGCCCTGTTTTCTATATGCAATTTTCCGTCTATTTCCTTTTTTCCAGCCATACCCCAAGGCCCCACTCCACATTTCCAAGCAGGCGTCATCTTGTCTCGCAGAAATGTCTCTCAGCAAAAAAGCAAATACAGAGACCCTACAGGGAAATTGATTTACCCCCTCCCAGCCAGGATAGAGCCATAGCTAGCTATTTCTTCCCAGAATAAGGATTAACCCCTATGTTTCCATTAACTAGGCACTGGAGAAGGTTGAATGCCCTTCTTTCCTTTAGTTCAGGATTAAATCTTCTTTCCTTGGCCTAGATAAACAGACAGGTAAACAGCACTGTTGTCTGTTTTTCTAATAATAATTTTTTCCTTTCATTTCTTTGAAGAATATTATTTAGAGCAGCTGATCACATCTTTTGCTATACGGCAGATATGGAGTAGCTAAAGGTGGTACTTGTAGGTACATCTCATTGAGGGTTACAACTAATTATCAAACCATGAAAAATGCCAGAATCCAGAAAACACAGCTTTTATTGTACCTCCTGGGTAAAAAATGAAGTTATTGGATATGTTAGCTAGATGGAAGGCAGCATGAATATCAGTTGTGTGGAAAAAGGCGTTTCAGCATGACCAAATATGCCTCCTAAAATTATCTTTCCTACATACCTATTACAGGTATAAGAAGTTTTGTTAGACTTCCTGCCAATGCTATCACAGGGCATTTTCAAACCATGGGCCATTTCCACACTACACTGTTATAGTCGATTATTCCACTTTCAACAACCTATGGAATCCTGGGGTTTGCAGTTTAGAGAGGGGCCAGCCAGCTCCTCCTTAAACTGCAAACCCCAGGATTCCATAGGATGTTGAAAGTGGAATAATCGCACTATAAGAGTGTACTGCAGAAGTGGCCATGGTGCTAAATAGGAACACCAAGCCTCAGGGATTAGTTCCATTGTCTGAGCATCTTTCTCAGAGTCTTCAGGAAGAGTAAAATCTCATAGTAAAAGAGTTCAGAATTAAGCAGGTAAATTGTTTTCTACTTAGTTTGAGTGGAACATTTCCTACTAATTCTGAACTCATGTCCAAAAACTTTATCCATTAGGTTCTGACACAACCATCTCCTATCTCCACCAGGTACCACTTGGGAGGTTTTAATGTTGGGTGGGAGGTTTTAATGTTGTAAATCTTCAATTATTTTGCCATCGCCTGCAAAGATATATAATTATTGTATTTTTCTCCCCTTCTGGAGGGAAACAAATATTTTTGCACAGTATTCTCCCTGTATTTGAGCATTCCAAAGTATTTTGTACAATTTTTCTGTGCAGAAAAGCACATGGAGTTTTTCTGTGAAAACACATTTCCTGAGCAAAAGCATACCTCCTGTTTTTCCATGTTGGTACCTTTTAATACTGGGATATAAAATAGGCAAAAGTTTGACTAATCTATTATTCTTTCCAATGGGGCTTCCTTACTGTTGGGAAACCCATTTTTCAACTGGGAAATGATGAATATAGAATATTCTTTCCACCTTTAGCAGGCTCCACAGTTCATTTTGAGAGTGCAATGAAAAGGATGGTGGAGTCATGGAGTCAGGAGCCAGGAGTCATGGAAAGATTCATTTTCAAAGAACTTGAAAAATAACCCTCTCTTCTCCATGGTTTCTAGAGTGAGCAGTATGCAGAAAGGTATTTAATCAAAATCAATATGTACTCATCTGTAACTGTATGCAACTGTATTTACAAATGGGGGGAAAGGAGAGAGAAAAGGAAGGGGACCCTGGAGGTACATGTCTATAAAATATATTCCAAGTATCTGGCAGGACAACCTGTCCTTGGATCTCTCCTTTCCACCCCACCCTTGGCCCAAGCTTACTGGGGCTTTTCTCCCCTCGCCACTATTCCAGCATCTGGAAATGATTATTTCCTGACAAAGAACAGAAAGAAGGCAGGCTGGCTGGCTGGCTGGCAGGAGGGACTAAGCCTATAGGAGGTGCTGCTGCACACACACAGTACTCTGGGGGCACACAAAAATATATATGTCCAGCATTTGACAGGAACTCTTGTGTGGTAACTTTGCACATATTTTTTCTATAGTTCACCAAGTAGTCAGGCAGCACAGCCTCTGACTAGACCTCTCACTAGCAGGTTAGATGTATATATTTGTCAGCCTGGCAGATTTCTCTTCCAAACAGAAGAGACCAAGCTTTCTCACTTAAATTTTTTTTTTTAAAAAGGCAACCAGCTTGAAGTCACTGAAAAATACTGATTTACACACACTTACTTCCACTTTCACACTTTTATAAATTCCCTCCTGCATGGTCTCACCTCATGACTCTCACACAAAGGCCCTGTCATTCTCCACTCCCTCCCTGCCCCACCCTCCAATACTGCTCATTACCAGATTCATCCCAACACATTCATCATGAGCCAGTGATTTTCTGTCAGCCCCAGAGGCTGCTGAGCTTATCTTGTTCCCACCTGAGATAACTGGGGGGCCTCAGGCCACCTCCCCTCACTCCAGTCAGGGGGCTTGATAAAGCCATGGCTTTATCTTATCTTAGTTTTCCTGCCACAGATTAATGGAACTGAGAGCGAGTGTCTCTCCAGTACAGCTATGAATGCCAAGGCTGGGTTCCAGTTACAGTGCACGTCCACGGAAGTGAAATGTGTTCAAAGAGATGTGTAAGGAACTGCATGTGACAGCAGCCAGATGACGAGCATGTATGACATGCAGATAACTCACAACAGTGACACTGGTTAAGTAGCATCACTTGCAGTGCAGAGTACACACCTGCGTCATAGACTCTTCAGAAACAAGTCACAGATATTTCCTAGTCATAAAAGAGCAAAAAAAAAAAAAAGCTGCAAAAAGAAGATGACATACTGGCCTGGCAATAAGCCCCATTGTACTCAACAGGATATAATTTTGAGGGGAGATGGATATAATTGCACAGTAAAGTGTTATCTTGGCCATAGAGAGAATCTGGATGCTAACCAGCCAGATGGGGGAAAATAAGATAAAAATCTGTTTCCACTATTTGTCCTTCTCAATCCAGTAATAAATGGCCCTCAAAGCTGTCCTCGTTCTGTTGCTGGAGGAGGAGGAGGAGGGAATGTATATGCTCTTTGATCATTTAAGGAAGAGTCTTCCTTTGTACTTCAATGTAATCTGGTCACTGGGTAGAAAATGCCTGTTATGCCCCTGCCTAACTCTTGCTTGCGGTGTAACTTGAGGGAGGGGATTAAAGTAGAACATTGCCTTTAACAGCTGCATGGCAGAGATAATTTGGTCAGGTACAGAATTCATATCACTGAATTCCTGCATTAGAAAGAGAACAAAAAGAGTTGCCTCTTGCCTTTTTACCTGTCATGAAGCTGTTAAAAGCACCAAACCTTACGTGAAGTAGGGTTGGATGAAATAGGTACACATGGATTTTTGTATTTTGCATGCACATGTGTGTCATGCCAAAAATAGTCCATTTTTAACATTTCATAAAGCACCAACACTTTGCTAAATCCAGTTATATTCTACACCTGGAAGATATTCTACTAATTCTGTATGGTTCATGGTGATAAAACAATGTAATAGCAGCAAAATAGTCTTGGGAAGGGATCTATCTGCCTTTAGCTATAGTTCCTTCTTTGCAGTAACAGTGTATTGCCAAGTTTGCTGCTACAGGCCTCCTCTCACAGGATCTATGAAGTCTGAACATTATTTTTTTAATGGGAAACTAACAATGTTTCCATCATGACAGGCCCATTTCCGTTCCTCCTATTGTTTTCTGTAGCATTGGGGAAAACAATAATCGGAAGGATTATAGTACTTTCATTTCTTTGGCTGAAGGTGAGATTGTTACAATTAATGACACAAATGAGATGAGGGGGAAACTGATGGAATCATCAATATTTGCAGATTTACTAGGCTTTTGTCCTTGCTTTGGCTATGTTCACTGTTGCAGTCACTATACTTTTGCTTTAAGAAATGAACATTTTTCAGTCTTTTCCATCAATAGGATCAGAGTTTAGAAAAGTAGCTGAGTGATTATGGAAGTTGTAGTCCAAAGGAGTTACTTCTTCAAACACTCAGCAGGATCCTTGTCAGACTGCCATTCCCTAAGAATGCACACATCTCATACAAGAATCTGTCATGCCAGATGTCCACTGTGACCAAGAGATACAGACTAAATTGATACTTATGTCCATAATCTTGTTTGTTTTGGGCATCTGAGTTCTGTGAAATTCAAGTGGATCAATATTATAGCAAAGTGAACTCTTTCCTCATTAGAATTTAATCTCTCATCCTCTAATGCTCTTTAGGAGAAAGAGGCAGAAGCATCAATCATCTCCAAAATAATAGAAACCCAGTACCTTTATTTAAGCCAACTAAAAAGACACAAAGATTTGAGCAGGTCTCTAATACTATCAAAGTTTTTCATCAAGCCAGATATCAAGGAAAATGAAAATGGAAATGAAACTTGGAAAAAGACAATATATTACCAAGCACAATGAAAGAGTTCCCATCTGCCTAGAAACAAATGGGGCATTATCCTGATAAAAGGAGCCTAATGGAGTATGTTGGATATTAGTGGGTATCACAAAGTGAGCCATAGCTATCAGAATGTTGGACTGAGGGCTCGGAGGATCCAGGTTCCAGTTCCTAATGAAGTCACTGGATGACCTTGGTCCAATCATACTTTGTGAGTCTGACCTAGGGGATTGTTGTGAAAATGAAGTGGGGAAGAGGCGAGTCATACACACTGCCTTGAACTCATTGGATGAAAAGTAGGATATACACGTAGGTAGCTAATAAATAAATACAAGGTAGCTTAATAACTCAGAGTACATGGCTATAAACAGAGGAAAGCTTCTATTTTATTAGGAGCTGTGATAAACAGCTAATTAAAACAAATAAAAAATAATCTAATTTGGGGCAACTAATAGAGCAGCAGAAGCACGTCTTTTCTCCAAACACTGGAAAGACTGGGAACAGAAATAACCTTTTTGTTTAGAACACAATGTCTAAGTAGGGTGATGGTTGTGTGTTTTGCAACTCAGTAACTCACCACAGCATCTGTAGGCTGAGGAAAAGCTTCACCTGCTTTCTTTTTGCTTGTCAAATAGACTCCAAGTTTTCTTGCTAGAAAAAAGCAGTAAACCCAATATAAAGTTTGTGCTACATCACTTTCACTCCATGTTCTTGCAACTGTGCTATGCAGCAGCAACACTGCAAACACATAATTACAAATGCACTTAAGGCTTATATGCATTAATGGGAAGGGCTTTAGACAACCATAGTGTGTATTACTTGACTTGTGAAGGCCAGAACTAACTTTCCATTCTCTCCTCTTCTACAAGCTATTCCATAATTTACAGCTCTTTCTGGGCTCCTGATAGAGCAAACCAACACAAACTTCCTTATCAGTCCTGCCTAAAATGCAAGTAAAATGCAAGTAAAGAATATAAATATTCTAAGCATATGCAGCTTCACATTCCAGCTGCAGCAATATTGCAATTGTAAGGATAAAATAGAGTTTGCTTCTGCTGCAAAACACATATACTTGTTGTAGAAGATACGTTTTTAAAGTAAAGTAAGAATATTTGTAGCTATAATCATGCCAGTGTGGTGCACTGGACTACAACCCTGGAGACCAGCTTTCTATTCCTTGCTCAACCACGGAAACCCACTGGGTGACCTTGGGCACGTCACACACACATACGGCCTCCAGAGAAACCTATGATAGGTTGGAAAAAAGGACTTGAAGTCACAACAACAAATCATGCCTTCCCTTGTATTACTTTTTTTAACATAAAGAAAAAAGATGCCATGGCAAGTATCTTCAGCCCCAGTTGGTCCTGGCATACCCATATCACCCCAGTGACTGGCACAAGGCTTGTTTTTGCCAATCCCTTCTGGCTGGTAATCTGAGGGATCCCTGGTGTGAGCTGTCCTGGATTATAGCTCTAGATACGCCACTACTATGTAGAGGAAGGGCCCAAATTAGTCATTCCCTAAAAGTGAACCCCTGCCACACCACTTCCTCTCTCCTAAACCAAACTGAGGAAGCCTAAGCCAGGCCTCCACTGCATCTCATTTGTGAGCAAGGACACAATCCTTCTTCCTAAACCCAAGCAGGTGTAACTGAAACCTTTGCGCTCAGACAGAGACTTCTCTCCGGGGGGGGGGCCTAAGGCCACAGCAGGAGGAAGTTTCTAATTGATCTCAAGAGTCAACAGGAGTCCTTTCACAAGGGCTGAGTTATTGATAGTCCAGATAAAATCTGGAGAAAAATCACTTTCTAATGGGCTTGCCCTGAGGAGGGGCACCCAGTACAGCTGAACTTGTTTCCAGGGTTTCCAAGGTATGGGAGACAACTTCTATAGCCCCTAGCACATATAACTTACGAGGAAAATAGGAAGATAAGAACTCTTCCTCCAATGATTAGTTTCCCTGATTTCTCTGGTTAGTACAGAGAGAGACCTAGGCATTATTCTAATGTGTACCTGGACACATTTTGTGCAGCAGGAAAGCAAAACGTGCAGTAGAAAATAGGCTTTTGTGTAGTTGGTAGTATGAATTTTAATGAGGAGCAAGGCCATTTCTTTAACAAATAGATGACAAAAAGATAGAAATTCGAAATAACTATTGATACCTTTCACTCTTCATTACTTTAGATATAGTAAATGGTATATTATCAGGACCAGCTACATGGCTGTTCCACCTGTGACCAAGGAAGATACTTGCATGAAGACATGTCTATCTGCTCTGGATCCAGCTATATCAATGCAGCCATTGTCAGCTGTATCCAGTTCTCCTTTTGCATTCCACATTTACTGCATCTGCAGGCTCACTGGCATCTAAAAAGTCCTGCTTTTCATCAGCAGATTTAATGACCTTTACCTTTACATAAATGTTGTCAATTCCATTTCAATCCACAGTGCCATCACACCTCAGGCGTCTCTTCAATGTCCTAGTGAGGCTGTCTTTTCCCTACTACAACATAAAGAACTCAGTTAAAATTAGTAGAGTGACTTCTCAGCTCCTCAGTTATACACAGAGCCCTCGTCCCCAGCTATTCTAAAGGAAGGCAATATTTCCTTCTTCTCTTATTTTCCTGTTCTTCCCTCTTTCCTGTCAGTCTTTTGATTTCTTTGATAGTATTCCTCCTGACACCAGTCAATTTTTTACAGTTCAAAAAAACAAAAAAAGAATAAACATTTACGAGATTGGGGATTTTGTAATAGCACTGGGATCCAACTGGAAGATCCATTTTCCTTTGATCCAACAGTATATATTATTTTGTTTGGCTGTGCACCCACAAGGCAGGGCAAATCAAGGCATTTCTAGAGGTAGGAGTTGTGTGGGTGACCATCAAAATCATTTCTGTATCTATGCTACTGACATCAGTGATCCCAATGTTTATTTACTTACTTACTTATTTACTTTCACTTTCCTGCTTTTCTCCCTAAATGGGATCCAAGGCAGTATACAACACTTTAAAAGCATGATACAATTTAAATACTGTTAGTACAAAAATTTGCTGCTGCTGTTGTTGTTGTGTGTCTGCAAGTCATTTCCCACTTATGGTGATCTGCGGTGAACCAATCATGGGGTCGTCTTGGCAAGCTTTGTTCAGAGAGGGGTTGCCTTTGCCTTCCTATGAGGCTGAGAGAGTGTGACTTGCCCAAAGTCACACAGGAGGTTTCCATGGCTGAATGGAAATTCAAACTCTGATCTCGAGAGTCATAATCCAACACTCAAACCACTATACCATGCTGGCTCTCTAATACAAAAGTTAAAATACAATTAAGCTAAATTTTAAAGGTCCAATAAATACCCTACAGTCAGAAAAGCTTTCATTTCCCCTGCTTTGGGATGGGCTGGAGGCTACAGCCTGACCACACTGAACATGGCTGCACAAAATAGCAGGTGATGCCAGAGGGATTGGAGATAAGTGTCTCCTTGTTGCCAGCCCTTTGGGTTCTTGTGTAGTAGGAGCAAAACCTCAGAATAAACCTGGAGAGACCAACAGAGGGAAGCATTTCACTGCTCACTTCAGATCTTTGGAATACTGTCATTAAAGTGAGCAGAAAGCCATAGCAGAATTAAAATTCAAGGGAGCTGATGGTTGCCATACCAATGGGACAGTGAATCTGCTCGGGTTTTAATCCAAATTTTAAAATAGGTGTCCAGGTTGCTGAAGGTATGGGGGGATGGCAGCTTGGACAGCCGTTTTAAAGTCCACACTGACAGGGAAAGCACCAGCAGTCATTATTGACAAAAGTTAACATGTTTGAGTTTGCCAAATAGGTTGTCCCTGTCTCTTACTGAGGACAGTTCTCTGTTTTAAGTTCTTTCAGAGGATAGCTTGCTGAAGGTGTCCTCTGTTTCAAGTGTGAGTCTGGTTTAAAGTTCAAAAATCATAAGAAGGGAGAGCAGGGGTCTTGAAGTTGCCCATCAGCAGGCTGCACCAGAAAGCAGATTAAGCAATCACACAGCTCACTTGGGCACAGTGGAGCACTGCTGCCCTGGTATTTTTTCATAGTGTTGCTCTGTGATTACACATCAGTGGATAGCATAGGCTGTGCTTATAACACAATCAAATGTCACATTCAATGCACAGAGTTTTAATTTTGAGAGAAGAAGGGAGAGTTTGAAAGGTTAAATCACAGCCAAAATAATCAGCGTCAACTGAATGAATTTCCTGCTGTCCTGTAAAGCAGTTTGGAAGATCCACCATGTTCATCAAGGGCGGGCCAATCAAACTGATCCACCACCCCTTGCTGAGGTTAAGAGAATCTGTGAAACCAATCTTCATCAAATAATAACCTAGACACAATGAAAGTCTTCCCAACCCACAGCTCTTTTTCTTCCTGCCCTATACAGAAAATCAAACTGATGGTGACACCAAGATAAGCCCACCATGGTTATGGTGGCCATCTAAATCCTGAGCCACAGCTGTTGAAAGAGCCCTGGCATGGAGACTGAAGTCACTCAAGACTGTAATCCTAAGGAACATTGATCCACCTATGACAGCTCACTTGGATAGGCCACAGGATGGTTGGAAGCACTGGCAGGGGCAGAGAAAGATAGAACAAATTGGTGGGGCCTGGCCCAAATCCTGTCTAGTGCTATATGTTTTTGTCTTCCTCAGCAGTATCCTTATTTTTCAATTGTTTTTGAAATCCATTGTAAAATTGGTAAATTTTTAAAAATTGACATAGAAAATTTGAAATTCCATGTAATGATTTTTAGCCAATCCATCAAGCCTCAAGCCTCAAAATTGCTGCTGTGCAGTCCAAGAAAGAAAGGTGGACTCCTCAGGAGTTGTTCCTCCAGCTGCTAAGCAGTGGCCAGACCATGGGAGATAACAGGGAACGTTTTCCTGCTTCCAACTGAGCCGGGCTCCAGCCTGCTCCGGGTTCCAAAGACTCCTCCCCTCACAACCACCATACCAAATGACTGTTTCACTTTTGTCCCATCTGCCCAGATGCTTTCCTTGCCACTGCAAGTTCAGTGGACGTGCTCACTAGAAATCCCCACCCACCCCACTAAACAGCAGGTCTCCAGTGTCACTTTCTGGGCCACAGAAAATTAGGCAGAGAAGTAGAGAATGGAGCCCCTTCCTTGGATCCCTCTCCTTCATGCATAGCCAGGAATGCCTTTCCCATTTGGCACAAAGTCACCATCCCAGCCCAAAGGCACTCACACTGCCAGCTGGCAACTCACAGTCACCCACTGGTGGGCCCTGTCCATCACACAGATCTGTTGTTAGCAAATAGCTGGGAGACTTCCTGTAAAAAAGATTTACCGGGGTCCACATCTGTTCTCAGTGGTCCTGATGGCTGTTACAACAGTGCAATCTTTAACTATGTTAGGTTGTTGTGGGTTTTCCAGGCTTTGACACCATGTTCTATTAGTATTTTCTCCTGATGTTTCACTTGCATCTGTGGCTGGCATCTTCAGAGGATCTTCAGAGGATCTGTTAGGATACTATCATCTATTAGGATATTAAGCAAAATTTATTAGGATACTAATACTAATAGAACACAGCCTCAAAGCCCAGAAAACCCACAACAACCTAAAGTTTCCATTATTCCTCACCTCTGAAGATGCCAGCCATAGATGCAGGCAAAATGTCAGGAGAAAATAGTAATAGAACACGGCCTCAAAGCTCGGAAAACCCACAACAACCTATGGATTCTGGTCGTGAAAGCCTTCAACATTACATTTAACTATGTTGGTTGTGAGTTTCTAGACTATAACATTTCCAACCTCTGCCACATCATTAGCACCTAGTACGCTCAATATATGAACTGCATATTAGGGCACATTTACCTTAGCACTAATCATAGCTAAGCAATCTCCAGTTATCCAGTGACCAGTCAAAGTCTCACTTCATCATTCTTGAATCTCTGATATCACAGTACCTTTCTCATCAAGCTTTTGGGCTTTCGTCTCATCCACTTTCCCACTGTGCTTGCTCTGTTCTGAATCTCTTTGTGCAGGGAAAAAAAATCTAGGTCTGTCTACCTGTCTAATGCTCCCACAAGAGCAGGGAATTGGGCAAAGCTATTCTTCTTCCTGTAGTGATATTCCACAAATCTTTCTCACCCTTGCCAAGATTTGTTGCGATCCAAAACAATCTAAATGGGTTACAAATATACCTGTTGCTAACAGCTCCTTCAGATTTTTCTTTCTTGATATTTGTCCATTTTAAGCAAAGTGCCTCCCCTTGGCCAAAAAAAAAAAAAAGCATGGCTGGGAGCATACCTTCCAACTGTCCTAACTTGGCAAGGATAGTCCCAAGTAATCCTCTGTCAGCCCACTTTTTAAGCCCCTTTTAAAATGTCCAGGCTTCCTTCTCATCATCCTACTTTCCCCCTTTGTTCTCATCTTACTTCCACTAACGCAAAGCACACTGAGTTCAATGTGAAAAAGTAGTTTGCACTCAATTAAATGGGCAGAGGCAAGGAAGGAGTGGAACCTAGCCTTTCCTGGGAGTCCAAGAGAAAAGTGGACTGCTACAGCCTCTCCTGACTTGTCTGTTCTTCCTCATTAATAATGTTTGTCATCTTGACCACACTCTGATGTTGTTCGGCCACACATGCCCTAGTTTTTATCTGCGAAATGTTGGAGGATAAGTAAATGCATAGAGGCCAAATATCCCAAAGGCACCAGATCCCATCTGATCTTGTAAGCTAAGCAGGGTAATCCCTGGTTGGTACTTTACAGGAGACCACCAACAAATACCAGGTTCTGTAGGCTATGTTTCCAAGGCAGGAACTGGCAAAACCACCTTGCCTAAGAAAATATGAAATTCATGTGGTTGCCAAAAGTCAACAGGTAACTTAAAAGTATACACACACACACGAAAGTGTCTCTTCTTCTTTCTGCCTATTAATCTGAACACCAAAAAGTCAGAATCCATAGCTGACTGATGTTTTAACAAGTGAGACATTCATCACTCATTAGAAAGCCCATTGAATCTAATGGATAGATTTTGCAAATGGGCTTATCAGCCCTTCTGAGCATAGATATTTTCACATCTGAAAGAGGAGTGGGCATAATAAACCTCTTTCACAGTCAGGGAGATTCTGAACTAGACAGGAGCACTTTATTAATAGGATGCCAAAGATAAATCCTCAAAACAGGAAAACTGCACCTTTTCTCAAATCTGCTGCCTAAAGCTGACTGCTTCACAGCATTTAGTAGTTAGTGCCGGTTGGGTTCCAACAACTCTGTCTGTGCACACAAACCAGTGGAGTAAGGCAAAGAAAAGAATCAGACCACAGAGGGAGAGAGCGGGGAAGGAGGTGGGGAGGAACAAAAGGCGGGCTGGAGGAGCAGCCCAGAGTAGGAGGTGTGGACATCCTCATGGCTGGCTCCCAGTTCAGTCTTGGCAGGGGGAGGATGCCTGCTGAAGATTGGCTGCCGTCTCTCCCCAGGAGGCTGCCTTGGATGCTTGCAGGGGGTGGTGCTACACAGCCCAGAGCAGAGACTTTAAACTTTTATCTAGCCTTCAGTTCACTCCATCCCATCGATAGTGCCGGATACAACACACAACCCTGGGAAGAACAGGTTTGCTTTCCTAGGCAGAGGCACCCCTTGTTTCAAGAGTCAGGTGTTGGCTTTCACTTGATTAGGTTGGCTGGGGTCAGGGCAGTGCCCATTCAATTTGGCTCCCATTGGCACCTGTGGCAACTTTTGTCCCATTTTAAACCTCCACCCTAGCCTGGAAGTTAGAGGGGAGTGTCTGTTGAGCTATGATGTCACCTTGCCAGAGGAATGCCCTGGGTGCAATGCTGCTGGTGCTGGTGCAGGGCTGGTCCCAATCTGTAAGCCAGGAGTACGACTACTACAGCTGGCCCTCGGACAACTTCCAGCATGGACGCTTTTATACCAAGCAGCCACAGTGTGTGGATATCCCAGCTGACTTGCAGCTCTGCCACAATGTGGGCTACAAGCGCATGCGACTGCCTAACCTGCTGGAGCATGAATCCATGCCTGAGGTCAAGCAGCAAGCCAGCAGCTGGGTGCCCTTGTTGGCTAAGCGGTGCCATTCGGACACACAAGTTTTCCTCTGCTCCCTCTTTGCACCTGTCTGTCTTGACCGGCCCATCTATCCATGCCGCTCACTCTGCGAAGTAGTGCGTGACTCCTGCGCTCCTGTCATGGAATCCTATGGCTTCCCCTGGCCTGAGATGCTCAACTGCAACAAGTTTCCCTTTGATAACGACTTATGCATCACCGTGCAATTTGGAAACAGCCAAGCTACTCAGCCACCAGGTAACAGCATGGGAGGGAGGGAAGGAGACAGAAAAGAGGCAATGTCTTATGCTAGCAATTTTCCATGATTAGACTTTCCAGAAGTTAATGCATATTTCAAACCAGACCTTGGAAATGTTACCTTTCTTTTTCACTGTGACTCCCAGAATCTTTTGGGCATCATGGCCACTGGCCTTGGAATTCTGGGAATTGTAATCCCTAAAAGATAAGTCTTCCTAAGCTCTTCCTCAAAATAGGTTGAGGTCTCCTCCTGGTTCAAAATATCATTTGATAGTCTGCTGCTGTTCCTGCTTTATCAAATACAATGTTTAAAAGCTTTCCAGCCCTTGAGCCTTCAATAACTGATTGAATAGTACAGGCGTAGGGCACACATGGCTTGGTCTAGGTTTGGCCCCATGCCCACTGCTTATCTGAGCCCATTCCCAGACTGGTAACAACTTAGGAATTTGCAGCTTGGTATCATCTCTACTGTCTAGTCATATTCCAGGACCAGACAAGCTTATACTAAAGTCTGTCATGGGACATTAAGAAATCAATCTGTCACCCTTAGAAAATTATATTTATTAGGACTATGGGGGAAGTTTCCAAATCATAGCCAAGATTTCAAATCAAAGCAAAGACATTAATTTGAATAACTAGAGATTGTTTATTGGGTCAAGAGTATGGGAAGAATGAGTATGAGACCAATAAATGTATGTTCATGCATACATATATGTGTGCATGTGTGTATGTACATACATATACATATGCACCCCTTTCCTATTTAGTCATTAATCATTTTTTTGGCACAGCAGCCAGGTGGAGGCAGTGTTTGTTTAAAAGAGAAGAAAGAGGGATTTCAAAGAGATTCAGTGCATGGAGCAAGACACCGACAAAGTTGGAAATAGAAGCCTGGAATATTCCTGGCTTATCAGTTCATCCTCCCAGTGATAATGAAACGGACCACTCACTGGACCAAGATATTTTTCTATATTTTGCATGCAGTATATGATGGGATGCAGTATACACACACACACACACACACATACATACATACACGATGGGGTGGACAACTGGACTGCAATTCCCACCAATCTTGTCCAGCATATCAGAGTTACAGTCCACCAACAGCAGGGAACCTAGTATAATGCATTTCTGGTGTATGGGTATATGGGTATATGGGACCAGGGGGAAATCCCAAAAATTTTGATTACATATTCAAGAATTCAGTTTTGGGTTTGGTGAGCATCAACTTCCATGCATAGCTTTGCATCAGACTTCTCTTGAACATTTGGAGGCCAAGTGCATTATTTTGCTGCCTAAATCCTAGACGCTAAATCCAATTGTTAGTCCCAACTAGAGCAGTCTCACTGAATCAATGGGCAGGTAAACATTTATGCAAGTTCCATTGATTCAGTGGGGTCTGCACTCACTACAATAAACAATTCAGTTTAGCCTTTAGAAATGCAAGACAGCCTTTCTATGATGTGGGGGTTGGTAGAGTCAACAGCAGAGATTTATAATGTAAAAAAATCTGTTTGTTTACCCTTATTTATTTTATTAAAATGGGTATATTCCACCCTTTATCCAAGGATCTGAGGAAGGTGCACAACAAAGATATTTTAAACCATTTAAAACAATAAGATTTAATTAAGCAGACTAAAAACATATTAATTTGACAAATTAAAACTAAACAATTTTAAACCAGTTAATATTGTTTAAGACAATATGAAATGGTGCACATGTGATGATTTGGATGACATCATTTAGGCTTCCCAAGGTTCAACATAAAGCCATGTTTTTACTTAGCACCAAAATGGTGACACTGTTTGCCCGAAGGAGGCATCCAAGACAAGGGTATTCTTCAACCAGGATGGCACAGCTGAGAAGGCTGTCTCCTATGCCCTTCCCCCTTGTATTGCTCTCAGTGGTGGGACACAGATGAGGATCTCCCCAAGAGATCCCACTCCTGGGGCAGACATATATAGGGAGAGGGATTCCTTCAGGTATTGAGGTCCCAAACCATTCAAATGTTATAATCAGTACCTTGTTTGGACCAGAAGCAGTCAGTGCAATTCCATCAAAACTGATATTCTGTATGGTGTTTCTGTCAGCAATCTACCTGCAGTATTTTGTACTAGCTGCAGCTTCTGTTTTATCTTCAAAGGCAGTCTCACTTGGAATACACTACAATAATTCAATGCAAAGTTGCCAATGCATGGACTCATATAGCTAAGTTATACCTGTCCAGGAAAGGTCAGAGCTAGTGGACCAGGCACCGTGAGCCATAGAGGCCATCCAGCCCACAGTGACAGATATGTACCTGTTTCCCCTAGAAGGAGTGCGACCCAAACCAACAAAGCATATCCAGTTCCCAGACCCAGGAAATTTATCCTAGAGCCTCTCTCTTACTGGGATTCAGCTTCAGTTTATTGGCCCTCCTCCAGCCCATTACAGCATCCAGGCAGTGGTCCAGGAGCTACACAGCAGCAGCTCACCCTGAGAACAAGGAGAAGTAGAACCTATTAATGGAATGCAAAGTCCTAATGACCTCACCCAAATAATATGCAGTTAGCCCTCCATATCTGCAGATTCTGTATCTGCAGATTCAACCAACCATGGCTTGAAAATATTCCAAAAGAAAAAGAAAAACCAAAAGCAAACTTTGATTTTACCATTTTATATAAGAATTGCCATTTTACTAACCATTGTACATAATGGGACTTGAACATATTTTGGTATCCACAGGGGCAGGACTGGAACCAAACACTAGTGATTCCTGGATACTAGTGGATACTGAGGGCCCACTGTACACAGGCAGGAACCAGGAGTAGCAACACAAACAGCATCCATCAATCCAGGCATTGGAATCTAGAGCCTACAAGCTTCAGGCACTTTACCTGTTTCTACACAGCCAGCATTTGCAGTGTCAAAAACAATCTGTTGAATTGTCCTCTTATACAGCCCTGCTGTGTCCTATCTCCAAGTAAGCCCTTCTGGTTTACTCTTCAAACTATAAGAGATAGCTGGAACACAGACTTGGCAGAGGGATGCAAAGGCTAAAATAGCAAAAGATCTTAAGATGGAGAGAGTTTTCTCTCCCTCTACATGATAATTATAACCCCTATCTCTATTAAGCACAGACCAGATAATTCATTCTAATGGTGTTTTCCTGTGCATAGTTTCTAGAGGGAATGTTATGTTCTATTCTTTCTTTAATCTGTTGTTGTTGTTGTTGTTGTTGTTGTTGTTGTTGTTGTTGTTGTTGTTGTGAGTCTTCAAGTCATTTTCAACTTATGGCTACCCTAAGATGCCATATGACGGGGGGTTTTTTGACAAGATTTGTTCAAAGGGGATTTTCCTTTGTGTCTTCCTCTGAAGCTGCGAGAATGTGAGTTGCCAAAGGTCAGCCAGTGGGTTTCCATGGCCACGTGGGGATTCCAACTCTGGTCTCTAGAATTGTAGTTCAGTGCTCAAACCATTACACCATGCTTGCTTTTCCATATTTGATAGGATGCACATGATCCCATATGAGGATCTCCACATGTTCACCAGTAAAATAGATGGTGGCTGATGTTGGATTGTGTGAGAGCAAAAGGTAGATGTAACTAGTGGGGAAGGTGAGTTTGAAAGGCTAAAGAAACAGTGTTCTCATGCAATACACGGTTTTCAAGTTTTTTAAACCCAGAATATAACTTTAATGCAAAAATGTAATATAGGGCTATCTTTACAGCACACATTACAGTATAGTGCAGTGCACGTTACAGTACACAAACCATTCTGTCCAATCTGGAGTAACCAGAGACAAAGACTGTTAGAGTTCATATGCTTTTAACAGTGGCATAAAAACGGGAGTTTTTGTATGGTCACCTTGACCTGGAGTGGTGAGAAAAGCTAGATCTGCTGAAATGCCTGAAACACAACCATCCCCCTGTTTTGTTTTCTCCCTGTTCTTGTTTCTCTTTCTTTCATTTTCTCCACCAATTAGAACTTTGGTGATGTTATTTACTCAACCCATTTGTAAGGTAATTGAAGCTTAATCAGCAGATCAGTGATCCTATGAGTACCACTAGGCTGGGTAGCCAAATTCTAAAACTTCCAGGGGATAATTTCATCAGCCTGGCTAACTCCAGTTCTGGAAAGCAGACTTCTGGCCCTGCAGATGCTGATGAAATACAGCTACCATTATCCCTTGCTTTCAGGTATGCTGGCTAGGGCTGACGGGAGTTACTGTCCAAAAACATCTGCTCTATTCAGTGATCATTTTATGCATAGCTAGAGCTCCAAGATGATTCTGAGTTTTACTGACAGCTGCCCTAGCCACAGCATTACAATATTTAGCCTATACGAGGGAGCTTCCTCCAGCCATCCTAGACTACTATGGCATCTTTGTGTTTGATTCAGGGTCTTTATTAGCCAAATTGCTTTGCCCTGCACAACAATACCACATCTTACATTTATCAGATCCCAAGAAGCTTCCTTTTTAATGTCTGTCCTTTTTAACCCCAAGCAGGGCAAAATTGAATGAAAATTTATCTAACAGGGACAGCACTGTTGATCTATATTAAATGGGAAACTAAGTGGAGAAAGGTAAAGTCATACAAGAAAGGAGTATTTTCCCTAAAATGTAATCTCATCCAACTGTTCAGAAGCCTTTCCAACGCAGATTACAGGGTTTCTGTTTAGATGAGCCATACTCTCAAACTTTCTGTTATTTTAGAATTCTGCATGTCAAGTAGAAGGAAGTACATAACAAAACAGAAAAAAAAAACAAAGACTGGAGGTAACCACCATCATGAGAAACTGGTTGAAGAAGAGAAGTTACAGAGCAAACCAGGTTGACTATGAGAAGCTAGGGGGCAAAGATGCAGAAGACATTCCAGTGTTTTGATGAATTTTTTATCTCCCTTTTTATACCTTATAGTGTCAAAGATCTGCACCCAGTGTGAGATGGAGCACAAAGCAGATGGAATAATGGAGCAGATGTGTTCCAGTGACTTTGGTAAGCCATTCACCCAAAGCAGGGGTGGAAACCATGCAGCATTCCAGATGTTGCTAGACCACAACTTCCAGCCTCCCTCACTATTGACTATGGTGACTAGGGCTGCTAGGAGTTACAGTCCAACAACATCTAGAAGTACATGACTCCTTCCCCTGATTCAAATGAACAGGATCTGGGAATCTGTATATGAGTTGTTCACATAACTACTAATGGAAATGTAGCACATATTTGTTACCGCCATTTCCCCATCCCCTGAATGCCAGCCTCTTGCATCTTTTGGGTCATGAAAAAAAAAGAAGATCATGAAGATAATTACAAAAAATTATTAAAATAATTACAAAATATTGATATAAGTTCAAACAGATTGAAAATATATTTTAAAAGATTAAAAATTAAAAGAGTTCAAATATATTAAGTAGTTTCTGGTTAAAAATAATTTAAAACTGGTTAAAACATCTTAAATAATATAAAACCATAAAACACGTGTAGCCTGGATAAAATCAGTCTGGCCTAAAGGCTTTAACAAAAAGCCTAGTTTTAACTTGGCATTGAAATGATTCCCCAGCGTTGGCACCAATCAGACCTCTGGGGGAGGAATTCAAACTGTAGTGCCACCCCTGTCTTCCCATGAGGTATTTCCCCTACTAATGGGACCCGGAGGAGGGCCCCTCCAATAGATTCAGTTCTCAGGGAGATTTATAGAGGGAGAAGTGCTTCCTCAAACACTGAAGTCCAAAGCTTTGTAGGGCTTTAAATGTTATTGCCAGCACTTTGGATGCAGAACAGAAACATACTGGCAGCCAGTTCTGCTCCTTCAGAACTGCTGTTATATGATATCTGAATGGAATTCCAGTGAGCAGTCTGGCCACTGCATTGTGTACTAGCTGCAGGTTCTGAGTTGTCTTCAGGGGCAGCCCCATGTAAAGTGCATTGCAGTAGTATAATCAGGAAGGTACCGGTAGATGGACGACTGTGACTAAGTTATCTTTAACAGGGAACATTCCACTGTTTCCTAGAAAACGAGAATGAACACAATACCTTCCTCCTTTAGATCACCCAACCTCTGAAGACATAGGCAATGTAGAGGTCTGACCTATGAGTCTTTTTAACTAACACAGAAACATAAATATTGCAGAGTTCTTTTTTAAAAAATTTCTTATATTAGAACAAATTTAATAATTTAATTTATAATACTTTAATGATTTACAGGATTTCTGACAAGCTTTTAAAGTAATTAGCCCAGAGCTTTCCTGCAGAAAGACCAAGAAAAACACTGGAGCAAATTAGATAATGAAAGTAATCAGAGTAACTTCTTATTACATGTGAGATCTGCATGAATTCTACCCTTGCCTGTAACATCCACACTTCTGATTCTTACATCAACATCTTCCTTAAGTTATCTTCTTTCCTTTCCCAGCTGGGCTTGCTACTAAGATGTACTCCAGAAGTTTCTGAGGTGTTTCTCCAGAAGAAGAAAATGTGTCTGTTTTGCATCCTCTTATTTGCATAGTTTTCCCTTAATGAAGTTCTCCATCCATTTGTATCCCTGCCATCTGTCTCCTACAAAGTTTATGCAGCTATCAGATTTTAGGCCTCAAAAAAAATGAAAGATTCTATACAGGAAAAATCTTTCCTGAGCAAGAGTAGATTTCAGAGTAGATTTCTGAAAGGTTAAAAATATATGAGCACATAGGCAGTGTAGGCTCAGAAAAAGCAAAACTCAGGAACTGGGGTTGAAAACTTTTTCTGGTAACTGCTGAGGACTTAACTTCTGATCTTCTGGGTGTCCCTCTTTTCCAGGAACTTTTGCAGCTGGCACTCCCAGATGAACATGGCAAAAGGATTCAATAAATCAAATGCAAATTTTGAAAAATGAAAACAAAGCAGTACAGTTTGCATCCTCAGCAGACCTGGCCTTACTGTTAGAAAAACATCCATCTCGGGCAAAGGTGATTTTGGTAGTTGTGAAAGCAGAGGCTAGAAAAGTTATCTTTTTTAGATTAAAACTTCCAGAATCCCACAGCTATCATGAAAGAAAAGTAACTACTAGTTCTACTTCTTATTATTGCGCATTTTACTACCAGTGAAGAAAAGAGGTGCTTGTAGGATTTTCTAATTCTAACCCAAAAACTTATTTTGCTTTCTGGATAAAATGCAGCTTGACTTGGAAAGGAGAACCATTTGCTTCTGCTGCTCCATAGGCAGCAGAATGTTTTGGGCCTTTCCTGATCCCCAGACCACTCTTTTCAATTTCAGATTTCCCTTCAGTTCCAGCATTTGTTATCAGAAGAACAATTTATACCAGTACTAATAAAATTAGAGAGAGGGGGAGACAGAGAGAGAGAGAGAGAGAGAGAGATGGGTTTTTCTTCTGTTCCTGGGGTTAAGAGTGTGTGACTCACCCAAAATCACTCTATGGTTAACTATGATGGATCAGGAAACAAATCCTGGCTTCCAGGGTTGTAGTCCAGTGTTCAAACCACTGCACCCTGTTATCAAAAATCAGAAATCAAAACCTGAGCCATCTTTCCAGCCTAAAGTGTATTCACTGATCGCAAGTTACTCCGCCACAAAACAGATTATCCCATCAGTTCGGAGCAGTTACTTTCATTCGTCCATATTTTTTACCTAACTTTTAGGATACTGAGAGCTGTTCACAGGAGATACCTTCCTCTATGAATCATCTGTCCTGAGCCATCCTTCAAATCTCACTTGCGTGGAAAATCCAAGGGTGACTCAGATGGTAAACAGACACAACTGCAGTGATTTAAGTGTTGCTGGAGTCAAAAAAATCATTGCCAGCTGGAACTATCTCCACTACCCTAGTTCATATTTTTCCATATGACCACTACACCACCACCACCTCATGTGGCTAGAAGCAGGCTCAACCACATCTTGGCCTGTTCCTTGCTCTTCGTAGAGCAAGAGAAAAACCTGGACAGCCTGTTTCTATTGCAGATGCTTTCTCTAGTGCAACTGTGATGGATTTTATAGGCCACCAAAGCTTAATAACTAGTTGTTTGGCCTTGTGGCAAATACAGTCCATCGTGTATACAGTCATCCCTCCACATTTGCTAGGGTTAGGGGCACAGGACTCCCATGAAAATGAAAAAAACGTGAATAACTCTAGGCCCTCCCAAATCATATTTAACACACCAAAAAGTATAATCGCCATATTCAACACACCATGGATTCCTTTGAGGCATCAGAGTTCTTTCACAAGGCAGAAGTGGGTGGCTGGTGGGGCCTACTGCCACCTTCACTGCTGCCCCACACCATTTTTAATAGGGACTTACAAGCCTTGTTTTGCAGTTTCTCAGTCTCACAAGACTTGCAGTCCCAATTAAAAAGGCATAGGGAGAAAGCAGAGGTAACAGCAATAATCCGTGACAGTGGTGTAGCTTGATGCCAGAGGGGTGGTGTGCGGGCAGGGTGACAGCACACAGGCAGGCAGGCAAGGAGCGACGGCGCCCCCCAAAAAGTGCCGCCCAGGATGCACCACCCTCATCTCCCCATCCCTACGTCACTGATCCATGAATAATCAAATCCTCAGAAGTGAAACCCGCAAACATGGAGGGCAAGAGAAAGTAGAGAAGGATTAAGTACATCACTCCCCTATTCATTCAGAGGGAGAGGAGGCAAACCAAATTGTAGCTAACTACTGCCAATTCTTCCTTTGTCCTTCCATCTTTGTTAACAGGGTCGAGTATGCAACTCTCAAAATCAAATAAGCCAGCCTCATAGCTTCTGCCCTTGTCAGCCCTTCTTGTTCTTTGTTCCCTTCACCCTCTTCCAAGAGTTATGCAAGCCATTAACACAACCCATAATTCATTTCTCCCCCACAGTGGTGAAGATGCGCATCAAGGAAATCAAGAAGGAGAACGGGGAGAGGCGACTGGTGGCTGCTCAGAAGAAGAAGAAGCTGCTCAAGGTGGGACCACTGAAACGCAAGGATACCAAGAAGCTAGTGCTGCATATGAAGAATGCAGGGGCCTGCCCTTGTCCACAGCTTGATGACCTCAGTGGCAGCTTCCTGGTGATGGGCCGCAAAGTGGGTGGGAGATTGTTGGTCTTGGCCATTTATCGCTGGGAGAAGAAGAACAAAGAGATGAAATTTGCTGTCAAATTCATGTTTTCCTACCCCTGTTCTATGCACTACCCCTTCTTCTATGGGGCAGATCCTCACTGAGCGTCCCACTCATTCTGAGATCCTTGCTCACTCTTCTTCAGAGCACTTTCTACACTTTCAGTCCCTTCTTTAAAAGGACAGGTTTACACCAAGCCACATACCTTTAGAATCGCAAGGATCCTTTCTTTCATAGGACATACTCCATTTAGTTCCAAATCTTCATAAGGGCTTCATATCCAGAAGCAGAAATTCTCAGCACATCTTCACTAGAAAATAAGAGCCCTTTTAACAGCTCTGAGCAACAACTCATCAAGCTATCCTCTTTCCAATAATGGCTGGTTTGCTTGCAGTTTTAGTGGAAACATAATTAACTGAAACATCTAAGGAAAACTCTATCAGTCTCTATTCTACATTTCGACAAGTGCAGTGTCTTAACATTTATGAACATTTTGAGCTGGGCAGTTCTGCTTCATCCAGTCATTAATGTTTGTTATCTTTTGAACCTTCTAAGTATAGCTGCCCAGGCCCATTATGACTGCCTCTGTTGTAGGAACCACAATATCCAATTAACATTTCATTGGACTGACAAGTTCCAATTGCAGTATTTCCTACTTCCGAATCCTGTCTTTTCCACATATGCCCAAGCCATGTAGAACAAAGGTGGGCAGAAAGTAGATCCTAATCTATTGGTATATGTCTGGCTGATTTGCAGTAGATTAGCAAGAGCTTCTAACTCTCAATTGTTTAGCAACAGGAATATAGAAGTGCAGGTCAAGCAGTTCCTATCTTACATGATTTTGTTGGAAGGGAAACAATTTCTTTACCTATTAGTATGATAACATTCTCTCAAACTCTTTCTCATCTCTGCTATCTTTCCCTATCCTCTGCCTCCACCCTCCAGTCCCTGCATCACCATCATCACTGGGCTGAATTCTGCAACCATCTTTCTAGGCAGAATGCACCCTTAAGCATTCTAAGTAAAATCAAACAAGATACAAGGCTGTGCCTCAGGATTGCTCCCAAGGGAAACACTAGTCCAGATCTGTGCATCATGCCCCGCAGCAAATAGATACCAGATTAGCCTATGGACTTAATTCTTCAAGAGTGTTAATTTGGAAGGGTTGGCAGTAGCCACTTTGTTAGATAAACCAATTTAGGAGGAATTTAACTGAAATGAGTCTATTAGTCCATTCTTAATTGCACCTCCCCTGCCCTCCAATCCTCATCTCCTCATTCACTAGGCTACAGCTTCCAGAAGTATGACTACATCAAGTGTGTTAGCAGAGCCACACTACAGAAATCAGTCCATCCTGTGTCTGTGTAGCAGTGAGAGTGCCAAACCACCAGCTGGGCCTGCCGGGTTGCTATATCCACCATGCAGGATGCCAGACCACCAACTGAGCCCAATGGATGGCAAACACAGTATGTATGTGTCTTCTGGGGGCCCTTCCATCTGGCATATTTCCAGCCTCCTGAGTGCTGGGATCAGCTGGCACACTACCCTGGAATTAATATTTATAGCATCAGTATTGCCAGTGGGGGTGTGGGCAGGAGGACTGGCCAACACAGATTAAGCTGTAAGGATAGATTCTGCATAAGAAGTCATTCCCAGCTAAATCTTGCTTAGAGGAAACAAAGAGGTTGGCTTAAGGGGTCTTAAAAGAACATCTCTTTCTCTCATTAATCCATGACTCTCAGATGTTCTGTATTCATTACCTGGCACAGTATACTGTGCAGAATGTATCATTTCATTTCAGAATTCACAGCCCTTGGCTGCAATTGCATATCCTGACTCAGTTTCTCATAGTACTAAGCTTCAGTACTTTTAAACTACATTCATTTAAGCAGGGTGAATTTACATTTATAAAGATGATCATTCATACAATGATAACAAAGGTGGGGAGGAAGCCACAGAGAGGATCCAAAAGAAGAGGGGTAAACCTTGAGATCTCTTCTGGAATGGTTCTTTCTTAAAGAGAACTTAAGAACAGGTTATCAGATTCTACTGCCCCTGAAATGTTCCCCATAGCTCAAATATATTTGATCCTCTGGATCTTACTCTGTTTTTTGTTTGTTTGGTTTGGTTTCCTGCCAAGCACCAACGTTTGATTCTCCTCTTGTACATTCATACAAGCCAAGCATAAAAAAACTTAAACTTCGAGGAACCAACTCTTAAGATTATGCCCACTGAAGGAAGTCACACCCATCTAATGAAATTGACATCTTTCATAGCTGCATAGTTCTTTAAACAACAGAGAAGGCAGACAGGCGGGCAGAACAAGTGTCGCCAGATATGTAAGAATTAGCAAGTATATACAAGAATCAAGTCCAATCATGATGCAGAGTGTAAAAAAAGAAATCTTACACACTCCTGCACAAACATGTGGGAATTCAGTTATTTAATGTAGCAGTTAACTTGGGCAGCAGCATGGCAGCCATAAGTAGTGTAACAGAGGTGTTCTTGCATGACATCAAGTCAATTCTGCCTTACGGAACCATATCAAAGCTTTTTCTTGGCAAGATTTATTCAGAAGCAGTTTGCCATTGACTTCCTCTAAGGCTGAGAGAGTGTGACTTGCCCAGGGTCACCCAGTGTGTTTCCATGGTTGAGTGGGGATTTGGGCTCTGGTCTCATGTGGTCCTAGTCCAACACTCAAGCTGCTATACCAGCTTGAGTGTTGTATATGCTACAGTGGTGTATATGCTAGTCTATATGAAATATGAGTAAGAAAGTGTTCTGGATGGTCAAATAAAAGACAGGTTTTGTTTGGTTCATTGTTGATGATGCCCCTACTAGGGATGCTTTCCTCTGTAAAGAAGGAACCAAGCCATCCACATGACAGTAGTGCCTATAGCACCACAGTGCTGGAATTAAGAAATCCCTCTCCTCTCTTTTCTGTCTCAGTTTGTGGTAACACATATAACAGAATCATCTTCTCCTGGCAATAGGACGGAGGAAAAGAGAAACCAATTTTTTCCTCACTTGGAATGCTTTAAATTAGATTTCGTCGTGAAATTCTCAACCTTTTTACTGGAGTGAGAAATAGGGCAGCAGATGACTTTGCCAATGTCTTCTGAAGGAAGAGAAAGTCTCCAATAGTTTTGCACAGATGGGGCCCATGGTTAGTGGCTGCAGTACCACAACTTTTCCTCTTTCTCTGCTTTGCTTTTGTACCACTCAAGGCCAGCCCTGTAATTAGGATCAGTAAGGCAACTGCCCCATGTGGCAGATGTATTGCAGGCAGATGTATTGCAGGCAACAGTGGAGCTGCCTCTACCAACACCACCCATGTCTCCTGAGACCCCTGATCATTCCTCAGTAGTGTAAGACAGAGCTCTGTGTGCAATATGGCCCATGCTAGGCCCCCACCCAAACTAGTCTACTCCTCCCCTCAGGGGCTGTAGATGACACTGTTGTACTTCCAGGTTTGAAGATTCAATTGTCAATCCGGTTTGCTTCTACACACATAATGGGAGTGGGCCACCATCTTGTTCTTTGTCTCAGGCAGCTAGATATCTTGGACCAGCGCAGCTGTAACAACTGCATTAGCAGTCTTGCCACCATTTGCATCTTCCACAATGCCTCAAAGGTAATGACATGGGGGCAGGATTGGCAACCACCACAACAAAAAGGGGTGGCAAGTATTTGGAGAAAATTCTGCTAAGCAGCTTTAAAAAAAAATCATGAAAAACTGTTTCAGAAAATCAGATATCCTTCAAGAAAACTGTCTATTGAGAATGTTTTTCTCAGGTCTAAAATGAACTCATTTAAATGTGAGATACATGAAATATATCTGGTATTGCTGCTGACTGAGATGGAAAAAAAATAATTAAAGTAGAGGATTTTTTTTTCATCCACTGGAGGACCGAATCAGGACATTGTCCCCCAAATAAGAATTCTAGACCCCAATGAAATTTGCCTTCAGTCCCCAAAATTTCCGGTACTGCAGTAGCTTAAAACTTATACTATGTATTTAAAAATGCAGTTTAGGCATCCAAAGAAAAGCAGCAAGAATAGTTATTAAAAGAATGCAAATATAGCAAATGTAAGTGTTCTAGATATGAAGGATTTTCAGTGTTTCACTCTCTGCAATACTAGAAATTTTGGGAACTAAATGAAAATTTCCTTGGAGGAGCGGAATGTTTATTTGAGGCAATGCCTCCATTTTGCTGCTCCCATCTCATCTGGTAGGTACAACCTGTCTCCCTCTGTGCACTTACCTGAGGAGAAAAGCTGCTAAAGGTAACAAAGAGAGGTAAAGAAGAAGTCCAAAAATAGTTCTGTTTTCTTTTCTCCTCCCCAAGAGGGTAAAACTAAAGACTAAAATGTTGAGATTACTAGGGTAAGAACTGAAATTGATAATCTGGCAAAACCAGGTTGAAGCCCATAGCCCATCTAGCAGCCAGTTCACCTTTACTAACCTCACACAGTTTTACTGAGAACGTTTGTTATCTGTTCAACTGCATATCAAGATGTATCATCTGTTAAGGGGCCCTTAGTGGATACTGTTTCCTGAGTCTTCAGGCCCAAATACTCCAGATATATTTACATTTTCCCATGGGTGTCATCTAAATATATTAAAAAAAAGAAATATGTGGATCGTTAAGAGACAAAGCATATTTTCCCATCAAAGTATCACAGTAGCACAATACAGAGACATCCTAATTATACTACCCTGATATCTTTCTTTTCTATAACCTGCAGCTTCCAGCATGGATGCATCTGTCCTTAACTTCTTTGAGAAAAATGTCTCCTATTCCTCACAGATCTGTTCTGAAAAATCATAAGCATGTTTTTTTTGCCTCCTTGTGAAAGCTCCAAGCATAAGAACTCTGCCCCCATGAGGCCACGCAACACATTTCCTGTAGACTTCCACTCTGACATCTATCTCCTAGGCTGGCTTTCCCTCGGAAATTTTGAGATCATTACTTACTTATACCCCAGAATTCAGATCCACTTCTATAAACCAAGCCCCTTTTGCTTTGTCACCAGAACTAATACAATATAAACACTACTTAACTTGCCCTAAATTATCCCATATCCCTCAGGAAGATGTGTGGTTTCCCCACTCCCAGTAGGATACATAACTACATGCCTGCTCAACCAGGGAAGGAACATATTATATTTAGAGGTTGGGAAAGTCACTCATTTGGATTAAAACACACTGAATCCCAATGGTCATCATGGGTGGGGGATTATGTGAACTGTAGTCAAAACAAGTAAATTTTCCAGGGCCATCCCCATCATTTTTACATTTCAGTTTGTACTGTCTGCACACCGTTCTCATATTCCAGTTGCACCTGGCAACATCCAACCCATCACTGCTCAGCTTCATGAAAAAACATAGAAGCCCTTCTATGTCTTGTAGTGAGACCATTTCCTACTTCCATGCCTCAGACCACAGAAACGGATTAACTGCATATTTGCTTTTGCTCAACCATGTTGTGCTGCTCAGTTGGAAACAGGTACGGGGAAAAATGCCTACCTTGTTACAGTGCTTTCTGGTCATCATAAACATAGGGCTCATCCTCAGTGCCCAGTAACCTGAAACAAGCAGACCTTTCTTAACTGAGCAGAATGTTCCTAGTTTAATAAAATATCAGACTTGCCACCCTCCATGATTTATTTCATTCTCTTTTCAGATGATGCCATTAAAAGAGATTAAAGTTAGCCTGATTTGTTAATTTAAGAAAAGGGTCTTCTTCTATTCTGTGTCCAACATCCAGCTTAATAAACAATTCTACAACCCTGGTACTGTTCACACCATCATCCCTGGTTTTTTTCCCATTTCTAGTAATGGTGTATTTCTTCAAACCTGCTAATCAAGTATCTTTCCTTGCTCCCTTCCTCATCTTTCAAATTGTTGTTGTGTGCCTTCAAGACATTGCTGATTTATGGCAAACTTAAGAACCTATTTAGGGGGTTTCTTAGCAGAATCTCTTCAGAGGGGTTCACCCTTGCCTTCCTCTGAGGCTGACAGAGTATGACTTGCCCACGGTCACCTAGTGGTTTTCCATGGCCAAGCAGAGATTTGAACCTTGGTGTCCCAGTCCAACATTCAAACCACTACACCAAGCTGGCTCATCATCTTGGAAATATATGCAAGTAATTGCTCTGCACACCAGAATCAGTGCCTGTCATCTACAGATAGGGCTGGGAAGGACTCCTGTCTGAAACCACTAAAAGACACAGTACTGAGCTAGATGAACCAATGTATTGGCTCAGTATAAGATGGCTTATCTTCTTTAATTTTGCCAGCAACCACTCTTGCTGTGTTTTTAACCACAACAGCTTTTCCCATTCAGTGAAGCTATGGCACTTATATCATAACATCTGCATGACAATGCCAACTTGGGATGTAACCTAAGCATATTTACCCTGGGCTACAGCTGCAGATGAGGGTTTTTGTTGTTGTGTGCCTTCAAGTCATTTCTGACTCATGGTGACCCTAAGACAAAGCTATCATGGGGTTTTCTGGGGCTGAGAGTGTGTAACGTGCTCAAGTTGACCCAGTGGGTTTCCACAGCCAAGCAGGGAACCCAGCCCTGATCTCCAGGGCTGTAGTCAAATGCTCAAACCACTACATCACACTGCTTCTCAGACAGGAAGATGGGAGATCAAAATCTTCAGATCCTGAACCTCTGAAAGGTCTCAGTCTCTCGGGTCCTGGGTGGTAAAAAAACAATATGTTACAAAATAAATGTCTATTTCAATAGAAGAGAGAGCAGTTGTGAGTGTTGTAAATGGAGGGGTGCCATTCATGTACCTTCCCGGGGGGACCAGTGCCAGCTTTCAGCAACCCTGTATATACCTGGAATTAAGACCCATTAAGCTCAAGGGAATTTACTTCTAAGTAAATATATTTAGGATTGCATTGTTAATCAAATATTGATAAGACACTGTTCTTTCCAATTACTGGCTTGGGTCCAGACTTAACTTGCCCTTAAGTTGCATTAAAATCAAGGACACTGGAACAACCAACTTTTTCCATTGCTAACTGTGGGAATCATACCATCATGTAGAGTAATATGAATAACCATGGTAATGGCAGAGTTGTACTATGAATGCTTTCTGTCATATTCCCTCAAGTCAGCCAGTCTTTGAGTTCATATGATAGGCACATTTGCAAATCACAGAATCATAGAAATGTAGAGTTGGAAGAGACCACACGGGCCATCCAGTCCAACCCCCTGCTATGCAGGAACACCCTCAAAGCATTCCCGACAGATGGCCATCTAGCCTCTGCTTAAAAACCTCCAAGGAAGGAGACTCCACTACACTCCGAGGCAGCATATTCCACTGCCGGACAGCCCTGACCGTCAGGAAGTTCTTCCTGAGGTTCAAGCGGAATCTCCTTTCCTGCAGCTTGAATCCATTGCTCCTTGTCCTGGTCTCTGGAGCAGCAGAAAACAAGCCCTCTCCTTCCTCTACATGGCATCCCTTCAAATATTTAAACATGCATGTTTGTGTTTTAGAATTCTTATGGTTGATTTTTTTTCTGCAAAAATATGAAATGTTTTGCAAACCAAGTATTCTGATCACCACTTCCATTACTTCATGATGTATATGCTGGGGGTTGAAATGAGGGAGATGGCTTTAAGTACTGTATTTGTCATAAAAATTACCTTTTTTAAAAAAAAGGGTGCTTCATTTTTTTAATTTGGAAGCCAACACCTTTTTCACTCAGAAATGTTAATAAGGTACAGGAAACACTCTAGAAGGCACTGTCCAATACCCTTCTTTGCAATAATATGCACACGCAAAAAGAGATAGGGAGAGAGGGAGAAAGAGAGAAAGAGAGAGAGAGTCCACCATAATGCCAAAGCTGCTCCTACTATTATTAGTTTCCCCACAGCAGCACTGTGTCTTTTGAGCTTGGCCTGCAGCAGCAGCACCACTTCCTTATGCCTGCAATCACACTAGAATAAATAGTAGCAATAAAAGCTTTGGGTTATCCTTGTGGGAGAATCTGGCAGGAACAGACAATCTACAGGAAACTGCATATTGATCCATCCCTGAAGCAATGTTATGATGATATGCACAAGTCTGTAAGAAAATGGCCATTTGGTCAACTTTAAAATGTCACTGCACCAATGACACAGGATGTTATGAGAAAATATTGTTTGTACAAAAACTTGAGCAGTGTAAATGACTGCTACTTTTGTCCTTCCACAGGCTGCTATCTTCAAGTAGTCTGTTCCTGGACAGGGCTAATTAGAAAGCCAGAAGCTTTAGTGAGATTACTTTGGGTATTGATTGAGCTCTGCTGCTATTTTGGTCTCCTGCATGAACTAGCCTTGGTTAGGAATAGCAACGGGTGCCATTGTCCATCAGCACAAAGTGTCAGCTCATTGGAGAGGTCAGCTCCTGCTAAGCAGCAAGACTGAGGAATCATCCTTCTCAGAAGTCCTCACCAACAAGAGGGAAGATTCGGATTACCAATTCCTCTCTTTTTCTTCTAGTTCAGGACACTGATAACAAGCACGAGATGTCTAGCATCCTGACATGCAGTTGAGTGAGACTTCTCATTCCTCACATGTACAATCACATGAAAAGGAAGGGGAAGGAAGCACCAAAAAAAAAATAAACCTTCTCTTTCTGCATGACCAGATTATATGAACAGCTGTCCATGTAATTGCTATTATTTTCCAGCAAGTCTACAATTTTCCATCACACAAAAATGAAAATTTTACCAAACTTCTGAATCCATGGTGCATTCCCAGCAAAATCCAGCTGAGAATCTGACTTGTTTGAATTAATTAGTCAAGACTTGGTGTACATACCAGAAGTACAAATGGCACTACCTTTCCACAGTGGTGGGGCTGCATGTTCCTGTGAGGCAAGAGGCTATACTGAAAGCAGCAATGCTGCCAGAAAGGTCTCCCATGGATTTCGCTGAGGAGCCAGACTAAGTGTGCCAAACAGTTACTTGCCAGCAGCAGTAGTGTGTGTCGGGGGGGGGGGTGACACTGGTGGAAGATCTCTCAAGAGACAACAGCAGTGGCATCATAGCTAAGACTTGTTAGTACTTTGCAGAATGAAGCATGGTAAACAGATTTTTAACATCTTTTACCACAAAAACCCTATAAGACAATCCAAAATTAAACAAGAGATAGTGCCAGAAGATGAAACTCCCAGGTCAGATGGTCCTTGACAAGCTAGTGGGGTACAGCAGAGGACAACTATGAGTAGCATTGTATGCTAATAATGCAGTTGGATTCAAACCAAAAGGACATTCAGCTCAGAAGCAAAAGGAAAGTCTGAAGCTGCACAACACATATTACAGGAACAAAGAAAATGAGAAGCATGCATCAGTGGAAGCTAGACATAGTAAAACAAGAAGTGGAATGCTTGTGGTGAGCAAGCTAAAGTGGATAGGAATGGGTTATTTTGAGTCTGGTAATCACAAAGTGTTGTACTTAGGAAATGAAAATCTAAGAAGAAATGGCGTGGCACTGATATTGAGGAGAAATGTATCAAAAGCAGTCAAAGAATGTAAGACAAAGTTTGACCAAATAATCACTAATACTTCAGGGAAACCCACCAATATAACCATAATCTAAGTTTGTGCTCCAGTTACAGAGGCAGAAGAGGAAGAAGAAATCAAAAGATTCTGTGCTGGAGTCTAGGAAGAAACTGATCACACACCAAACCAGGGCTTGCTAATCATAGGTGACTGGAATGCAAAATTAGGAAACAGAGCAGAATCAAAGATTGTGGGAAAGTTTGGCCTAGGATCAAGAATAAAGCAGAGAGTGAGTGAATTATGTGAGGCCAACAATTAGTTCATCATAAACACATTTTTCAAGCAACCAAAGAGGCAACTGTATATATAGACATCATTTGATGGCCAATACTGAAATCAAATAGAATACATAATTGGAAACAGAAGATGAAGAAGCTCCATTCTCTCTGTAAAAACAAGACCAGGAGCAGATTGTGGCACAGATCATGAACTGCTAATATAAAAATTAGAGTAAAGCTAAAGAAGAATGCTAAACTAACCACTGTGCCAAAATACAATCTGAAAAACATTGCCACATAGTTTAAAGATAATGTAAAAAAAACACTATTAAGCCTAATTGACCAAGAGGCAGAAGAACTCTAGACTGAAGCCAGGGACATTATCAGGAAGGAATGCAAAAAGACACTATCAGCAGGCAAATAAAAAGAATAGCCTCAATGGATGACAGACAAAACTCTTCAAGCAGTTAAAGACAGACGAGAAGCCAAAGTTGGGGATGCTCTATTACCAGCAGGGGAATGTGTTACATGACCAAGTAGAAATAAGAAGATGATGGAAGTGATACCCTGAAGAACCATATAGAAGAGATGAAAGGATGACAGATTCATTCAAAGAAGAACAATTTGAAGATGAATCTACATTTACAAAGTGAAGGGGAAGCTGGGCTCAGGTCACTTGGGAGAAAAAAAAATCACCAGGAACAGATGGATTACCAATAGAGCTGCTTCAAGCTTCAGAGGCAGAATCTTCTCTAGTTCTAGAATCTGTCAACAAACATGGAAAACAAAAGATTGGCCCACAGCTTGGAAACACTCGACATATATCTCAATCTCCACAAAAGAGACACTAAGGATTGCAATAGTCACAGGACCATTGTATTCATTTCCCATGCAAGCAAAGGGACGCTCAAAATTCTACAACAAATACTTTTACCATGTATGGTACAAGAAATGTGTGTCCAAGCTGGATTCAGGAAAGGAAGAGGCATGAGGTTTCATATTGTATACATACAGTGGATAATGGAGTGCACCAAAAATTACAGAAGAAAATCAGCCTGTGCTTTATAAATTACACCAAAGCCTTTGATTGTGTAGATCATGAAAAACTCTTAAAGAAATGGGTGTGCCACAACATTTGATTGTTCTTGACCCCTAACCTGTACTCAGGACAAGAGGCTACTGTCAGGACAGAATGCAGAGAAATGGCAAGGGCAAGGCTGCATTTTAACACCCTGTTTAACTTGTACGCTGAACATATACGTAAAGCAGGACTAGACTTGGAGGAAGGAGGCATGAAAATTGGAGGAAGAAACATCAACAATTTAAGATATGCAGATAATACTATGCTAGTAAGAGAAAACAGAAAAGGTTTGTGACACTTACTGAAGAACGTCAAGGAAGAAAGTGCGAAGGAAGGTTTATAGTGGAACATTAAGAAAACAAATAATGACCAGAGATGATTTACATAACTTTAAAGAAGACAAAGAAAACACTGAAACAGTTCAAGATTTTCCATACCTTGGCTCAGCCATTAATAAGAATGTAAACTGCACTCAAGAAATCAGAAGAAGAACAGGAACTGGAAGGGCAACTATGAAGGAACGAGACCAGATCCTGAAGTGTAGACATACCATTGAATACTAAAGGCAAGATAGTCCATGCCATCGTATTTCCAGTTTCTTGTACAGTTGTGAAAGTTGGACAGTGAAGAAAGCTGATAGGAAGAGAATCAACTCATTTGAATTACCTTGCTGGAGAAGAGTTCAACAGGTTCCAGGGACTGCTAAAAAAGAGAAATAAAGGGGTCCTACAGCAAATCAAATCTTAAGTCTCTGCAGATGCCAAGATTGCTAAACTGAGACTGCCATAGTTTGGCCATATCAGAGAAGACAGTATTGCTTAGTAAGATAGATGACGCTAAGAAATGAGGAAGAGTTCATTACAGATGGAAGGAAGCCATGTCCCAGAGTCTGCAAGACCTGAGCAGGGATGTTGATGACACGGTGACCATAAGTTAAAGTCAACTTGACAGCAGTTAACAACAAACCAAGAGCTCCAAGGGGGATGAGATTTGATGCACTTGCAACACTGTGTGAACTGTAGCTAGCCAGGTGGCCTTGTTCTTTCTACTGTTCATTTCTCTTCATTTCTTGCACTCATGAGCTTGTGACAAAACCTGCCCTTTCCCTAAAAGTTATCTCCAAGCCCCATGTCTGTGTTCATTTGCCAAGGATGACCTGTTTCATACTAGAATCCAAAGAAATCATTAGTGACATTTCAGCCCAAGATTCAAGCTCAAGCAAGCTGTGACATGATATTGATAAGTCTGCCAGCGCTCTTTCCTGGTTAGGCTAAGGAAGCATTTTCCTTTATAGCTAAGACTAGAGAGCACTCCCTTAAGAGAAAACAGATTCAATGCCCCAGTTCAATATTCAAAAGCACTCACAAGAGAATGTGGTCTTAACATTCATTCATGAACCATTTTAAAACACACTCATTCCTTTAAGCAAACTGCAGGCTCCTCTCTCTTCCTTATATTTCTTATACTGTGCCGCCCCCTGACTACTCATGAAGTAACAGAATTCACAATATGGGATCTTGATAACCATTATGACCTGGCCCCACTGAACAAAAGTGCTGTAAGTTATTTGTGGGTCTCCTTGGTCAAGAAAGCCAGAAATTTCCAGGCCAATGGTGAGACAAGTAAGAACATTCTAACCAATTCATCTTGAATCCAAAAGGAGATCTGTTCAACAACATTGTGAGATTCTTCTGTGCCCACTTTTTGGTCTATACCTAAAAGCTGGGTGCCTAGAGAGTTTAGTCCACTTCATGCAGTTACATGGAGCTCTTTAAGCCCTCTGGGGCAGGGTGGCGGAAGAGGTCCAGGGCTGCAAACTATAACTAAGGAGGGACTTCAAATGCAGCCAGGCTAGCACACTATACTTTGAAAGATGTGAAGTAATTTATATTGTTCTCTGAAGAAGCCCCCTTCCCTGACTATTAATTTCAAATCTAAAATTATATAACTGTACCACAGCCAAAGATATTAGCCTCTTCCCATTTCTTCTCCGTACATCAAAAAATCTAGCCGCAGTTTTCCTATTAGCCTCCTTTAAAAATTCAATTAGCTTACATCTTATCACAATACACTTTAAGGCACTCTAGAACCAAAAAACATATTTTTTTAGTAAGCAAAAGAAGGAAAAATATGGCTACACAAAAGGCAGCTGCCTGAGCCGCTCTTCAGCCATCTTACTTGAAAATCTTCACGTCTTCTTCAGAGAAGTGAAACAAATTAGTAAGCCCTTTTAAAGGCCAACTATGTATTTTATTTTTTATTTTTTGTAGGATGAGTTTTTAGATGTTTATGCAAGGGAAATATGAAAAGGAGCCTATTCATCTTTATGAATTTGCAAGACACTTACTGAAAGCATTACACATAGAATTATTTTACAAACACAGTTATTTTGAAGACTCAAAATAACTTAGTTGCTGTTGTAACTTTTTAATGGCAAGAAGAAAGTAAAAAGAAAGTTATAACCAAGTTTTTAAAATCTTAGTTCTCTTGACACCTACCATTCATACATGTTGTTCTAACAGAATTAACATCTTTGTGAAGATTTTTATATAATCTCATAATGTGAATTACTCAAATCCACCATTTTATTTCTATCCCATTTTTGGGAAACAACAAAAGTGATGGGACTATTCATCCCACTTGGCTGCACTATATAGAACACGCAGATCCCTTTGCCTATCAAAATCAATACACACTGAGGTATTCTCCATTAATTTGTCTAGTCCACCTTTCAAGCCATGAGAACTAGCAGTCATATCCCATTTCGTAGAAATTAATTCCCCTTGATATTGTATGCAAGCACATACTTCCTTTTGATTTCCTGGACCCATTTCCAATTTGATATTTTATCTGCATGTCTTTGTGTTCCTGCTCCACCCACACTTCTCTGAACTTGCCTCAACAATCTTTCACTTCTGACGAGATAACAAATGCAACACCATGCACTCTCAGTACATCTCCCAATTACACTGCCACCATGTATTCCCAATACACCACTATGTTCCAGTTTGAAGCAGGAGCCCCCAGTTCCACATACAGCATGGCAAGTTTCCAGTAGCTCAGAGGGACAGTTTTCTCCATATCAACATCCATGGTTTCTCTGCAACTCCCATGCCTTTAGTATACAACAGCCCATATGAATTTCTGTACCCACTTTGTGTTGCTGTGGTCTTCACACCCTCTACGTACCATTGGCCTTTTGATTGCTTCCCTGTTCATTCTCTCATGTAGTGGAACCAGCCCTTGAAGTGGGTAAAACATCACACTTTTTTTTAAATAATGTTATTAAGTTTCACAAATAAAAATCATCATCTCAAATTGTACTTTTACATGTAATGTTTTGGTTCTTCCACTCTGATCTAGTTTTCATTTTCTAGACATCTACTCACATATAAAAAATTATGCCTCGCAATTCTAAAACGACAAACCAGTCCGTAATCCATAAGAGGAGTCCAAATGCCAAAAACCGAGTCAAAAAACCAGAAAGACTTGCAAGAAAAGGCCAAAGAAGAAACGCTCTAAGCTCAGAACCTCCATACGCGACGGCGGACGAGAAAGAACTGAGGAGAGACTGTTGCTTGGCGGGCTGAGCATGTTCAGTGGATACATGGGGAGAGGGGTTCCCACCAAGCTACTAAGCTCTAGAATTTTCCGAACGGTACCACGCATGCGCAAAAGCTCCTAGTGTGTAAGGCACAGAGACCACGAAGAAGAACTTGCATTTCTCTCATCAACTCCTGTTATGCTACAGTTATTCCTCTTTAATTTCAACCATAATTCAGACGTTTTCACTTGGCAGTTCCCAGCAATCACCCATTACAATTTGCCATTCTGCTTTTATCTGATCATCTGATTTCCCCTTTCATCTTTGTGAAACAATATCCGCATTTCTATTCTCAATAAATGTCCCCCACCATTGTTCAATTGTGTGTATTTGCTGAGACTTCCACAATTTGGCATATTCAGTTCGAGCTGTCATTATCATGTACAATATCAATCTCCAACGCCTCATAATGTTAGTATTCTCAAGAACATTTGTCATGTTTAACAGATAAAATTCAGGTTTTTTTTACAAATTGAACCTTCAGTATTTCACACATCTTTTTATGTATTTCACTCCAATATTCCTTTGCCTTGGGACATGACCACCACATATGAAATATTGTTCCCACCTCTTTCTGACATTTCCAACACATTCCCATACCTGTATTGTAAATCTTTTTTAACTTGTCTGGTGTCATGTACCATCTATGAAACATTTTAAAGTAGTTCGCTTTGAGATTCTGAACCATTGTAAACTTTTGTGTCCTTTTCCAGCTCTGTTCCCATTCATCTAATTGAATTGAGTTTCCAATATTCTGTGCCCACAAAATCATTGCAGATTTCCCAGTCTCCTCCTGTCTCTCCTGTGTTAACATTTCTTGATATATATGGCCTAGCAGATGCGGTGGATTGTCAAAGATCCATTTAATCACTCCTGTCCTTTCTTTGGATTCTATTCCTCAAGTGTTCAAGTCCATCTGGAATCTCTCATTTAGCTGCCTGTACGGAAACCAACTTAATGGCAATCCTTCCTGTTCCAATTTTTCTCTTGATTTGATCTTATAACCATTTGTCATTGTTTTCTCTAATACATCCTCATATCTCAGCCATTTCTCTGTTCCCTTCCATCTTCCAAAGAAAGCTTCTTGAGGGGATACACACAAGGGTAGCTGCCTTATGTTTTTACTCTTATATTCAAAACATGACACTTTTTGATTAGCAATGACAATGAAGTAATCTCCTATTCAAAGCTTCCCTGTTCTCCCTGAGTTTAGCTGAAAACTTCATGGTAACAGTACTGGGGAGAGGGTAGGATTAGATTTTTTCTCAGCCACAATACCTTTTGATGTATATGTATATACAATCAGATATGCATCAATTCATCTGCCTGCATTTTTGGACTCTCCTTGGGGGTTCAGCTATGGAAACTCTTATGGTAAGCACCTACACTTCAAAATGCACCACTACATCAGTGTTCTTACCCCTTTTCTTGCATCTCAGTTTCTATTATTTCTTCTCATGGCAGCATATTTGAGGTTCTTCTCCAACAGTCTCAGTCAGAACTTGGAGAAGTTACTGTCTGGGACTATAGCTCCAGAAATTCTCCAGGCAGCACAGCCAGTGGTCATCCTGACTGGGAGATTTTTGAGAGAAAAAAGGTACATTTACAAAGCTCTGGTCTTTCTGCATAGCTAGGCCCCTTCATCCTATTCCTACTCACCATGATGAAAACTAATTTGGAAATTCTCCACTATCCTAGGACACTATTTATTGTTGAGAAACAGTTTACTCTGTTAAGAAGGTGGCAGCAGTTAAAAAGTGTTCAGTCCTGTAAAAGGGATTCACCGCTTGCTGAGGCAAGTATTTCACACTTCCTGCCGAACTCTGAGATTAAAATCACTTTTAGTTGCCTACAGTAGACCCTGTGCCCTTCAATGCTGCAGGAACAAAAAGGGCGATGGATCCAGTTCCCACACAGAGAAGACTGAAGAGCTCTGGCTAGCAACTATCTAAAAAGCAACATCAGTAGCATAGAGATGAAGAGGGGAGCAACACTGCTATCCACATCTAACAATGGGGAGAAAAAGCAGGTCCAGCTGCACAGTGTTCTCATCCCCAGACTGGACAGCCAGATTTTGCCTTCTTTACACAGCAGAGCTTGCTCTTCGAAGAGCCAGCTACAGTCACAATCTGAATGAAGACCCAGCCTCCATTTTGGAACAATAGACAGAATAACTGGCATCTCACTCAGCATCAAAACAGACACCCAAGATGCCAGGCAGTCCTGAGGCCAAAAGTGCACTAAACAAAAGAAGACAGTCCAGTGAGAAAGATCAGGCAGAATTCAGGGCTGTAGGCAAGCAAATAACTTTTTGCTCTGGAACTAGGATGTAGGCCAGCAGGGAGGAAAGCTTACAGTAGTCTAGTGCATCAAGAGCTTCCTACACAGTTAAATCACGACTGCAGGACATCTCCATAGCTGCTCGCAACAGAGGGAGTGGGGGGCACACAGCATATTTAGAAGGTGCAAGCCCTCTTCTGTTCCAAAGATAGGGAGGGGCAGAAGAACTGTGTGATGCTATGGCTCCATTCCCCACAAAGATGGATATACAGTAAGATGCGCAGTAGATTCAGTAGACAGCAGGCCACCAAGTTGCCTTCTCATTTGATGAGCACTTGGTTACACTGCCCACACACGAAGACCGTCTCTCGCTGGGCGTCAGGAGCTACAACAGAAAGCACTAATCAGATACCTGGTCTCCACAAAGGCTCATACAGTTTGCCACCCAAAAGAGCTACTTTTGCCCTCATACATCTAGCCTGAACGACAAAACCACTGTACTACCTGTCCACTGTAACGCAAAAACAGATGTCAGAATTACAGCAGACCCTACCATCAGAACAGAACAAAATATTCTCATTCTCACTCTCCTTGCCCTCCCCCCAATAAATCCCACCTACCATCCCACATTGCTTCCCCACCTCACCTGTAGCCCCCATGCAGCTTTTTGGAACTTTGAAGGAGCAACACCGGGAGCAAAAAATGTTTCCACAGTTGCTGCAGCTCCGCTGAAGGGAAGAAAAAGGAAAAGAGAGAGAGAGCTCTAGAAACAGAGTTCAAGGAGGACAACCTATCCCAGGACATTCCTCTGCCCCTGAGACAGTTCCTTTGGTGGCCAGGCCACCTCTATACCTGTAAGTATGCAACTAAACCAGGCCCCTGAATGGGCTGACAGTGGTGCTGGCTTTCATCCCAAAAGTGGCATTTGCTTTGCAGAGGGAAACTGTACAGATATTCAGAGGATACCTGCATACTTCTCCATGCCTAACAAACAGTGGCAGGGGATTCTGAAAAGGAGAAAAATCAACTTTTATCCTACATTACAGTGTCAATCTGATTTGGAAGTCCTACAACTATTATAAATGCATTTTTAAATTTTAATTTTAATCACAGACCTCTCTAGTTATGTCTAGGCCTTAGAAATGCTATTTTGGCACTACAGAAAGGGAGCAGGAAGAACACACATTCTACAGACCTTGCTGGGACTAGGGACTTCAACATGTTTGGAGATCTGATCTTCCAGTCCAACATCTAAGCTGGCATGCAATCTCTTTATCTGACCCCAACTTCACAGCAAAAAGGAAAAACACCACAATGCCATACAGCAAGCTAATACAAGCCTTTCAAATAATCATTGCTATTCTCTGCTCTCTTTGCATGCCAGCCTCCCACCTGCTCCAGAGGATGGGATTATGTAAGGGTTCTAGAAGATGGACCACAGGGATGTAACAGCAGCCTCTGGTCCACAGGACAAGGGCATCAGAAAACGGCAAGAGGCAGCAGCTGGTGGTTTACTGGGCCAGAGAGACTTACCCTCTTCTTCAGTACAGAGAAGGTGGCTGAACAGCTTGCACAGCTCCCTGTTTTAAAAAAAAAATCAGAAAAAGCATATGTCACAACATAGGTCTCTTTTCCTTTTCCCAAGAAATATATTGTCTTTCTCTGCACTAGTCCCCCTTCCCCTGATCACAGTCCCTCCCTACCAATATTACTCTGCGAGACAGAGTTCTCTACCACTTCCCCATGGAAGGCTCGGTCAAATGCCAGGGCAAAGTCTCTCTGCAAGAACCAGGAGACAAGCAGATTTGCACAAGGCAGCAAACATCCTGAATTAACATCCTGCACCTCTTGAACGATACCAGTCTTCTGCTGTGAAGGCTGTGCCAGGAATAAAGAGGTGTGCCCCTCTATGTAAACATGGCACTAGGTGGAAAATTCCACCTCCTGAAAAGTCTTGGGATAAACTGATCACAAAATAAGGGATTAACTGTTAAAACTTGGAACAGAGAGTGACATAATATAAATTCCCACTCATCCTCTTTGGGTGGCTGTGGGTAAGTCACTCTCACTCAGGGTGAGAGCTACATGTCACCTTGGCAGGTGTGTGTTCACAAACACACGTTTGCCTAAGTAATGGAAATGGAGGGATGGAGAAAGCATTTGTAAGACAGAGCCAGCAGGATGCTTACTCCTTCTTCTTCTTACACTTCTGATTATGTCCCTTTGTTAAAGAATGAGACATCTTTTCCTTGGCATGGATACCTTAAAGCACCACACAGACACAGAATAGCATTTTTCCAATGTAAGACTTATCCAGCATCAGCCAGAACCAGCTTCTTTTGATATAGCTAATGGGCTAAAGTTTTGCATTCTCTTCTACCAATCCTCTATGCCAGGTGTTAAATATATGGCCTATGAACTAGGCCTCCAGGGGGCCCCTCAAGCACTCCTTAGGGCTGCTTCCCTGGTCTCTCAAACCCTTCCAGATCCTTCACTGCCAAAAACATTGCGAAATAAAGAAGGATTAGACCCCCAAAAGCCTCTAGTAGATGTGATTCTGAATTGTAAAACTATTTTGGGTGGGCACACCATTTACAGGCCATTATAGCCTTTCTTCAAAACCACAGAAGACCTTTTGGTCACTTCTGGTTTTGGAAAAAGGGGTGGGTACAATCCCACTCCAGATGCCCATTCCTGCTCTACATTATCCTGTGTCATTTCCAACAAACTTCATCCCACAGCATGATCCTTTCTTCCACTATTGCCATCCTACCTCCCAGTCCAGTGCTGAGGTTGTTACTTGGGTAGCGCTTGCGCAGACGCTCCTTCAGCTGTGACACCCTCCTGCGGATCACCTCATTCTTGCTCATTAAGGGGTTTTCGGGAAGGCCCAGCTCAAATTCTCCAGAGCACTGGGAGATGTCATCATCCTCCTGGATAGGAGTGGAGGCAGAGACAACAACTTGTCAGGAAGATGGAAATGCACACAGTGTCTATTTTATGCCCTAGAACAATTCTGCTCAAAGTGATGGTCCATGGACAGGTGCCAGTCCATAAGCCATCAGCTGCCGGCACATGGAGAGTTTCCAGGAAAGAAAGAAAAAAAATTACCCAACAGGCACAAATAAGGTATTTTATTTTATTGGATTTACACCCTGGGATGGGGTCAAGCTGGTACTAGCTTCCTGGCACAGCAGGAAGAAAAATGCCACTCCCACCTCCCACCCTCACCCCATATGATATAACTCAAGAAGCACTGTTTTACAGCAGCAGCAAAGAGCCTGCGCAGAGGTTCTTAACTGGGGTCCATGGATGGGCTTCCGAAGAAGATGACGCAGATGCAAAAAATGACTTTTTTCCCCTTTGATTTTCTTCCTGTTACACTGAATGTTTTCTTTTCAAGGTGAATTTTAAGGTGAAGATTTGCCCTTTTCAAGGCGTCATAATTTATTTCATTCCAGACTGGACTATGTGGAAGAAATCATTTTCCAGTGCTGTATGCAATTGGGGAGTGAGGTGAGATGACCTGCAGCTTTCATCAGAGTCTCAAAAGGGTCCATAATACCAGAAAGTTTGGCTCACTAGCATACTAGAAGGTACCATTAAAAAACATAGCTCTGAAAGTAAGAAGAGGCTAGGCGAGCCAAGAAAAACATTGGAAAAGGGTAATATTCTGAGACAGTGGAAGCAGAATGGCTAAGCTTCTGTCTCGAGTGGGTGAGCAAAAAAATGAGGCACGATCCAGGTAAACACCACAGTAAAGACTATGTCTCAAGACATCAACTTTGCACAAGCAAGAGGCACAGCCATTAGCTTAGAACAAGGTGACCTGGCTCTGACACTCACCATTACTACTAGCAGCTGGGTCTCCTACTCCCGCAGCAAGGAAAAAAGACAAGAGATGAAAGCCAGAAGAAAGAAAGCAGCAAACTCCAGCTCAAAACAACCTCACCTCCTAGGGTGCTCCCTGAGCACAAGTTCTAACTCCACTTATTCCTATTTCTCATCCCCACACTGGGATGTTGCCTGCAAACAGGCGCAGATTCTGTCTTGCTGACACTCACTGCCCTCCATGAAGAGAACCAAGGACAGCATCTTTAACCTGCTGGCCTACCAATATCACCTCACTCCAGCCCAGCAAGCACAGACACACCAGCCTCTCCGGGAACAGACCTCAATAGCATCTTTGAATTCATCATCAGGCTCTGCTTCCTCTGCTTCTTCTACACTGCCAGGGGTCAGATCCTACAAAGAAAGGAAACAATGGACATTACTAGGGTTACCAGTCCATAGGAGAGTGGTAATGAATCCAGCATGGGTCCTACTTCCTAAATTCAAGAGCATGCAAATATGAGGCCACTCTGAATAATATACTTTCCACTCTGACCTAAACAGTTAACACCATGGATACTTCTATGCAAGGCCCAAACAACACAGAGGAAGTGTAGGATGCCAATCCTGGAACATCTCTATGGGCAGCAGAAAGGAACAGGGGAACTCCTGCAGGAAAAAATAATCAAGACAATTTGAAATGCTGAAGGAAAAGAGGGGAATTTTGGGCATTCTCTTTTCTTTTTAAAAACAGACATGGACAAGTTAATAAATAAAAAACAGTTGAGCTGAAAAGGTTACTGTTCTTCTAAACAGCAACACAGAAAAACTGAAGGGAGATTTGATGCATGTGATAGACCATTGCCTGCCTGAAATTGCAACCTTTAAGCAGAGACTGGAAATGTTCCTTTTGCGGGACTACAATTCCTACAATCCACCAGTGGCTTATTTATGTGGATATAATATCTCTGAAGAGTGCCAACCTATGGAAAGCTAGCTCAAAACAGCAGTGTGTAGGGGCAGACGAAGCCACTTCAAGCAAAAGTGAGATACAAACTTGTTTTCAGTACCAAACCGAGACACATTTCCCAAAACTTCCCATTTCTGGATTCAATTGCAAAACCACTAACTGATACACTATTATGCAAGTCAGGATGAGCTACAAAGTCAAGTATTTGAAATAGGAAAAATATAAACATTCCAGACATCTATATAAAATCTTAAATCTAGAACTACTTGCAAATGAAATATACAGGCTTCATTTCTCTTTTGTTTCACTTTCCTCTCTATGTTTTACCTCAACGCTGGTGGGTGTTGGTGTCCGGTCTGGAAAGGCTCCAGTGCCCACTTCTCCAGCATCCAGCTCTACAGGCTCTGGAGTCTTCACAGTTGGCTTGAGGCCCAAGCGTCGCTCTACAGCTGACTTCAGCTCCAGCGTCACTGAAGAGCAAGAAAAGGCAATGGTTAGACAGCCTTGCAGACATACCAAGCTTTCGGCAATAAGAGAATGGCATACCATTCAAGCCAACCTCCAATCCAAATACCCAAGAAGCAGAAGCTACTGCCCAGTTTACAGTACAGTACCTAAAATAGCCTTGACCAACTTGGTATGCTCCAGATGTGTTAGACTACAACACCCACAGCCAACACAATGGCTGGAACCAATAGGAACTATAATCTAACATACTATCAGAGTACAAACTGGGACAGGCTGATCTAGAAGAGCAATAACTTTGCCTGACCCCAATTCCTCCATTTCCTTCCATGAGCAAAATGGAAGGGAAACACTGCAGTGAGATTTTTATGAAATACAACCCTTCCCACACCTCCTTCACTAAATAAAAGGTAAGCCATAATACTCATACCCTAAATCTTAAAACTTCATGGAAAATTAACACTTTCTTACTTGCACACATTTTCAGTGTGTGTGTGTTCCATTGTCACACCTACCCATCAAATGATAAACAAAAAAACTAGGCAGAGAAGTTTGGTGAAGCATTAACATCTGGAGCTATTGCACTAGCAACTTCAGAAAGCCAAATCAAAGTGAGTACACCTTTAGGAGCAGTGTCTTCACTCAAATAGGTTTCAGAAAAAAACCAGAGCTTTGAACAGAATAACTCGTTTGTAGTTCTTCCCCCTATTATAGCTGCCATAAGATAAATGCATTTCATGGGGACATCAAAATGTTCAGAAATCACTTCATGTCTATTTCAGCTAAAAATTAAGCGTTTCTTTTCATCACTCCTTGCAAAACAAAAAACAGAGCTCTGTAATATAATGTCAGTTTATCATTCACATGCAAAGATCTGCTTCCCCGCTGAAACATTTTACAAAGGAAGAAACTACCAGCACTAAATTATTGGAGTTATACTCAGAGAATGGAGTTACTATATGGATCTTGTGAACAAACAAGATTTTTCATAGACACAACTCTTTCTCCCCTGGAATAAAATTTACTGTTAGCACCACAGAGCTGTCCTCCACTTAAAAATGAGGCAGCAGCAGGGGTCAATAAGCCTGATTCCTTGCCTCAAGCAACGATCCACCACAGAAAGGCTCCATCTTTAGACACTCTGTTTCTACCCAGTTGTTCATCTTTCTCCCTCCAAAATTCCAATAGGACAGATCAGTTCTGAGGAGAAGGAGTTGTCTCTTACCTCGATAAAATGCCACATTGCCAAAGAAAAGGGCATTATTAAGAAGAACAAAGACCCAACACAAGGGCAGCAGGTACAGGGCACAAACGAAACCCATCAGTGTTCCATAAAACCTGGGCAGAGGGTGGAAACACAACAGATGGAGGATGATACATACTGACATCAGGATGATAGCCAGGCTCCCAGGGAGCAGCTCAGGCCTGCCTATGCCCCCTCCCTCTTGTCTAATTAATGCTGACACCACCTCCCTTCCACACAGAGATTTTCTACCCAATGCTCTGTTCATAGTCTGGACAAAACCATGACTGCTACCTGTCCTTATGAGTACAGACAGTGTGAATGCCAGATACTACAGTTAAGCACAGACACCCACCCAACATCAGACAGAAAACCAAGGAACCAAGACCACTGCTTGATCAAAGCAGCAACTCAGTTCTCAACTCCCAAAGAAGTAAGGCCTTGGCTGTCACTTCCACTGCCCAAACAGAAAACACTGGTGCAACTTTAATTAAGGCCAACCAAAGCAGAGATAGGTATGATACAGTCTCCAGGACTATTTTTGTGGACCCAGTCAACCCCTATATACCTCCTGCCAAAGAAGAAAAGGGCACCTATATACCTCCTGCCAAAGAAGAAAATTTCATCCTAGTATTGAGAATTTCCAGGTCTTGAAGCCTCCAGGAACAATGATTCCCATTTATAACAAGACACAGACCCCACCTTTGCCTTTTTTCCCCACTACCCCCACCACAAGCACCCCAGAAAAAACAGAAGTAGACCTTTGGTCACAACCAGTTTAGTTGCGGGGGAAGTCTAGTCTAGCCCACAAAGGGCTCGCTATAGGCTAAACATAAGCTTCCTGAGCTACCTCTGTCATAAAGCAACACTCACTGTGAAGAAAGAGAAGGGTTCTCCCAATAAAGGACGCGGTAGGCTGCCTCACAGCTACCACACAGCCGGCTCAGGAGGACCTCTAACTGGATCAAGCTGAAGAGAGACAACGGCATCATTAAGCATTTCCCTAATATCACCACAGTACTTGTTTCCTCCACAGCCACTGAATTAATTTTCTATGTATGTGCATCCTACTTAACTAATTATCCAGATACCACTATCTTTGAGTGGGCTCAAATATTGATCACTCTAAAGAATTTGTGGTACCAGCCAATCCAAGAAGGATACAGTGCGCCCTCTGCTGACACAACCTCAGCACACACAAATGTAAGGTCACACAAAGCCTTATGTCCAATTGTGCCAAAGGACGCACCGAGAGCACACCTGCACCCCCACGGGTACACACACATTATGTCCATTGATGATAATGGGTCAGAGCATTTGCATTTTGTTTTATGCAAAGCTTCTTGGAAGGGCACACTGTATATAACAACACCTTTTAGGTCAGGGTGAGCAAAGTATGGCCCAGGGGCTGTATACCAAAGTGCTGCATTTAACTGTTGCATGCCAAAGTGCAGCTCCCAAAGTCTCCTGAAGCCTCTAGGCATCTCCATTTGAAAAATCATCATCATCATTTTTTTGCCCCAAACACACTCAAAATGGGTCAAAACTGTTGCAAAACACAGTAGTTTTGAACCCACAACCACCCCAAACTCCCCACATATTCGTAAACCCTTCTAAAAATCAAAAAAGCCAAGAATCAGTCCAAAATGAAACTGGAAGTATTGTGATGTCACTTCTGGTTGTATCAGATGCATCATTGCAGCCTGTCAGGGAAAGTACAGGGTGAAAATGGCCCTGCCCTTTTCGTAGCTGCCCAGTCCTGCTTTATATTTTAAGACTAGATGGAGAAGAACATATTGCAGGCATGCATTCCCATGAAACATTTTAGGGAGTTGTGCACACATGAACACATAAACTGAGATAATTTGAAAACTCCTAACAGAGAACTTTTGTCTATATGAATTTATAAGTTGCCAATAAATTGAAAACCATGGTGGGGTCAGTTTATCCATCACTATTCCCAGTGAACCTGCCTGGACCCAGCCTCTTCTCCCACCTAGATACAGACTGAAAAAACTCCATGTTTTTTCCAAGTGGGATGAAAGCCACCATGATCAAACAAAGAACTCTGAATAAAGGAGATGTGGGTTCAAATTCCTGCTAAGCCACAAGAATCACTCTAGGCAGCCTTGGGCAAACTGTGAACAAACTTCACACAGTTCTTGTGAGATTACCAGTGAGCTCCTATGCTTGTCTACTTAGATGTAAGTCCTACTGAGCCTACTGAGAGTTAAATTTACTCTCAGGTACGCGTGTGCAGGATTGCAGCCTAAGTGAGATGTTGTTTTAATGAAAGCAGTAACATTTATTAAACAAAACTATTTTTTTTAAAAAAAGACTGCAACAAAAGTTTTTGTTTTGAAGAAGGAATAAGTGAAAATCAAGTATTACACACAAAATACTATGAATCATTTATATTGACTCCATCACACGCACACAATTTAACTGCCAAGGAGATAATCATAGCAGCTGGACTAAATTAGTCCTTTACCTCAGAGGACATCCTGCCTATTAAACCACTAAAAAGTATGTAAGCTTACAAATGAGACTATCAGTCTTCCTGCAGATGAATAATTAAATTAATAATGTATATTGGAACAAAAGTAAGACAAAGCTTAGTGAAGACATCAGTGTGACAATAGACAGGTAGAATGAAAACAAAAAGATTGTCTGGACAAACCAAAGGGACTAGGACAAAGAGGTCATAGAGATAATAGCATGAATTTGGACCTAGACTACCATTTTTCATCTTGGATCTGCTCAAAAGATATGCTGGGCCAGGGCAGGATCACTAGAATTCCAGGACCTGATATGTCAGAATGTTAGCATTACAATATAGCCCAGGCTGAAAAGGTTGTCATTTAGCCATATATCATTTCGACATCATTTCCTTATCCTCTTATGTATTTTGTCTCAATAAATGTTTCTTTTGCTAACATTATACTCATCACAATGAGATGCATGTTAGAAGGCTTGGGAGCTGAGAAACTAACCAAATTTGAGGGATTTCATAACTCCAGAGATCCCTTTGTAATAATAAGCACACGCAAAATGTAATAATAAGCACATGCAAAAGAAAAGCTCTGCTGAGGAACCCAGAAGCAAAGACTGGGCAAGCAAAAGGCTGCAAGGAATACGGTTGCAACATTGATTTTGTACTGACAGAGATCTGGTGCCTAGCAGCAGTCATCACTCACTCATGGCTGTTTGTTATACTTATGTCCCAGCTTTCCACTACAAATTATGCACAGGATGGCTAACCATAAAATACAATACAACATACAAAATTATAACCAAAAGCAAACAAACTAAAATTGCATCAATAAAAAATTAAGAAATAAATAGCAAGAATGAAGTCAATTTAAAGGCCAAATTGTTGTCGTCATCTAACATCAAGTCAACTTTGACTTGATGCAGCCAGCATGGTATAGTGGTTTGAGCATTGGACTAGACCCTGGAGACTGGGGTTCAATTCCCTGCTCAGCCACAAAAACCTATTGGGTGACGTTGGACACATCACACACTCTTGGCCCCCAGAAAACCCCCAGGATAGGTTGGCCTTTGGGTCACCATAAATCAGAAATTACACACAATAACAACCCTATGACTAAAAGAACTCTAAGACACCTTGTCATCAAACAACTCCAACCTCATGAACTCAGGCTTGTGGCTTCCTTGATTGAACCAATCCATTATTCTGTCTTTCTTTTTTTCCTGTGTTTTCAGCTTTACCAGCATTATTGTCTTTTCCCATAAATCATGTCATCTTATGATGCATCCAAAGTACAATAGCTTTGATTTAGTCATTTTGGTTTCTAATGGGAGTTCAGACTCAATTTGCTCCTAGACCCATTTATTTGTCTTTTTCTGGCAGTCCATGGTATCTACAGAACTTTCTCCCAGTATTACATTTTAAATGAGTTGATTCTCTTCCAGTCAGCTTTTTCCATTGTTCAGCTTTCAAAACAATGCACAGAAATCAGAAATACTAACGTATTCATGATTCTGGCTTCACTGCAGTTCATCTGAACCACATATTGCTTTCTATCGATTTTATGTTAAATTTTAATTCAAAAATTTTGTTGCAATTGAAAGACAAGCAAACAGTCTCTATTTGAATATTTATTAAAAAGGCATTCAACATCAAGGCCCCCCCATTTTTAACTTTTGTTAAAGCGTGCATTTACTATTGAAAAGAACTCAGGTTTTAGCTACACAGCAAGTCACATAATATATGGATGCTCATGCTGTCATGCCTTTGATATCCTGGGCTAAACTCTGAACATGTGACTATTGTCATAGTCACTTCTGGAGGGAGAAAAGTAGAAAGAAACTGGTTATCATGTTCCTACAGCTTTTCCCTATCAAAGTGCCAGACTCAAACCTAGCTCCATTTCTAAATTCACATTCATCAAATAAAGCATGTGTCCTGATTAAACATGGAAACAGTAACCATCAGCCCTGGCTAAGAATAGTTCAACTTCATCCAGAAAGCCTACAAAATCCTCATCTGTACATTCATACTAAGGTAATATCCATTAATAAAATCCTTATATATATTCAAAAGAGAGAGAGAGAGAGAGAGAGAGAGAATGTGTTCCTTCAAGTTCCCTGCAAATTTATGGTGACCTCATGAATTTCACAGGGTTTTCTTAGGCAAGGAGTACTCGGAGGTGGTTTTGCCAGTTCCTTCCTCTGAAATACAGCCTAACAGCACTTAATATTCATTGGCAGTCTCCCATTCAAGTACTAACCAGGGCTGACTCTGCTCAGCTTCCAAGATCAGATAGGATCTGGTGTTTCTAGAATATTTATAATTGCTTAAAAATGCATGCACCAATGTCATGTCCTACTCGTAAGTAGTTAATAAATGTTCTAAAACTAGAGAAATGATTACAGTTAGTTGTGAATCAATATGTTTTAATAGCTTTGTTGAGCAGCAAGAACACCACTTTCTCTGGAAAAAATAACTGTATAAATGGAAAAGCTGATTAAAATCAATGATCTAAAGATGAGGTTTCTTGCTTGGTGATTGAAATCGATCCACTGTTTTAGAATGAGGATGCACTTTAGAAAAGTAAGAAACATAGCCATGCAAATGTTTAAATAATAAAGGGTCCAGTGGCACCTTAAAGAGTAACAAGTTTAATATAGCATAAACTATATTAATGGACTATAGCTGACCTTATCAGATACACTGTCATCCAGAATTCCAAGCATATATCCAGTTCACACCAGTATTTTCTGTATTTCATTTCTCCTGGCTCTGTTTAAAATCCCATTTCCAATCTTGTGTCATGTATAGAGTGCCCAAAAATTATCTAATTTCAGATCTGTATAGAATATATTGAAATCAGATCAATTCCATACAAAACAGAAATTGTAAAGATAATTTTGGACATCTTGCACATATAAATACAAATACATATTCACACCTACGAATGTCTGAAATGCTGGGTAACACTTCATGCATCTAACAAAGTAGCCAGCATTTAATTAAAGCTTGTGCTGTAATAAGTGCTTGATCTCTAAGATACCAAGTAGTTCTTTGTGAGTTTTGCTTGCATGAAGCAAACACAACTACCACTTTGAGAAATATAAATACTTATTAATTCTCCCTCCAGTCTAGAGTCCTATCTACAGTTAGCAAGGTTGTTTTATGCCCACATGGTGAACTTTAGTAATGAACCTTAACGATCAACTAACCTATGGGGCATCCACACGCATGGTTCCTTGCACTACTGACGTGGTTCCTAAAAGCACAATTATTGTTATGTAATATCAACAGTATGCTATATTCTCCACAGAGAAGTCATGATTCTTGTCCGTATGGCAATGCTGAACTGCATAGTATATGTCAAGTTAACTAGCATCTATAATGTCATATGGTGTCTTAGGTATCAGATGGGATGCATGTCTACCTGCCATACCTCTGTTTAGTTACCTTTGCTCTCCATTTTTTGGAAGGGGGTATGTTGTATTGTTTATCAGTAAGGGCATACGGCATAGCCTGAGGACAAAGAACCCACCATAGCTCCCATTAAAAATCCCTTTTTGACACACTCAAACTGTGCTAGTGCTCCATGGTTCTTTGTAACAGACATGTAAAGCATAAAATGAGAAGATCAATTTTGCAACTAGAAACACTTCTGCTGCTATACATATGGTGGTAAAAGAAGTCAGTTCAGCATGTACCACTGTGCATCAGCAATATAAAGTGCAGGGCAAAGTAACAAATTGTTATGAGAAATAATAAGAAGAGAAATGGTTCTTCAGAAGTGGTAGAATGGATACCAAAGATGAAGTAGGTAAGATCACAGAAGGCAAATCACAAGAAATTATGAAAATTAACATTACAAATGGAAGTAAGACAGAAAAGTTGCCACACCCTTTCCATGAACTAAACTATTTAAAACATTATATGGTAAGTGTAGCACAACACTTCTCCATCTTGGAAATATTCATACAACAACAGTACAGAAACAGAAAAATTGTCACAAATTAACAGAATAAAGAAGTGGTAATCACAGGAACACAGTGGTTGACTATAGCATTGTATGTATTTGAAGTGAGCAAGATATTCAGAAATGAGAAAGGGTCTAATGTGGAGTTAGCTTACAAGATTCCTTAGATGAACACAAGATTTCTACTATTAAGCAGCATCCCCAACCACATATTCCAAGCAAATAGTCCACCCATTTTATCCATTTCTCTGCTCCCCAACACACTTACAAGCCCTTCACTTCAGCCACAGCTTCATTTCGAGTAAGTTGAACCTTTCTCACATCCTCACGTCGCACACTGTGGTATCTACGCCGCGCCAGCTCTTCTTCACTCAGGCGGATGCGGCATGTTTCCTGGAGGTAGCCCAGCATGGCAGGCACCAAGATCAGTAGAACAAACAACCCATACCAAGCAGCTGGATTGCAAAATGTAAAGGAAACAGAATGTATTAGACCACTGCACTGCATGTCAAACTACCAGGCAGCTTCACTACCACTACCTCCTGCTTAAGCTGTTTAATCAAAGCAGGCCTGTCTACCTGCCAGGCCTAGTGTTCCCTCACTTTTTCTTAGCACATCCACTGGCCAATCCTCATAAAAGTCCTCACATGAAAACATATTCCATTCCCCACCCATCATCTCAACTGGCTCTTACTTCCAGTGGAGAAGAAAGTGTATTGCTCCAGTGTTGGAAGAAAGCGTATTGCTCTCTCTAATCCCTAGCACAAACATTTAGCATTTCTCACCTTCACTCAGGGTCAGCAGCAAAAAGTTGAGCCCCAGGCAAGTTAAGAGGGAACAGAGAGGCATCTGCCAACTGTGGAACAGACAAAATGAAGAAGTGCTGTAGTAGTACACAGAGGATATGAACTTAAGAGTGACAGAAAAAGAGGAGACAGGTGAAGACTACAGCCATGAGAAGATAAAAAAAAAGTAATGGCCTATAAACATAAAATTGATGTGCAGAAGGAGAGGCCTAATATATTTAAAAGAGAATATTCACTGTAACCTAGTCAGCCACAGACCTTGTACTTTTGGCCATTGATCAAGCCACAAATACAGTAGCAGTTTTCATGTAAGCCAAACCTCTCACAGAGTTCCCAATATACTCTACCTGCAATCTCTTGCCACTAGAGATGGCACGCAATTTCTAGACTAATGAATAAATCAGACAGACTTCCCTTCTTCCTTCTGCCCACCAGAATAAGCAGTACTTGCAAAGGGTCTACACTTTCCTCCCCCAAGGATGACAGTACCCAACACATGTTCTTTACTTGCCATAACACCACTACAAAAGTAAAGCCATACAGAAAGGGACACCTACCTGAGGAGGAACCACACCCCATCAGCAACATCCTGCAGTGGTTCCAAATACAACTCCAGCCGTTTATATGACACAACCAGATTGAAGAGGTCCAAGGGAGGAGGCTTGGTGGGTGAAAGTGAAACTGGCTTGACATCAGATGCCGTGGGGCTGTCCAGCCCATTCCCTGTGGCTGTTCCACCCTCACGCTCCAACACCCGCATACTGTAAATATGAATGTCGATAGAAGCAAAGAAAAAGAAGACAATTATTTCTACACCAATCCAAAGTAAACAAGAGGTCACAATATTTCAAGAAACCTGGTGCTCGCACTGCTCCCTACATAGCAACTACCTTCGCTACAACTGGGCAAATCATGAAAAGCAACAATACCTACAACAGGTTTTACCTTTACTCCAGGTGGGCCCAGAACCTGCATGATAATCAATGTATTAATCTCTATGGGTCCCACAGACAAAAAGGCAATAGGAGGGCTGCCCAAAGACTTGGGGATGGGAGGAAAGATACTGCCTATAAATTCAATGCAACTGCACACATCAAATAGCATCTTTATATTTTGTGCTAATTAATCATGATAATCACTAGTGATTTATTACACATATTATCACAAGCACATTAGATTTTCTGCCCATAAACTGGTACTGAAGTATAAGTAAATGGGAATGGAAGATAATCCACCCTCATATACAGGGCTGGATTAAGATATGCTGAGGCTCTGAGCTACACTAAATTTGAGAGGCCCCAAACCATTACCAAAAATATCTATTACGCTAACAGTTACATAAAACTTATTTTTTTTAAATGAGGCCCCTCATAATCTGATGCTTGAGCCCATAGTTTATTAAACTTGTACATAAACCCAGTTCTGCTTGTACTACTCAACTATTATGATAAACAGACCGCAGCAGATGGCCCTCAAAATGCACTATCAAAGGATGCAGGGTGTACCTGGGCCAGAAGGAAGATCAAGAGAGTGACCAGGCCATATTTTGCATTTCAGTTTGGCATGAGCAGTCTCACTAGCTGAGTCACTCAAGATGGAGCAAGACACAGAAAGCCAACAATAAACGATGCCCAGGTCAACAAATTCAGGCAGGAGCAAAATGTCTCCCAGAAGAATAAAGCAGCGATGCTTCGGGGCTCTTTAGCCTGCTGGCCCAAAGAAACTCAGCAGGGAAAGCTTCTCGTACCAGCTCCCCTCCCGCATAATGTAATGTGCCTTCAAGTTGTCTCCGACTTATGGTGACCCTAAGGTAAACCTGTCTCGGGGTTTTCTGGGGCTGAGAGTATGTGATGCGCCCAAGGTCAGCCAGTGGGTTTCCCATGGCCAAGCGGAGAACCGAACCCTGGTCTCCAGGGTCGCAGTCCAGCGCGCAGACCACTACTCCACCACACCAGGAAATTATTCACCTGCTGAATTTCCGCCTGCCGGGCAGTTAACGGCGCAGCGCCGCTTCCAGGAAGAAAAACAACAAGCAGTCAGAGCTTAGACGTGGCGCCTTGAAACCCCAAATGGAGTAACAGCACTCTGCGAGGGGTGGACAAGGAGGTGGAGGCACAACCGATATCTCGCTCGCTCGCGCGCCCCTCCAGCCGAACCCCGATCTGAAACCACCACCACCACCCCAAACAGGGAAGAAAGGCGGGGCCTCTCCACTGCGAACTCGACCTCACCCCTCACTCTGAGCCGCCGCCGCCGCCGCCGCCGCCGCCGCCTCTTACGAAGAAGGACCCAGCTGCGCCTAAGTTCCACTGCGCAGCGCACCTATAGAGGGGGGAGTGAAGCCACCGGACAGCTCACCCACGTGAGGCAGCCAGCCAGTCAAAAGCTAAAGAAGTGGCCGCAGCGGCATACGAACTTCCTCATAAAGGTCCGCCTCCTATTGGTTAAGAGTCGCGTGACGTTAGCCTATAAGATTCCGGCTTCTAGAGCAAAACCGGTTAGTTCCGTTTTTTAAGAGTCCGGGGAGGGTGTGTTAGGTGCCGGGCTGTTTCTGTACAAGACTGTTGTATTGGTATTATTCCGCTTTTAACATCCTACGGATTCCTGGGGTTTGCAGTTTAGGGAGGGGCCCTTGAGGCACCTCCCTAAACTGCAAACCACAGAATTCCGTAGGATGTTGAAAGTGGAATAATACCACTCTGAACAGTCTGGTACAGAAATGGCCTCGTCTTGGCCACGAAGCCGGACGAGCGAGGATTTCCTTTCTCGAAGTGTAGGCGTGCGCTAGACTTTTCTCAGCACAATTGTTCGCCTGTCTTCTGGCCCCAGCACTTACTGATACCCAGCAACCTGTACTGGAGTTGGATCTCAGTGGGTGGTGTGTGAAAACGAATGACAAGAAGAGGTCATTGGGTCAGGTGCCTAGGAAACAAGGGGAACCGGAGGATGCCTGTTTACCCAATAAACTTCGCTCAAGTCAGTCCAGGTGACAGACTGTAGGTGTGGATCCTGGGAAGGAAGAGACAGAAGTTATGTTGCTTTTTGTTTTATTATTCTAAATATTAATTTGATGCCTGTCTTAATATGATTTTACTGTATCTGGGATGCTGCTTTGTAAAGATTATGCTGTAGGATTGGTTCTGATCTGGTTTTAATTTTTTTTTAATTCCTTAATCGTGTTTTAGCTTTTGTATCTTGTGGATTTTTAATTATGCCTTTTTAAATTGTAAGCCACTTTGACTCCTGATCTGGGGAAAAGGTGGGATGCAGATAAGTATGATAATAATAGGACTTGTGGTCTCAATGAACATCCAAACAAAGCAATGCTGAGTGCATGTGGTCATAGAAGCTGCCATGATTTGCAGACCAGCAGGGGACATGTGTGGCCATATGATGACAACAGATTTTTTTTTCACACTCTAAAGTGAGGATCATGAATGGAGCTGCTAGGCCACAGACCGGAATGTGACAAGAAAAAGCTGGACTCCTAAGACCATAACTAAGCAAAAGCTTGTAAAGTTCTGGCAAAATTTACCAAAATTGAATAAGCTGTTGCAACCAGTTCCAAAGTCCATGTTAGTATAATTCCTTTATCAACTGAACCAAGAGGACGTGGAAAGTTGTTTGCACTTTCAGGGTCTCTCCATCAGAAAGCTTGTTACAAAAAGATGGGGAAGGGGAAAAACTGGCTTGCAGTTGAAATCATAGTACATATCAGATATTTTGCAGTGAAATGTTTGCAGAGATTCAAGGACCTTTCATACCACAAAACTATAGAGCTATGATTCCACTTTAACTGTCCTGGCTGCACCCTGTGGAATCCTGGGTTTTGTTGTTGGGGGGTGATCACTGCAGCTCTTTAGCTGAGAATTCTAAATACCCTTCCCTTAACTGCAAATCCCAGGATCCCATAGGATGGCACCATGGGAGTTAAAAGTGAAGTCATAATGCTGGAGTTGTGTAGCGTAAAAGGGTTTCCAAATGTGGTACTAGCAAATGGTTCAGGCTACTCCAAGCTCTTTATTGTTGTATACAAATTGGAGTGTTATACAGTAATGTGCATTTCCTCGTGTATACATTACACTGGGCGTGTATGTTGATATGACTGGGGATGTTGTTGTTGTGTGCTTTCAGGTTTACTAACACATACGGCAACCCTGTCATAGGCCATTTCCGCACTAGACTGTTATAGTGCTATGATTCCACTTTCAACATCCTATGGAATCCTTGGGTTTGCAGTTTTGGAAGGGGCTGGCCGGCTTCCATAGGATGTTGAAAGTGGAATCATAACGCTGTAACAGTCTAGTGCAGAAATGGCTATAGGATTTTCTTAGCAAGATTTATTCACAGGGGTTTGCCATTGACTTCCTCTGAGAATGAAAGAGTGTGACTTGCCGAAAGTCACTCAGTGGGTTTCCATGGCTGAGTGGGGATTTGAACTCTAATCTTCAGGAGTCCTAGTCTGCTTAGTCCGGGACTCAAATCATCACAACACACTGGCTAGAAACTCAAAATGATGCTGATGATGATGGATGGAAGTTGCAATTCAAATAGGAACCACAAGGTGGCTGTCTAGAACAGGAAATTTGTACTTGCCAACAGGCTCTTGAACAGAGGGGGAGAGAAATGAAACAGGCGTTGTGCACCCCAAAGAAACTTGTTTCTGAGACATTTTGAAATCTGGTCATGGTAACACCTTTACTGTGAACAATGAAAACGGCACAAACTGTGCGTAAGGTTTTATGTTTCTGAAATTATTTATTACTTTGAGATGAGAGCAGCAAAAATAAAATGAATAAAATAAAATGAATGATTCTCCTCAAATCATTCCTCTACAAACAGTCTGCTGTTAACAGCTCTGAGTTTCCGAAGAAGAGATCATTGTTGGAAGAGATTGTTTTAAACAGGTTCCATTTACAGTATGGGTAATAATTTTTTCCATGCTTGAGCTAAAGTGCTGTTAATGATTTGCAACAAGCTAGTGTTTTGGCATAACTTGTCCTTTGTGGGGGAAATGTTGTTGCCTAGTAACACATACTGATCAGTATACAAACATAATCTAAACTTCATGGAAGATGAAGTTGGCCTGAACGTCCTTCCAATAGTCCAGTAGGAAAGAGCATGAAAAAAAAAAGTTTTTTTTAACTGTAACTCTCACAATCCTATGGCCAGAATGAATTAGTGACATGGTAGGAAAGCAAGCAGAGTGGCCATGTGCTTGTTGGGGGGGGCAATAGCATTAGCAGTGGGACAACTTGCCACAAAAAGGAGATCATGCTATATTGTAAATCGTCATCAGACTTTATTGCAGTTCACAAACTATAAGGCACATCACTATCATTAAAATATATTGTCTTGTTCATGTGCACACTGGTGCAGATGGAACCAGTCGATTAAATCTGATCTGATCAAGAAGAAGAAGAAGAAGAAATCTGATGGAGAACAGGCCAACAATGTAATTTTGACTTTAATACCTACTTTGGGGGAAAGGGCAGGTTATAAAAAAATAAAATAAATAATAAAACACTGAACTTGCACAACCAGAACATTAATGTAGAATCCTATGGTTACTCGTGAGTCAACACTTCTCCTAGTGACAATACAGTAAGATTATAGTGGCAAAAGAAGCAATGTAATTTAAAGTATTCTTGTCAGTGGGGAATAGGGTGATTGAAGTTGGTTGGAGAGACTCTGCCTTTCTTCCCAACTTGTCACCACAAAAGTGAGTAGGATTCTGGCTATCCCTGGAATCTATCATAACATGTTACTAGTGGTATATAAGCTCTAACCAGGAAAGACTGATTTTATACATCAAAGCACATGGTGCTAGGCTATATTGCTCAACTCAAGAGAAAACTGAACACAGAACTGGGCATTTCAGTGGTGAGAGAGAAGGTGACAAGGAGCATGTTGCACAAAATAACAAACAGGTTTACAACAAAACAGGAAAACCATATTGTTGTTTTTAATTGCTGTCAGGTTGACTTTGATTTATGGGAACCTTATGAATGGGAAACTACCAAGTCACCTTGTTATCAACAGCTGTGCTCAGGTCTTGCAGATTCAGTGACGTGTCTTCCTTGATTGAGTCTATCCATCTGTCATGCAGACTTCCCCTTTTCCTACTACCTTCTACCTCACCAAGCATTATTGTCTTTTCTAATGAGTCATGCCTTCTCATGAGATGTCCAAAGTATGACAGTGTCAGTTTAGTCATCCTGGCTTCTAGGGACAGTTAAGGCTTGATTTGCTCTAAAAGCTATTGTCTTTGTTGACAGTCCATGAGATCCACAGAATTCTCCACCAGCACCACCTTTCAACTGAGTTGATTTTCTTCCTATCAGCTTTCTTTACTGTCCAGCTTTCATACCCAAGCATAGAGATTAGAAGAATGATGACATGGGCCATTTCCACACTACGCTGTTATAGTGCCATTATTCCGCTTCCAACATCCTATGGAATCCTGGAGTTTGCAGTTTAGGGAGGGGCCTCAAAGGAAATGGCCATGGATAATCATGACTTTATTATTCAATAATATATTACTAACATGTTTGTAGTGTGTCTCAGAACTCCAGATGCAAACACCCAATAGGAATATCAGCTCTTATCCTGTAACTAAGGTATCAAAGACAAGACTCTCCACACAAATAAAGGGGGGCAGGGGAGACAGGGAACCCAAATCTGAAAGCAGACTCCTGCATAGCCAAAGTTTGGAAACATTGTTCTTGAATTATTGCTTCCAGAATCCCTCCATCAGCAGGAACATTGGCCATGTGAGCTGGGAATTCTGTGAATTATACTTTAAAAACAATTTTTAAAAGTTGTTCTGTGCATATCCCGTCACCTCTCACTTCTCTACAGTATAAGGAAATTAGCTGAACAATCTTTCCTTCAGCAGGTAGTAACAATGTCTGAGTCTCCCATATAGAGGGTCATAGGAAGTACTCTTACAAAAAGGAATCTTGGTGATCATGAAGACCTTGTTCCCGCCGAAATAACAGCTGGCATCCTATTAGTGAATTATGTTGGCACTAGTCAGAATTATTCCATTGTGTTGCAAAGTTTGGAATTTTGTTCTGACCATGCAATGCTCAAAATCCCCCTTCCCAACACTCAGCAGCAAAGGCCCACTCCCATGGTCATTTCTGTGTTGTCAGAGAACATGAGGATCAGAGTTTCAGGGAGGGTTGGGAGGGAGACATGGATTCAAAGACATAGCTATGTGATACATTTATGTCTCCTAATGCAAAATCTTGACCATCTTCTGCTGTGTACTAGTGAAGGCAAAAAAGAGAAAAGCAGTCTCCATCTATTCTCTCTCCTACACACATCATCACAGAGAGAGAGATGTAAGGATTAAAACCAGGGTATTACTTCTAAAATCAGAACTTGAGCAGAACAGACCCCACAAAAATTGATAACAGCAATCAAATACAGCACAATGCTGGCTTCGTGGGAAAGTATCGCCTTTGTGCACATTGAAAGGGCATCACCCCATTTCAAACTGCTTACACTCTGACATGAGATTGGTGGATGAGGCATGTCACTGAGAGATCAGGATCTCATCAGTGAAACTTGAAAATTCTCTCAGCACTCTCAACGCTGAGAGCATTCTCTTGCACTCTCTTGCTCCTGCATTTGTATTTGACATCATTCTTGCTGGCAGAACTCCCAAAAGGTGAGCAGTGCCTTACAGTGGGCCCCAGAGCTTGGAAGTAAAAGCACTTGTAACACAGGTGTTATTGATTTTTAAGTAACAAGGGGAACACTGTTAATTGTCAACACGAACAGGAACGCTGGAAACATTGGCCTGACTTTTATTAATAGGCCCCAGCTAAAGTAAATCCACTGAATCAATGTGATTTACCTATGTATTGATTCACCAAAAATTGATTCTGTACCTGTGTCCTTGCTAGACACCTAAATACCCTAAAAGCATCACACCGCATCTGATCTTAGAAGTTAGGCAGGGTCAGCCCTGATTAGTACTTGGATGAGAGACTGCCAACAAATACCAGGTGCTGTAGGCTATTATCTCAGATGAAGGAACTAGCAAAACTAAGAAAATCCTATGAAATTCATGAGGTTCCCCTAAGTCGACAGGTGACTTGAAGACATGTACCTACGTCCTTGCTGGAACTAAGCAAGAGAATTCAGACCATTACGGTTTTACTTATTATTACAAAAACATTGCTGGAAGTTGGGCCAGTTTTGGTCATTTTTAGGTTTTGTTGGTGCTGTTGTTAAAAATAAAAGAAACCAATACTAACAGTGAAGAATTGGTAATGGCTCATGTAACTCATTACTTGTAAGATTTAATGTGAAATGAGTAGCACATTACTTTTTTTTAGGTACCATACCCAAGCTTTGCAATGGTCACTTTAACATCTTCCCATACTGGTACACAGGAGAAAAGCACATTGCCATTTTCTTTCCTACTGAGCTAACCAGAGGGTTCCCTGCTGGGCCTATTTTTCCTTCCTTTGGAGGAAAAGAAAAGACCGCTGCTTCTTCAGCTGTGTTGTCTAGAGGATGTTGTTCATTGTCACTGAGAGATCAGAATCTCATCAGTGCAACTTGAAAATTCTCTCAGAGAGCATATTCTTCTCAAGGCACACTTCCTGCTGACAGTTCTGGGGAATCTGACTGTTGCGATTGGAATGCCAATCCTTCCTCTGTGTCTGGGCCTGTCTGTTGGTCTAGCAAAACATTAGTTGTTAACAGGCTGCTGCAGGACTGAAATTCCTTTCTGAAGGGAGCTTTGGAGACTATGACTATATGGGTCTGTTGCTGCCCTCCCAATGGTATGTCTGGTACGGGTATTTGTTCATTCACACACCCCAGTATATCTATGTTATATATTTATCAATGTTATTACAATCCTATGCACATGGTCAGGTTAGCTTTAGAGAAGTCAGGGATGGTTATTTCTAACTGCAATGAGTTCAGTTTCTTACAAAGTTCTAACAAGAGATTGATAGCTAGCTAGAAAGCATCCTTTACCTTGTGTTCAGAATCATAAAGTCTTGCAAGGAAATGGTACCATTTAATCTGACAATATGTACTAGAAATTCCATCAAAGAAAAAGGAAGTATCCAGCTCGTGCTTAGCTATCTTCCTCATTTTGTGACTTCCTATACCGTATGCCAATCTAGTGAAAAATAATAGTAAAACTTGAAAGCCTCCTTATCGCTTCAATTACTAGCCAGAGCCTGGCTTCATAGCAAATTACTTAATTCTGTTTGCTCTGAGTGTATATTGGTGCTTTCTCATTTCTTCCTCCTTGCTCCGTTGTACTTGAAGTGGAGCTACTCTTGTATCATCTTTTGATTGATTGTGCATTTTCAATTCTTCACTGTCAGTACTGGTTTCTTTTATTTTCTCTGTATAGCAGAAGTATATGCTGCAGGGGTTGGCAACTATGGAAGACTGTGCTGCACCAGCCCTCCAGGACACCTCAGAGAGCCACACTCACCACACCTGTTCCGCGCCCCCACAAAAAAAAAATTGTTTAGTTTTTGTTTTTATTTTGCTACCAAATTTCCTCTAGGGGACATGCGGGTATGTTTCGGGACCTGCTTGAGCCCCTGAGAGCATTCTGGGACAAAAAGAAATTTGAAAAATTTTACAAATTTTCATTTTGACTCTGGAGAGCCCACAAAGGTTCCAAATTATATTACAACATTGTTTTGCCATTGCTGAATGTTCATTTGTGCCTGCTGTGCATCAGCAATACAGCAGTCTCATCACTGTACATTAACACTGTGACAGTATTAGTTGGTAGTATGTTATTTGTCATTTATACTTGCATTATTTTGATCTTCTTTGCTGTTATGACTATGTTTAAATCAATAAGGGCTGGAATCCTATCGGTGTCTTAGAAATGTGTAAGTTTCCCTACAGAAGCAATAGGATATTTTTGTCCAGTGAGGAATGTCTGTACTCATTTAGGTTGCGGAAACACAATTAGCCATTCAGTGTCATCATGCATGGAAATGCAGATACACATGCCATGGGAACACATGGATGCTCATGTACATTTGGTTGCACATAGGGATGAGCATTCAGTTGTACAACACTGGCATTCAAGACAAGGGCTGAGTAGTGCAATCGCCATGTAACTGGGGGCGGACGGACGGACGGACGAGGCAGGGGAGGGGCTATGGTGCATGGGGGCAGGACTACAGTGCACAGGGATGGGGCTACAGTGTGTGGGGAGGGCAAGCAAGGAGTTGCGGCGCTCACAAAAAATTGCTGCCAGGGGCGCACTGCTCCCATCACACCCCCATCCCTAGGCAACTGAACTCTTCATACAGAGATTTACACTGTACAACCCCAATATAGGTAAACTTCAGTTAACAAAATGGAAAATTTGGAACAATAGGTAGAAATCACAGGGAAGGAGTAGGAATAGCTTCCTGTACCACATAAAACAAAACGGGTCAACAGGTTTCAGTAAATATTTTATTCAGAACTAACAAGATGCACATATGAAATGAAACAAACAGATCAGGTAAGCCTTGCATAAATAGAGAAAAACATGCTGAATTTTATTTATTTATTATTAAAAACACAAAAAGTTAATATATAACATTCATTCGCAACTTATTATGTTCTGCATACATTAATTTCCTCCTAACTGGTCTTGATATAAAAATAATCTATGCATTTCATATCTATTTTTCCATATTTAAAGCACTGACCTTATCCTTGTTGAACATGTTGAACTTATAAATCTATGCTTGTTTAACATGCTAGGGGCAGCAGGTGAAGCAGGCTTATAAGCTCTCTCATTTTTTCTCTGTATTGAAGGAGCACCAGACCCTGTCACCAGATCCTGGTATTCATTGGCAGTCTCCCATCCAAGTAATAACCAGAAGTGACCCTGCTTAGCTTTAAAGATCAGAGGGGATTTGGTGCCTTTAGCGTAGTTAGGCCATTGCCCTACCATCAGAGATAGTTAAATAGCTATCTGAGGAAGCATATTTTTGGTGTCACAAAAGGACTGAAAACTGTTGTTTAATTTGTTCTCATAGCATTTTACTCTCAGGGTAGGAGAGTTCTTGTGAGATTTCCTTGTATAATCTTCTGATAAGAAATACCATGCCCATCTATAGGTACTGGGGAGGAGGGATTTTCTGCTCTACCTCAAGCAGTAAAGGTTATTGGACATGCCTTGTTTGTGCATTATGAAGCCTTTTCACACCACACAGTTATAGTGCTATGATTTCACTTTAACTGCCATGGCAACTAACTATGGAATCATGAGATTTGCAGCTTAGGGAAGGGAATTTGGAATTCTCAGGCAGAGAGCTCTCGTGCCTCATCAAAATGCAAAATCCAGGATTCCACATTATTCAACCATGGCAGTTAAAGTGAAATTATGGAATTGTAATTAGGTGACATGATAGTCATGTTTAAATATTTGAAGGGATGTCATGTGGAGGATAGGGCAAGCTTGTTTTTGCTGCTCCAGATACTAGGCCACAGAGCAATGGCATCAGACTACAGGAAGAGAGATTCCACCTAAACACTAGGAAGAACTTCCTGAAGGTAAGAGCAATTTGACAGTGGAATACATTGCTTCAGAGTGTGGTGGAATCTCCATCCTTGGAGGTTTTTAGACAGAGGCTGGATGGCCATCTGTCAGAAGTGCTTTGATTATGTATTCTTGTATGGCAGAGAGTTGTACTTGGTGGTCTCTTCCAGTTCTATGATTCTATAATGATATAAGAATTATGTGTTTTTTATCTTGTATCTTTTCAGTTATGTGTTCTATTTATTTTAAACTGTTTAAGCCTGTGCCATGTTAAACAGAATTGTGATTTTTTTTTTTTTAAAAAAAAACTTTTGTAAAATAGGTTTTTAACTCAACTTTCCTTTTCATTTTTGTAAGCTGTTTTGGATCCCATGATGGGAGTAGGCAGGGTATAAATTGAATGAATTAATGAATGCATGAATGCATGAAATAGTGTGCAAGTGCCCTGGACTTCTGTTGTTGCCATCTGGACTGGTGGGATGTAGAGGTACTCTGAGAAATCACACCTTGCCAGGAATGTTGTGAAGCTTGGATCTGGTCAGATTCATTTGAACCAGAGCTGCAATTCCATTCCCAGCTCTTTCCCAACAGATCTATTACAAAAGGAAACCAAATGGAGAAAGGGAACCTCTTGCTTTAGCGGGCCATTCCCCTTTAATGAGTGTTGCCAACTATCATCATTCTCTTAGAATTATTTTTCAGGATTATACTGTAATGTTCCCTTGTTTTTTAAGAGAAAAAAAGGAATGTCCTTAATTTTTAACCAGTGTAGAGAAAATGTTTGAACTTTTTTCACCAAGTCCAACTCCCTGCCATACAAGAATACACAATCAAAGCACTTCCAACAGATGGCCATCCAGCCTGTCTAAATGTTTGAACTGTTTGAACTTTTTTTTAGTACTTATAACCTTCATGGCTAGCTTTCGGCTAATGTCTGCAGAAGTCTCCCAATGACTTGCTTTCTGTGGTAATTTCAGACTCAAAAGGTCTCACACGTCATCTCTGTAGGGGATGACGATAGCAACCAGCGCTAGTGGAATAATTTGGTGCTTGCTTAAAATAGAGTAACAGAAAAAGGAAGAAAATCAATATTTCTAAGTAAACGAATAACATGAGGGTTATGAAATACACTGTGGCCCATCTCCAGATCTGATTGTATGCATGTGGGTTAAAGTCAGTGAAACTCTTGTTTGGTGAGACCTTCCTGGTATGTTTACCTTGTACTTAGGTCAAGCATGTGTTGAGATCAATATGTTGAACTCCACCTATATCTGGCCCTTGTAAGATATAGGATAAAATGGGTGCATAGAGCAGCCTTCCTCAGTCTGTTGTCCCGCAGATGTGTTGGATTATAACAGCTGTGTTAGCTGTCGGATTATAAGTGCTGCAGCTCAATAAATCTGGAGGGCAGCAGAATGAGGAAATGAGGAAAGGTGATATAAAGGATAGCTTTGTGATTAGTCAACAAGTACATTCTCCATTAGTGTTCCACCTGTGGGCACTAAAGCAAGGATGGGGATGTTGTCAAAGCACATGGCCAGAACTTTGGTTTTTCCAGAGGGTTGCAGCCGCTCTGTCATAGGCTCCATTTTGGCAAACCAAAGTGATGACACATCACTTCTGTTTTGGTGGGGATATCCCGAAATAGTGCCACAGGAGGGTTTTCACTTTTTAAAAAACCATTTAAGTCAAAAGGAGAGGTTGCTAGAGGTCCCAAAGGCCATACTGTACCCCTCCAGGGCATAATTTCCATTCGTATACTAAAGCCTAAAATCAGCTGCGAGACCTACTAGAAAAGACCTATTGCAACAACGAAACCGGTTGAATAAGTGTTGACTTACCAAATTCCTATTGATTTATTGGTTCTCTCTAGTTGAAACTAACAATTCAATCTAGAGCTTGGTGCAGGGATGGGAATTGTGTGCTGAAGGGTCCGTTTATGCCCCTCTAACAACAGATGATGAGGAAATTCTCATCTACATGGAGAAAGGTTTAAAGGGTTGGTCTGCCAACCAATGGGATTCAAAATCATCTGCACATGATAAAAAAAAAAATGGAAGAGAACTCCCATGACAGTGTGATAGGTGATTTTCATGCATCTCCAACTCTGATATCTACCCTGACATCTTGTGATGCCCAGGTAGAGGCAAGGAATGTGAGGTCTGCCCTGAATAAGTGTAAAGGTTAATGGATATGGCCAAGTTAAGAGGATCCTACCAAGGATGAAAACCTATAGTAGGAGACTTTGCCACATTTTTGCTATGCTGACCCTTGGGGAAATTCAACCAGAGGCTGCACATAATGGCAAGCAGGGTCAGTATGTAATCGAAATAGAACTTGCAGGTTTGCAGATCTCTTTCTTTCTCCAAGACACCTTCTCTACCCAATAATTCCCCTCTCTTGCAAACAAAAAAGAACAGGAAATGCTTCCCAAAGGGTCAGTCCAGAAAGCAAGAGCTGACCCACAACATCTGACAAAATAGATTATACTGAGCCCACCACATACAATCAAGCCACAGTTTGTGTGCAACTCTTGTGCCACAGTTTCCTTAATCAAGACTTATAGCCTGTGGACACTAGAGAAATTTGAGAAGTACCAAGGATGAGCCTTTCTATTCTGAGAAGGGAAGATCCAACAATAGTAGTACACACAATAGCTGGTGCAGCATTCATTTGGCCACTTTTTGGTAGATCAATTGCTAGCCTCACTCAGCATAGCAGATAATTTACCAGAGCTTTGGAAAGTTCCTTTTTGGGGATTGTAGCTCCTGGAATCCCCCAAGCAACATGGCCACTGGCCAGTTGTAATCCAAAAAAAGTGAAATTTTCCAAGCTCTGCTTCTTACCTGCTATTTTCCAGACATACTTGCCTACTCCCTTCCACATGCAATACCTTTTTCCTGTCCTCAGGCTCTGCCTTTTTTTGTTTTTATGAGTGTATATCTAGAAATGGCACAGAGGTACTGGAGGGAAGACCAACTCTTAAATTTTGGAAGAACTGGACTATTACAAACACTCTTAGATTACAGATTGTGCTCCACACACAACTTTATTAAGAAATACAATTTACAAAATACAAGGAAGGGTCTGGAATGTAATCTTTGAGGAATAACCATATCCAAAATTAGATTCTGATACAGGAACTGAGGCGTGAGGATTAGGATAAAAAATGGGACAAATCTAGTGTGAACAATCTAGAAAGCCTCATTATTTAAACCTGCATCCTACGACTTACAGAAGCAGTTCTTTGGTCCTCCAAATATTCTAGACTTTAAGTCCCCAGAATCCCTAGCTATTGGCCATGATGGCTGGGGCTCCTGGACACTGAAGTTCAAAACAGCTGGAGGGCCAAAGGTTGAGAACCATAGGCTTAGTTTATTTCATCCCATCAAAAGAGCTCTGTCCCTCACTTTCCTTCAGTCAGTAGCCTCCTGTGGCACAAAATATTCAAAACTGTATAGATGCCACAGGCCCTCTCTAAATTTACATCATATTTGCTCAAGATACCAAGCAGCAGCTATAAGGGAAGTTGCAACCTACACACATAGACAAAACCTCCCCTCACCAAACAAAATAATGGGACATGGTATAGTAGCCCTCTCTTCTAAGAAGCTTCCTCTGTTTGATGAATCTGGAGCCCTCAGATGGAGTCAAGAAGTTTTGGGGATTCATGATGTCAGAGCCTTGGGATTCCCAACAGAACAATTTCCTCATCACCTACAAGGGGAAAAAGAGAGTCACTGACACCACTGGAAGACTACCATCAGGTTTCCTTGCTCAAATCTTACAATCATAGAACTGGGAGAGATCTCCATGGATTTAATCCAACAACCTGCTAAGGCATGAAGCCACAGCTAACAGCATTTCTGACAGGTGGCCGTTCAAGCTCTGTTTTAAAAACCCCAACAAAGGAGGGTCCAGTCTTGCTTCCAACACACTGTCTCTCATGCTTGGAAAAGCTACTTTTTTGGACCACAGTTCCCAGAATCTCCCAGCCTGCTAACTGTAATCTAAAAAGGAAAATTTTGACATTCCTTTATTTTTAACCCTGACCAAAATTAGCATGACCCTACTTTCTGTTCCTTGTTATAGTAACTAGCCTGTACTCTGTAAAGGATCATATCTCATTCTTTTTTTCCTTCACATCTCCATCTACCTAGCTTGGATCTGTTCCATGGATTAACCTGTCTAGCTCCAAGGGTACACAGAGATGCTTTGGTTTTGGCAGTACAGTTGTACCAGTTGCCCATATGGTACAATGGAAGTGGATATAAATTGTCCCTACTAGCCAATAGCAGAACTGAGTATGCCATCTACATTCCTTCTGCCTCCCAAGAATTGATATGATTCTCATTTGCCCCCTATAGTATTTAAGGGTACTTCTTCCATTTCAAAGTACAAAGGTTCTTACCTCTGGGTTAACATGGTGTCATAGACTCTTCTGGGCACAGATCTTAAGTGGCAGTAACTTGTCCTGGTTAGATGATCTACTCCAGATGATCCAAGAAGCAAACTGGATTTCTGGCACAGAGAAGTTCTTCAATGCTCCAAGCTGAGGCTACTCAAATTCCCTTGTCATGGCACAATAATGAAGATGAAAACAGCTGCGAGCTATACTAGATCATGTATAGAATGAAAAACCTCTCAAATGTCTATAGATGATTTCTGAGAACTTCTGTAGCCCACTCTGAGCCATGGTGTTTTGAGAAGAGGGGAAGCAAAGTGGGCTTTCCATCTGGTGTTGCTGGAATGGGTCCCTTGATAAAGTGGGGAGAGAGCCTCCAACAACAACTTCTCTCCCATTTGAAAATTATTGGCTCAATAAAAGTTAGTTGGAGCATCTTCACCAAGGACATTTGTGGTAGTTGCGCAGAAGATTGGCATGATTAGGTAAACCACAGAAGTTTTGAGTGGAGGGTCTCTCCCCAAAGCACATTTGTATTTCAGAAGCATTTTCACCCTCAGGGGCAAGCAGTAGAAAAGTACAATGCATGACCATCCACCAGAGTGATGAAGCCTTCAGTTTTTATGTGGTATGAACTGGTTGTCCTAGTTGATCCTAGCTCCAAGGTTTGAATGGTAAGAGTTATCACATTTTAGATACTGTGAGATCTAATCACAAAATATGCTGCTGTGGTACCAGACAGTTAGGACTGGACCAGTTCACCTGATTCCCCCATGTTCTCTTACTGGTAAGCTTTTCCTGAACCTCTGAACTGGTCTACTAGTCTCAATTGTGGTCTGCTGGTTTCAGATGCAGGTGCTGAACACATCACTGAAGCAGTAGTCATCTACCAGTCCACTCAGATTCTGCACATGGAATGAGGGTGCCATTTTGTTCTTCATGTTAGGCAGCAAAATGTCTTGAAGTCACCATACCTGTTTCCCACCTGCTAAGCTGAGAGTCCAGCTACTCTAGACTCTGACCCTATTGGGAACTTTACATTTAATATAATATGTTTCATTGTTGCTGAGGCAAGGACCACCTCAATCTTTTCAGGCCAAATAACAGTTTTTTATTACATTTCCTCAAGTGTCAGCCTAGCAACTGCTTGCTCTTTTTTGCCTACACTTTTTCTTTCCTGCTGTTCTGGAGACATAAAACTATGTTTCCTTCCACTCAAGATGGGATTTATTTCACTGAGAAGAAAATTGTGCAGGGATCTCTTGCAGGGATGCCTCTCCAATGACATCACAAAGACACATGGCCATGCAAGTACTGACCACAATCTAATGTTTGAAACACAGCCCTGTGTCTCACTAGAAAGGTATTTTCTTCATTGGGAACCTGATTTTGAGTATGTTTAGGAAATCTGTAAAGATTAGGGGCCTCAGAGGATGTGATTCCAAGACCCTTAATCTCCAAATAATTATTTCCCAAACACAGCCAACGCCAGGTTGGATCCAAGCATAGGCCACTAGCCGCATGGTTCCTCCTCTGTAATCAATGCTGGTTCCTGTGCCTATTCTCATCGCAACTGATAATGAGTCCTTCCCTCACATTTCTATGAACAGTTCCTGGTCTTTTTAATTTGTCCCAGCAGTAAGTGTCCTGCAGATGTCTCCAGTTTAGTGGGATGGCTTACTGTTGGCTAGTGAAATTTCATGAAAGTGATGCATTAGTTAGTGTAATGAGATCAGCATTTAAATTCAAAGGCCAGCTATGGTTTGCTAGGGCTCAAAAGAAAAAACTATGAACACTTGTGTGCTCTGGAGCATAGCTTTGGTGCCAGGACTTAGCTTTTGGGCATATTAAATACTAATAACAAAAAAGGGATGTTCCAAGCATATGCACAGTGCATATTTCTCTTGCTTTAATAGGCATAATCATGGCCTAATCTGGGATAAAAGGTCAAGAACATTCAAGTTAGAGGGTACAGGATCCCAGCAGGCATGAGTCTTTATACCTCTATGCGTAGAAATAAAGAACTGGTTACTAGAATAATGCTATGCTATAAAAGCTGTAATGTCCATATCAGATTTATATACATTTTTTAAAGTTTAAAAAAGAAACCATAAATCATAAATATCTGATCAAGAACAGAATATCACAGGGCCAAATAAAAATAAGTAAAAATAAAGTAATAGAAGCTTTTTGGGATAACCTTTAAACTTGCATTTGTAAGTCCTGAAATAGGATGAAAGAATATTAACAGATTTTGGAAATGTTATTTTGAACTATAACTCCCAGAATCCCCAGCCATGCTTTTGGGGGATAACAGATGCTATAATCCAAAATGTAACCTTTCAAGCTCTAAATATTAATAATAAAGCCAATAGGACACCTTAAAGCATTCAAGGTTACTCAGCATTAATTCAGCACGAGTGAGACACTATGTATATGCTGTAAAAACATGAGCAAGGACTACAAGCTAAGTTAAATCTGCTCCTGTGAGGGCTGCAAATAACACTGAATCACTATAGACTTCTTGTAGCAGTCAAATATGCCAGAACCACAGGCCAGGCCAAATATTTCCAGACTCCCAGGGACCCACCTGTGAAGCGAAGGAAGAAGAGAGATAGAGAAGACCCAAGGACAGACCATTGGTAGCTTCTGCATGCTAAAAAAATGTATTCCTGTGTTGATGAAAAGGGTCAGATTGTCAATGGGTAAGAGCATCCATCAGTGCAAGAGAGACCAAGGAGGTGTTTTGTTATTCCATCACCACGACAATGTTCAGTCTGGAGCAGGGAACAGTCTGTAGAGGATAGTGTCCGTGAGCCTTGTCTGGCTGGCTGAAGAAGGGTCTGTTCATCTCTCTCCATCTTTCTTTCACATCTCTCAGATGATATCCTTGTGTCCCCGGGAACGCCGTACCAGGCAGTAGAGTCCTGAGAACAGATATAGGAAGGCAGTAATGCCTGCAAAGACAGCTGCGGTCAAGTAGGCGCTATAACTGCAGGGCTGGCTATAGCCTCGCAGGTTGCAGTAGCTGACACTCTGGGCCTTGTGCCCCATAATGCCTGCAGCAGCAGCAAGGAGAATGACTCCCAGCAACAGGTCATGCACGATGTTTGTCAAGAGCCACCGGGTTCCCAGCACCGGCACAAGAGACCAACGGCCCAACAGACTGAGCCCAAAGAGTGCCAAGGTTAACAACCACACCAGAACAGCTGCAAAGACTGCGAAGTAGGTTGCACCTTCATATTTGTGTGCTGCTAAAGTCACCCAGCAGACAGCACCCGACAGCAACTGTGCTATGCGCAGCCCTCCCAACAGACTTCGCAGAAAGTCCCTGTTGCAACTCAGAGACTCTCGAGATGCTGGGCAAGGGGGTGGCGGTGAGGAAGGGGGTGGTGGAAGAGGCATACTGTAACCCAAGGGCCTCCGGTCACTCCCGTCCTGTTTGTATGCCTTCCACAGCCGAACAAACCTCACCCCTTCTTCTCAGGCACTTCCTCTGCCTGCAGCTGCCAAACATCTGCAGCTTAACGGTCTTTCCTGCGCTGGGGCCTCTCAGCTTCCCGGGTCTGCCCCTCCCTGCTCCCCCCTTTGCCCCTCCTCTTTTCTGGGTGGTTCTCTTTCTCTTCCCCTCTCCTGAAAACTCACTCCATCTCTCCTCCACACCCATGCAATCCCAGCTAAAATACCAAGCTGGCTTCTTTAGTAATGCATCCATTTTCTCAGCCACACTCTGGGGAAACTCTGGAACTTGAGCCTACTGTACTTTGCCTAAACCAAAAGAAAATAAAGACCTTGTGGCAGCTTGGAGATGAACTTTTTTTTTTTGACAGAAGCATTTATGTACTATACTGCAACTTGTTCAATTCATGAAGTGTTGCCTTAGTCTCCAGACTGTGTGTGTAAGAAATTAGTCAACATTCTGCATCTGATAAAATGGGATGTATCCTATGAAACCTTATGCCAAACAGAACATATTTATCTTGAAGGTGCCATGACCCAGTGTGCACTCCACCTTGTGGGGGGCAGGGAGCCTAGATGTAGAATATAATCACTCCGCAAATTCAAGTAATTATGAGTAGCTTATGCTTTGGTCAATTTCACTACATAAAAACAGCACAAGTAAACTCTACAATGCTATTATCTGAGATATGCTGAAAAAGCAGGCATCTTATTACTTCTGGACTAACCCAGAGGGGAAAGAAGCTGTCGAGTATAAACAAGTTATTGTCATTCACCAGCCATGCCATCAAGCCAAAGAAGAGGGAAAGAAGGAAAGCAGAGACACTCCACGTTTCCTGCCAAGCCAGTTCCCAGGGGCTCACTTCTCTCTAGCTATTACCTAGGCTGAGGAGCTTCCTTAAGGAGTTGGGTCTGGACTTTCTTGTTTACTTCTCCCTTCCTCATTCCTTTTCCCCTTTGGTGTCATTCTGTTTTAGATTATGAACTTGAGAGTAGGGAATCCAGTAGGGAAAGCAGTGTTTACCATAATGCCTGATTCCCAGTGATTGATCATGGATGTCTGCTATTACCCCTAAGCTCGGGAACTTTTATGTATGCAGTTGGCAGCATGGTTCTACTTTACTATTTGGTGACAAAGTGGAACCGCTTTCCCTTTCCACACATGCATACATCCTTTCTCAATTCCTGTCCTAACAGCTTCACTCTAGGCTGTTCTTCACCAGATCAGTGAAAAACATGTGGTTTTCCACTCACATGTACAGGGATCCATTATTGAAATCAATCTAATTTTGAAGTTATCAGCCCTCTTGGCTTTCATGAGATCATGCAAACAATGAATTCTCTGTGTGCTGCATGACATTAATTTTCACAGGGCCTCTTCACACATGACTTTCTTCTATATGGGTGAATAAGAGGCCTGTACAAAATATGTACTTGGTCCTTTATGAAAAATCATTGAAGGACAGCTTTGGCCAGAGTTACACACTGAGGAACTGACGTATTCTGAAGTGTTTATGAAGTTGAATCGGCTGTGGAGGAAACCCTTGTATAATTATCATTAATGATAAACATAATTTACTTTAAAAGATTCTTGGGGGCTCAGAATGGAGTGGGTATGCCTGTCAGTGGATAAAATATGGATACTGTGAAACGTGACAGCAGTCTTTTCTGTGACAAAGAAGCCAAATTAGGCTTCTTTTGGAGGTTAGGAGGACATGACAAATTTGATGCACCTTTTCATCTTTCCCAGAAACGGGCCAAGAATTTCTGCCGAGATGGCTGCCAACCTTTTGTCTTCCCTGCATGCTGACCTGGGGCCATTTCCGCACTAGACTGTTATAGTGCTATTATTCCACTTTCAACATCCTATGGAATCCTGGGGTTTGCAGTTTAGGGAGGGGCTGGCCTCCATAGGACATTGAAAGTGGAATAATAGCGCTATAACAGTCTAGTGTGGAAATGGCCATAGTTGCCAGTTTGGACACTTTCCAGGCTCCCTGGAGAAAATAGCCATGGAGAAGGGAGGGTCCGAGAACCACAGTCCAAAAATAGCTTTTCCAAGTGCTGTTTTTCAATGAAGAGCTGGAAGGCAAGGCCGCGGTATAAAGAATTAAGACCCCACGAGCTAGTGGATTGTGGGAGCTGTCGTCCAAACAAGCAGTTTGTCCTGGTTCTAGCAACAAGCACAACGGAGGAAAACAAGCAAAACCAAAGCTGGGGAGGAGGAGGAAGGGAGGAGGGCAGAGAAATGGGGCTGCGCCTGTCACCTCGCACAGTCAGGTGCTGGTGTTGCCAGAGTTAAAACTGGAGAGGGCTCCTGTACCTTTAATGCTTGTGTAGGCGACGGAATTTCAGCAGGTGTTGCTCGTCACGCAACCAGGTTAACCACCATCATCTGGTGCAACTGCCTCGTCTCCATAGCCATTAAAAGCACAGGAGAGGGCTCCAGTTTTCATTCTGCCAACCCTAGTTCTAGCTGCCGCAGGCCGGCTTCTCATCTACGGAGGCCTCGCTTACACTGTCTGCGTGCGAAAGCTATGCGCGTGTGTTCCTCCACTTGACAAGGGCCATTTCCGCGCTGCACTCTTATAGCGCGACGATTCCACTTTCAACATCCTCTGGAATCCTGTCGGCCCCTCCCGAAACTGCAAACCCCAGGATTCCAGAGGATGTTGAAAGTGGAATCATCGCGCTATAAGAGTGCAGCGCGGAAATGGCCAAGGGAAGGCGTGGCCTTACGTTTTACCCCCACACATTCACACTCCGCCCCACCGCCCGTGAGGACCAAGCGTGTCCCTCTGGACACCCGAGCGCACCCGACCCGGCCCGTCCTTCCCTGTGAGACGCGGGAAGAGACCGGCCACCGAAGCAACGCCCCGCTTTCTTCTTGCCGGTTGACGCCCTTCCCACTGACGTCAAGAATCCAGCCTGCCACGCGTTACCACAAGGGGCACCGGAGCCCCGCCCCCCTCTCCCCGCCGGATTGGTTCGCTGGTTGTCTTCAGAGTTCGGATTTAGAACTCTGGCGTTAAGGCTACAGAGGGAGCTGATTGGCCAAGATGCACGGTGTCCGGTCTCTTCCGTGGACAAAGGGATCTCCTCCGTGTGAGCTCGTGAAGGACCAGGGTCGGCTTGCGAAGAGGGGACAGTAAACGCGGAGCTGCTCGAAGAGCCCGCCCGCCCTGGCGGGTCTCCGGGAGCCGGGGGGAGAGCCCTGGCCTCACGCGGGGCGGCAGCCTCCAGGTCTGAAATCCGCTCACGGGTTAGGCGTCAGCCTCGATCTGGGACAGCAAAATACCAGGCTGGAGGAATGGGGGGCTGGGAGGCGGAGAACGTCCGGAGAGCTGGCGGGATGAATGGTGCCTTTCACAGACAGAATGGTCGGTATCAGGACCTGATGGCAGCTAGGGAATTCTCCGGGGGGGGGTCTCCTTTTATTATGGTTTGCTTCTCGTTTGTTACTTGGGCATCCTTCGTGAGGTTCGGAACATTTCGGAGAGGTAGCAGGCTTGACTAACAAAGAGTGCCTGGACTTCGATCCCTCAGTGAAATCCGGTGCTCCGGATAGATTAAATAACTATTATTTAATATTAGTAATAACGTAGAAGAGCTGAGAGCCGCATATATTGGAGATATCGCTGTAAGGCAGGTTAGGCCAGGAGAGCACGGCTCGTGGTCACCCGGGGACCTGTTTGCTGAGGTGTCTTCCTTATCTCTTCTTCTGTCGTCTTATCTGTCTTAAAATATTCTTCTCGAAAGTCTTGTGCTTCCTCGAGGAATGAAGGTTAGGTCTTCCGGGGTGGAGCACTGCCGTCCCTTCTATCCAGCCCAGCCCTACCGGGAGCGAGGTATAACTGACATCGGCATAGTGCCATTTTCGCGGTAATTCCAATGATGCGTCTTTCAGGGTCGCGAACGAAAGGCGTTGGCCTTTACCTCTCGCCCTCCCCGCAGTTTGTGAGTCCAAGCAAAGAGGCTGATTTAGGACGTCACCCGATAAACTGAGGACCAAGTTTCCCTACGTTGGGGAACAAGCGCGTTATTTCTGGAGTAGTTTGCATCGCCCTTGACAGGTGGATCGCCTCCACCCGTTCTTGATGGTGCCTGGTTACGCATACTGTCTTGCTTGAATAGGACGGAAAGAAGCCTGCCTAAGCCAGGGTAGATTTCTGAGTGCAAGTGTATGATCTGTTGCCCCATTATGGCTCCACTCCTGGCACTCTGCCTGGCTGGTGTGGAACATGCACGCATGGCAGGGCCAGCCTTCACCTTTTTGGCCTGCAGCTATTTTCCTGCAGCTCTTTCCTCCTATTGGCTGAAACACCACCTGCACTTGGCGAGGAGCGACCTGACTTCTCTCCTGCGGCCTTCCCTAATCTGGTGCCTGCTAGACCTGTTGGACCACCGCTGCCATCAGCTGGAGCAAGCATAATTTAGCAGAATATGGTGCGCTACTGACAGCAGCTGTTGGCACTCTGGTCCTGCAGATGTTGTCAGACTAAAATTCTGACATCCCTCACCACTATATATGCTAGCTAGGGCTGGTGGGAGTTGCAGTCCAACACCTGAACAGCTGTAAGTTGCCCACCCCTTCATCAGTAGCAAGGGTATGCAAATATATCCCTTGTATTTGTGGACTCCAATTCCCATAATACCTTATCACTGGCCATGCTGGACAGAGCTGATGGGAGCTGCAGCCCTGTCTCCCACAACCCCAAATACATGCAGAGACAATTGTCCATCCCTGGTCTGAAGGAAGAACTGAGGATAAGGGTCAGCTGTGATACTAGGAATTGTAATTCCTGATATGTTGCCAGAATCTGTCTTTTTCTATGGGAAGAGAAGATTCAAGTTTGGCAGTGGGCTGCAAGTGTGGGTAAGGCTGTGGAATGACAATGTGTTACACATCTGCTTCCAGTTGGAAAAGTACAGATTAAAGTGGAAAGATCCAATGGTTGGCAGAACAAATTTGCTCGATCAGTTCTCCATTCTGCTGCTTCACCTCACCCTTTTTCTTCTCCTCCCCAGAACTACCACCCCCACCCCTGCCGCCTCCAGCGTGGAGGGACCCCAGCACCATGGGTACTCCAGCCTCTATAGCTTGTGACTTGCCACAGCATCAGAGCCCCAAATCCTGCACTCGCAAGAAAGCATCTGCCAACATCTTTCAGGGGGTGGATTTATGGCAGTTGCGCCGTCTCTTCCACAGCAGTGGGGATAAAGAAGCAGAGGAGCGGGCTCAGCTGGTCGGGGAGTGTGCAGAGAACCGGTGCATTACTCAGGCTTTGCAAAAACTCCACAGAAGGCAAAGGAAACAGAGGTTGCAATCCCACCGGAGGCCTCCTTCAGAAAGGGGCAGTACCACCAAACTCCTGGAACTACAACATTTCAGTCTCTTACGGTATGTTTCCACTTTAATGATATCATGCCGCTTTCCAGGTACTAAGTACAAGTGTGCAGAATCCTTTTGCATTCCAAAGCTTGCCCTTTAATATTGCTGTAGGGTCAAGGACCATTCATGTGTCTGTGCACGCACACACATATATTTATATACTTACTTATACACACAGCACATGAGTTTTAGACTGATCCATCTCCTGCTGGCTCATATCCTCTTAACTCTTGCACCTAGCATTCCATAATGAACCACTGTAATATATTTTACGTGGCGCTCCCCTTAAAAATATTCAGAAAACCCAATTATGTGGCAAGTAGAACACTTGTGGAAATTAGGAACATTTCACTGTTACCCCAGTTATGCTGGTTACCTTATTTCTGGGCCCAATCTACAGTGCCATTTTCAGCCTTTACAGAAACCTAAACAGCACAACCAGGGTATCAGAAAGGCTCAGTGCCTTCATTCAAATCTGCCGAGGCCTTCATATCAGCATCTGAAACCTCTCTCTTTGGTCGCCTTGTCATTTTCATTCCAGCTCACATTTGATAAATATACTGTGTTTGTGAAATTTTATTTTAGCTGCTGGTTCTTAAATGGATGGAGGTTTCCATCACTAACTTGTATTTTAGAGCAATCTCAACCATAATGCATATATAGAATCTGCTACTACAGGCAACACCTGGGCCAACAATCCTAACCAGAATAGGCAATTGTAAGGGATAATGGGGGTTGCAGTTCAAGAACAACTGAAAGTCTATAAATTGCCCACCCCCTCTGCTAGCAGGTTTAGAACTGAACAACCTGCTAACCCCAGCTTTTAATTTTTTAAAAAACTGCAGCCCTTATACACATAGAAACAAATGTAAAAGTATAGAGGATAATATGCAATGTTTTCCATAGCTCTTGTCCTCCTACACTCTAATGATTAACAGAAGCAAAACATATTTATGAAGAATAAGTATATATACTTAAGATGCATGCTTTATACAAGCCAGCAGAATGTAACTTCTTAAAATTCTTGAAACAGAGTATAGTGTTGCAAGAAAACATCAGTGTTTCTTCCTAAATGATGAGAAATTTGTGAATGCAGGTGCAGCCCCAAGTATGAACTCTTTTCTCCATCCCAAACTCAACTTTTAAAAAAGATGTTGTCTCCTTATTCTTTGTATTGCTTGCCTATTTTACAGAGAAGAAATCATACTATTTCTTAATGGATGCCTTTGCTCTCCTACAGAATCGAAGACTGTACTACAACTTGCACTGATAGTGATAAAAGTAGCAATGGTAAGGAGACAGAGAATGCTGATCAAACTGGCCATTACACTGCTTCCCAATACAGGAAAAAACAAGGAATAGGAGCTGCAGGCTACCTCCACCAACTCCACCCGTGAGCAACTAAACTCGGACTTTACACCAACACATATGATTGTCACCATATGGGGCCGGAGACGCCTGAAAGCAAAGGGGTCCTGACAGCAGACTCACTTCCGCCCTCCTCTTTAATAAGGTCCAGCTGGAAGAAAATCTTTGACACAAGATTAGTTCTCCTGCTTCAAACTCAGTCACAGCAGAGAAACTTGAAATCAATCCCCTCAACCTTGAGCACCTCTAGTTATTCAGACTTGACCACGGTTTGCTCTGTCAAAGCACAAACACTACATCTATTGACTGCAGATAGTCATGTAATAAACCTTTTACATATATCTATACACACCTTCTCTGAAGGTACTTTTGTATGAATATCAGAACTCTGCTAGCTCTGCCCAGAAGTCTGTGTAGTCCAAGGTCTATGACCAATAAATGGGTTGGGGAGAGAATCACAGACACTGGGCTTGCACTAAAAGTACATAAAACTCTACTATTAAAGCTTTAAGGTTGGAGATTTTTGATTTTTTTTTTTTGGTCAAGAGCTTCCTATAAATAGTACATAGGGCCACCTCCTTTCTTCTCTCTGACTCTACCTGTTACTCCCTTCCTGCTCAGCAGGCTGGTGGGAGAAACACATCTTGTTCTTGCCACAAATCCTTGCTGAACTCTGGCAGAGGAGCACATGACATTAGGTCAAAGACCACAGATTGTCTCCTGCCCTAGACACAGCTTGTAACATAGGTATGAATAGGTCACAGGGTATGGAGCACAAGATATGGAGTATCTTTATAAGACAAGATGATCCTGCTTGTACAGAGTTGTATTCCATTTCAAGAACCAGCCATCCTAGGATTGAGCCATGGATTGTTGGTGTGATGTAGAAACAACAAGCTTCTTTCCATGTCCCGTCCTCTTGGAAATACATTCTAGAACTGAATAGAATTACAGCCATCTGTGCTCTGTGGTGCAGACCCCTACTGGCAAAGCCAGCGTAGTATAGTGGTTTGGGCATTGGACTATAACCTTGGAGACCAGGGTTCAAATTCCCATTCAGTCATGGAAACCCACTGGGTGACTCTGGGCAGTCACATTCTCTCAGCCTCACAAGGCGACAAAGGCAAATTCCTTCTGAACAAATATTGCCAAGAAAACTCCATGAAAGGTTTGCCTTAGGGACACTAAGTTGGAAATGACTTGAAGGCATACAACAAAACAAATCTGCAATCATCAGTTTGAGGCTGCAAGTCCTTTCCTCCCAGCATTTGGAGAAAGGGCACCCGAATGCCTGGTCACATGTTGTACTCATCTTCTGTTATATCAAATACACAAATGGCCCACTACCTTTCCCCCTTACTAGTCCAAGGGTAATTCCAGCCTCTGCACGAGTGAGTCGTAAGGTAGCAGAGGGATGGATGCTCCATCACTTCCCAGATCTGACTGATTTGGCAAACATATTTCCCTTATTGCCATGCATCTAGGCACTGCTAAAGAGGACAGGCTTCTGATTGACAAAAAGTCAGTCTAGTGTCCGCTTCTACTATACAGACTTTCATCAACATTTCTGAAGACTGAAAATTGGAAGGAATTCTGAGAAGAAGCAAAGAGAACAAACAGTACTGGCCTTTTCAAAAGAGTACAGATCGCATGAGAAAAAGGCTGCACTGATAAGTCTCATACTGAAGAATCACACAGTTGTCCTAGTGGCAGTAGCTCCTTCACACAGCAGCATGGCCTAGCATAATCAGCTATATAATTGGTGTAGAAGTTCCGCAACTTATTTTTTATGAAGTGTACATATTTAATGTTGTCAGAACAGAAATGTGAATATCAACAGGCCAAAGCAATTGTAAACACTGTGTTAAATGTTGCTTCTAAGCAGGGCTACTCATGCTAATAGGTTAGAATACGTGATTCACTCTCCCAACAGGTATAAGCGAAGAAGGAAAAGGTTTATCTATCAGCAGCCACCCCTGGCACAGGCCAGCTTCCATGATCAGGCTTCATAATACAAATATGACGAGGAGGAGGAGGGCCTTTCAGCTGTGTTACACATTTCAGGCTAACTGAGAATTGTTACACCAGGATAGGGAAGGTGTGAATCCTCTGTGTGGCTGTTGACTACAAGTCTCATCATTCTTCACCATTCATTAGCTGGCTAGGACTAATGGTAGTCCCCTGCCAACAAGGTCTGGAAGGCCACACATCTCCAACCTGAGCTACACCAACCTTCCCTAATTTCAGCCCCTTCTAAGGTGTGTTGTACTATAATTCCCATAAGTAGCCAGCCAGCTTAGCTGATCATAGTGAAATTCCCCAACACATCTGAAGGACATCATGTTTGCAAAAGCTGGTGTACCCTATGAGGGAAGATTCAAAGTGCATGGCAAGCAGAGAGCAGTTGTGCATAAAGGCACAATTGTAACTAGCAGTACAAGGACGAGTGAGCTTAGAAGATTTAGCCCTTGTTCACTCTAGCAGGCATAAAAACACAAGAGACTGGCTCTGCAACTGCAGACCTGTTACGAAGATACTTGCATTGATTTAAATATATTACATACATTTCCACAGTGCATAAGAACAATACATTTCAGTTCAGGCTGGCAAAAAGGAATACTCCCTAGCGCCAAGTGCAACAGCCTCAGCCTGGCACCACAGGCATAAAACAGAATCCCCTCTCCAGCTAGGAATATCAAGAGAAGACAGGCTGAACCTACCAGGCACCAGGTCCCTACTTAGAACAGGAAGGAAGCCAGGATCAGCTTGGCACAAGACTTCTCCCTAGCAAGCTTGGGCAGCGGCCACATTAGCAGCTCCCAAGAAAAAAACAGGACACTTGTATTGACAATTTCAGATGGGAAATTCTTGTTGCCAGGGATTTAGCATGGCAGTCTACAGAAAAGAAGCATTCTTCATACCATTCCACTGTACACAAGGCATAGCCTCAGTATGATTCTTACATCAGTACTGCCCCTTAAATGTGGCAGAGAATGTAGTAAGGGCATCTCCCCCATACCAGCAGGCAACACCCACAGAGACTCTTTCCTTCTCCGATTGTCAGTGCTTAAACCCAGTGGAGGGAAGGCATCCAGCTCAACAGGAAGAGACAGAACTGCCTCTAGCAAAAGCCTCTCCTCATCCCCACTCTGCTCCACCACATCTCTAGAGTAGACATTTATTATTCAGTCTAGGGACCACAGTAGGTGGGTGTAAAATGCTAGCCCAAGGTAACAGTACTAGGATATATAATCTTCCTCTTGCTTGCTCTAGGACTATGTGGAGCGTGAGTGTATGCGCATGGGATGAATAATTTAAAACCAAATTAAAACCTACTGTTTATGGCCTTTACTCTCTGCTGCATGAAGGAACAGCAGTTTGACCCTCCCATCCTATGGTCCTCTGCAGAACCCACTTGCCTCTCATATTTACCTACTACCTCCAAACAGACGGAAGCCACTACAACAGGCTCTGTCCCAACCCTTAAGCTCTCCCCTCTGGCCAACCCAGATTACTCCAGAAGCAGGCAGTTATGACCACGTTCCCTACAGATGTTCCCAAAACACACAGCATTAGGAACACCTCTGTAGGACCAAGGGTAACAGAGGAAGCCTAGTGGGACCTTCTCAGGATGAACAACAGGATGTACTAAAGGGAGGAAGGAGTTTGAAGTCTGCCATTTGCACACACAGAGCAGTAGCACTTCCACCCCACTTGGAATCATCCCTTTGTCACCAGCCTTCCTGGGCAGGGGACACTGCATGTGCTCCATCCAGACAGACGTTAGAGGGACGGCATGAAACTAAAAGGGCGCTGCATGCAGGCACCTGCTGGAAGATGCTGCCATGCTCAGGCTGGGGAGCAGACCAGCCCACAGCAAGAAAGGAGTAGCAGTCAGTCTGAATGAAGGTCCCTCCCTTTCTGTGGGGAGTGTGCAGAGTGATGCTGACTGGAGGGCTTGCTCACATCTCCTGCTGGCTCCAGCATGGCTGGCTCAGTCTGGAGGATTGGTCACCCGCAGTCAAGTAATACACCCCACCCACTCAGGTTCCTCAATGAGTGCAGAGGGCGACTGCTACCACCAGGAAAAGAAGGGTTTGCGGCTCTGGAAGCTCTGCGTGTAGGACTCGCTGGCGGAACGCTGATGGGAGCGAGCTGTTTCAACAATGACCGGGGGCATCTGGACCAGGTGAAGGGGGCTCTTCCCATCTTTCAAGGCCTGGGTCAAGTTCAGGATCTAGGAAGAGAAGTAGTGAAACTAAGGGCCATGAACCCACAGAAGGCCAGCTGCGAACAGGAGCAAGGCAGCCCCATCCCACCCAGCACAGATCCCATCTCACCAGTAGGAAAAAGTAGCATACCTGACCACGCATGACAGCGATCTGCTTGTGGAACTGGCCCCTGTCAAAGCCTGGATCTTTCTACAAAAGGAAAATAGGAGATGGATAATCCCAGTTAAGACAAGTGTTGCACCTATGTGCCCTCTCCTCTCCTTACCCTATGGAAAAAAGTCTATACTATCCTCTCAGACCACCCTCCCTGACATGCCACATAGCCTGCTCACAAGATGAAGCAGTGGTACCACAGATATACTTGCCCTTGTGGCTGTGATTACCTTGAACAGTTCATAGAGATCTTCTTCAAGATCCTTGACAAAATTTGGGTCTGTAATCTTTGGCAGGATCAAGTCCTTGATCTCCTGGGAGAAGGGCACCTTGGCCTGGGGCAACCATGCCCAATAAAAAGGGTCTAAGGGTGGGGAGAATACAGAAGGCAAGTATTAGACTTACAAATCAGATTAGTCACAAGGGCAGCATGCCAGTAAGGATACAGGTCCTGAATATGCTGGGCTCCAAGTGGAGACACCAATAGTGGAACCTTGAAGACGACACCTCAGGCCAAGGCACAGATATGTTTCAAATAACCGCTTGAAGGTACTTACATGCTCTCCAAGAATCTGGATGTTTGAGAGGAAAAGCCAGGCCATTATCAATGGCAGCCAGTTTAATGATAGGCTCTTTCACCAATATCCAATCTTCTGAGTCCTGAAGAGAAAGGGAAGAATGTTAAGCAAAGAAAAGGTAGTGCTCCAAATGACCAATCCATATTAGTTGACTGGAAGAGATTGAAAAAATATGCTTTTTAGACTATAGCTCCAATGATTTCCCACCTAACATGACCATGATGATGCCGGCTAGGGGATTTTGGGACTTACAGTCCAGAAAAGTAACTTTCTAAGCTCTGGTTAGAACGATGAGTTTCAGAAGACTCACAGCATTAAAGCTGACGTGATGGGCAATGCTCATAGTATTAAGATCTTCGATCTACCTCAAACCCATCCCCCACCTCCTTTTTTGGCAAAACCAGAAGGAAGGCCAAGTATTGTTAATAGACAGAAACAGGTCAGCAATGTATTGACATTATGTACGTTTTCCCCTTCCCTTTGCCCACCCCCTACTTCCAAGAAGCCTACTAGAGTTTGGAAAAATGTGCTTTTTGCAATACAACAACTATAATTTCCTCATTGAGATGACCATGACCATGCTGGTTAGCTCTGGCTAGGGAATTTTAGGAGTTACAGTCCAGAAAAGTAACTTTCCAAGCTCTGGTTGGAAATGTCACATCCAGAAGACTCACAGCATAAAGCCAGACAGCAACAAGCATTTCTCCTGCATCCACTTGCATGGGCTTATCAAGCTACCTCTTTGCACTTGTTTGTATATCTGTACTCGTAACTGTTCACATGGATTCACAGGGCATAATTAGGAATCTTTACCTGACTATCAGTGAGATACAACTACTGTTTGATCTGGGCACTGTGGTATTTGTCATAGTGCCTGGAAATGTCTTTAGTGGACATTGAACAAGCCTGACCTTTGCCTGACCTTCACTGCCTGCTGCTGCAGTCATGCACTGCAGGTTTCAAATGGAATTGGCATAGAAGCAGCCCAGTTCTGGGTTCCACTTACCCGCACATTTGTGCTGTCCAGAGGGCAATCATACTTGATCAGCCAGTTGTCATTGCCCCGGTCTATAAAGAAACACAAATGTATGAACAGAAGGCAAAGAAATAACTCATCCCTACATACTATTGCTAACCATCGACAGCAATTCCCACAGCACACTGGAGGGAGAAGAGTGTGGGGCAAAGAAGTCACTTCAATGGAATATGCATCTTAGTAGCTTAGAGATATTTCAGTCTTCTGTCTCCTTATTGTGGGAAGCAGGGGCAAACCTAATGCTAGCCTTGTAATCACCACTTCTCATTATCTTCTCACAAAGAATAATTTCTGATACAGAACATAAAAGGCAAGCCCCTGCTAGCCTTACTTCATAACAGGCGGAGGCTGGAATGGCTAAATATGAGGCATGAGAAGGAGCCTTCAGATTAAAATCTCCCACTGTATAAGGATTCTTGGACAAAAAGATATTTATGCATACAGCAAGGCTTTGAGTTAGAGACTCCAAGTCAATGACCTGCAGGCATTTAATTCAGTACAAACACAAAGTTTACCTCTTGAGCCAAAAGGCAACACCATAATGTTAAGCGGGGTTGTAAGTCAAGGATACAGCACATAATTGCTATTTAGAAGGCCCCAAGTTCAATCCTTGGCTCTCCAGGTAAAGCTAGGAAAGACCCTGGAGAGTCACTGCCAGTCAATACAAAGTCAGATGGGCCTATGGCCTAAATCAGGGTAATAGGAAGTGGGCTTGTACTGAGCACTGTGTACACTGCAGGATGTCAGAACTGAGAGACTAACATACCAGTTTACATACCAGGATTCACAGAGAAGTACATTCAGGATGGTACAGAATTTAGTAATGTTATTTTTTTTGGACTACAAATCCCAGAAGCCCTCAGCCATTTGTAGGAATTATAGTCCAATAGTTTATTCCCACCCTCGAGCTCTGAGACACAGAGCAAAAGAAACACACTAACCTCCATCAAGCTAAATGTTCTCAACAAAAACGATGCCTGTCCCAACAGTCCCATAAGTCAGCATCCCTATCTTCAAGATCCACAACTAGCACCGAACCTACCAGTGTTGCGAATGATGTAGTCCAGCACCACTAGTCTCTCAAACTGTAGCAGCAATTGGCGGTTAGTACTTTCTGGAAGAGGCTCAGCCTCAAAGCGCCGCAGCCAATAATCTGCATCCTTGTAACCTTCCACAAAGAGCTGAAAGGAGCCCACCTGAGAGCAAGAAGCAAGAGGCTTAAGTAGACAGAGCCACAGCACAGTAACACCAGATACTCCTAGATACCTTAGGAAAATGCCCTACCTTTGGAGGAAGCCCAATTCGATGAAATCTCTGCCCAACTTTTGGCACTTTCTCCAGAGCCAAACGTTTGCCCCGGGACTTCACTCTATCAATGGCGCTGTAGTTAAATGTTTCACTGGCCAAATATACCACCTGTGGGTGTAGGGAAGAGAGCACTCAAAAAGCATAATTTATAAGTAGGGCACAATGCTTTCTTTCTTGCATGCACCCATTTGCACGAGGGTGCATTGCATAAACCTAGACATATCCAAACGTGTCTGCTTTTAAGCAGCTCTGCACTATCTAATACTGGGGTTAGAATAAAGATGTCCTAAAAAATCCCAAAAGCTATTAAAAGACAAGTGTCAAGTTACCCTCTTATAGTTATGAGCAAACAACTACCTGCTTCATTTTGAACAGATACCAAACATCCAGTCTTCATGGCTACTGCTTCTTTTCCACTGTCTCTAGTTAATGTTTTTCTGTTTTGCATTTCCTCATATATATAGTTCCCATCTTTAAAAAGTAGCCAAAAATCAAATATGGAAGACAGAATCAAAAAAGTGCAAATGAGCACACTGGTGCAAATGATCAGTGACCTAACATATTCTAGCAGTATAATCTTTGTTAAAGTACTCCCAACTGCTTCCTAACTACTGTGTATGCAAAGAGATATCTGCTCTATCCCTGCTTCAATCCAAATCAAAACATCAAAAGCAGTCCCCTGATGAGGATTAGAACCTACAAGTGCCCTAGTGCTAGCATAAGAGACAAGGACAAGAGTTGGATTGAAAGCAGGAATGGACAACTGTACAGAAGTTGGGGCCCAATTTTCAATCCATACTACCACATTTTCTGCTGAAAACTGCTCAAAAACACAACCAGAGTGACACTGGAATTCACTGCTGGTCCCACTTCTTATTTTTCTCCACTGGCTTCTGATGAAATAAGTACATTCAGGTGGGGAAGATTTCGAGGCAACATATAGGTTTTGGAACCATTTTTCATCTGATTTTTTTTTAAAATGGAGGATGTCTGGAACTCATTGTGGACTTTGGATGGCCACAGAAAAAAGGATGGTGGGGGCACATGCCCTACGGGCTGTACTTTCCCCATTCCTGACTTAAAGGGACAGATGGAAGACAGTTCCTATAATCTAGTAAAGTAAGAAGAACTCATATTCCAAAGATAGGGAACCTTTGTCTGCCCAAGTCTATCACTGGAACTGTGGTTAAATGATTCCCTGGCCAAATATACCACCTGTGCTATTGGACTCCACGATGAGCCCCACGCAGCACGGTGAGATGATGCAGTTTGTAGTTCTACAACATCTAGACAGGCTACAGACCCCCTATTTCTGTCATATAACGGGGAAAAACGGTCTCTATTTAGACTTCCTTATTCACTATTCTATACATCCTCCTCTGCCTTAGGCTCACCTTTGTACGAGGAACAATGTTCAGTTCCAGCTTCTGGTCCACAAGGCTTGCACCTGCCTCAGACAGATATCCCTGGTTAAGGACAAGGCAGTCCCTTCCAAAACAGCACGGGCAGCAAAGTTTTTGCAGCCATTTTGTCCATTTTGGGTTCAGCTGTCCATAAGGTTCTTCATTCTTGGGTTTGAATACACCAATGATTTTCTAAACGGGACAAGAGATGGAGGCTGGTTAGTACAAGCTGGCCAAAGCAAAAATTAGCATATACATGTGACTTTCCTAACCTGGAAAAGTTTCTGGCTCTTGACAAAAATGTCAATAGTGTAGAAAAAGAAGGGATTCAAGGGTCTTTTCTGCACAGAGTTAAAAAATGTTTACAACAATACTTCCTGTTAGGACACTGACACCATTCAAAAGAGGTCTGGTGCCTCACTGCTGAAAAGCATATTTTGACGAGCAATTCTTTTCACTCCAAAAATTGAGAGAAATTGAATACAACCTCTCCAATCACACATATTACTCAGGATAATATTTGTTTGTTGCTTATTTATATTCTTCTTTTATTCTGAAGAGTTTTAAAGAACATACATGCTCTGCTGCCTCCTCACTACACTTTAATCCTCATAACAACCCTGAGAGGTAGGTCAGTTTAAGAGAAAGAGAGAGAGTGAGATGAGAGTGACTCATTGTCATCCTGTGAACTGCACAACTCCTAATCACAACACCACAGTGGCTTCCATAATCAGTTCTTAACTTTTAGAGTGATCACTAAAGGACATGAATCCTGGTACAAAAAAGCTACTGTGATCAGTCAAAGCAGGCTCACCCTTTCCAAACCCTGGAAATGGCTAAGCTGCACCTTATTAGTTGAATGGATTACTGGGTAACTCTAATGGTGATGATGACATCAGTGGTTGGAGATGTGCTTGAAAGTTTCACTTCATGTTTCTGGCCAAAGAAGGCAACCAGCTTAGGCAAACAAGATGACACAGAATGTGAACTGAAGTCCCAAGATTAATGTTCCAAATGAGCTGCTGCTGACAAGGTTCAGCAAGGGGTAAAACCCACACAGTATTCAAATTATAGACCCAGCCATGGCCATATTCCATCAAAAAGCAGTTTCTTTTAATCTTTCCAAACTGTGGTCCCCTTTCTAAGTTTACCCCATCAGGAGTAATCTCTTCAGCAAAGAAACACACACAAGAACTACTATAGCCCTTCCCATTCTAGAGTCCTCTTCAGTTCCGGGAAAGATTGCCTCTAGCATTCTCTACAGCAGAGATGGTCACCATCTCCTATATCAACATGACTTTGGCAAGATATTGCTCAATCACAAGTCGAGGGACTAGGGCAGTGGTTCTCAACCTGTGGGTCCCCAGATGTTTGTGGACTTCAGCTCCCAGAAGCCCTGAGCATTGACCACAGTGGCTGGGGTTTCTGGGAGCTGAAGTCCATGAACATCTGGGGACCCACAAGTTGAGAACCACTGGACTTGAGAATCCCAGAAAGGAAGTAGAGCATTAAAAGGCGACATACAAAGGTGCTTCCCAACACTTCTGTTTCTTTGTAAGCCTGATCATGTGAAACTAGATCACAGTCTTAAGTCTATTACTGGCACATCAGCTGATTTCAGCATCAAAAAATTATCAGAGACAGTGTTCCACAATGGTTTGAATGCTGCAATGTGAAAATTAAGGTTCTAGTCTCCACTGAGCCATGAAACGCACAGGGTTAGTCATTTTCTTGCAAGCTCACCTAGCCTGCAGGTCTATCACAAAGATAAAGTGGGAGGGAGGAAAGCCATGCTTGCTCCCCCAAGCTCACTGAAGGAAAGGTTGCATATAACTGTGATTAATAAGTAACAAAACATGCCATTTGTTATGCTCAACACAGCAACTTTCATCATTAGTGCCCTCTAGTGTTTGCACTACAGTTCCCAGAATTTCTGACCGCTGGCCTTGCTGGCTGAGGCTGATGGGAGCTGAAATGTCAAATATCTGCAAGGCACCAGTACAGACTGGATCATCCTGGAAATGTGTGGCTAAGATTGTATCATGTAAGGCAAGAGTGGGCAAAGTGTCTCAAGACTGATTTTTTGGATTACAACTACCATCAGCCCCAGTAAACATAGCCAATGTTAATAGATCCTGGGAAATGAAGTTCAATAACATCTGAACAGCACACTTTCTTCATCCCTGATCTCTGACACCAGTTCCTGCAACCAATATTTACTAAAAGCTTTCATTTTGTTAAATAGCATATTGAGTTTTCTGAGTACCGCTGAACCCATGAAAAAATATACAGGTTATTCGTTCAAAGCAGGGGCAGGCAGTTTTGGCCCTCCAGATGTTTTGCACTACAATTCCCATAATCATGATTAACTATGTTGGCTAGGGGTGAAACAGATGGCAGATCAGTTACCCCTTCCTGTTCTACAGGCCTGAAAACGAAGCATGGCAAATGGAACTTCAGTTGTTAATTCCAGATCATTCCCACTCTCTCTATGCACTATGCTCTGAAATCACAACCTTCTGTTCACAGCTTTGTAATTAATAGGTACACCCTTTCTGCATGCAGAACAAAGAAAAAGTAAGCAAAAAGTATACATTTTGGTCTAGTTACAGACTCTGGATTATAGCACAAAATAGTGTTTTAGCACATTTTACTCAAAACAATAATGGTCCTTAGCCAAGTGGAAGCTACAGGGTTTTAAAGACAGACCTGCAACTTGCATAGAGGAGCTCTAGGGAAATACATGTATGTACATGAACCAGCTCATATTCAACCAAACCCTAGGCCAGACCTATGTTCTGTGAGAGAATGTCATTCATCATTTCTGGGGATGGGGTGGTGGTCTTACCCTGACAATTTATATATTTAACCTTGCCTTGCCTGATCTAAGTGTTCCAAAAATATGATGACTACTCACCCATCCACAGGCGGTTGCACACCTGAGGAAGCCAGGCCTTCTGCTTTGTCAATAGGTGCTAGCTATCCTCTAGCCAAGGAACAGAGGCTACACTACACTAGCCAGGAATCCTGATGAACTGGACTATAGCTGCCATCTTCCCCAGCCAACATTCCATGATCCTAGTAGTTGGTGATGGGAGAAGTTCCCCTAAACCATGCAGAGGACAAAGAAGTTGCATTCCAGTTACTACAAAAACAAGTCCCTAGTATGGCTGAAGTTGCACACCAGCAGAAAAATACCATCAAATCTCAATAAACCCAATTATGCCTCTGTCCACAAGATGGTTTCAAGATGGTCTTGAAAGGTAAGCAGAGTCAGCCCTCGTTGGTACCTGGATGGGAAACTGCCAATGAATACCAGGTGTTGTAGGCTATATTTCAGAAGAAGGAACTGGCAAAACCACCTTTGAATATTCCTTCCCTAAGAAACCCCTATGAAATTCATGGGGGTCACCATAAGTCAGCAGGCAAGTAGAAGGCACACATATGTGCATGCACGTGCGCACACACACACACACACCACCCATTTCTGCTCGCAGGCAGGCAGGCAGGCAGGCAGGCAAGGCCTAACTTTGAGCAACTAGCCCAGATACCAGGATCCTACCTGCAAAATACTGACTCTAGAGGCTCCATTAATTCTCTAAACAATATCGAGAGAAGTACTACTGCTGCATCAGTCCATCTGCTGCTTTCTGCCTACTTAGGGCAGCAGCACAAAGGCCAGTCTGACTCATCAGATCCAGCAGCATCTCCCATGAGCCCAACTAAGAAAGGGAAGTAAATTCAGAGCTAGAACTAGACAGGAACAAGAGGCTGGTCTGCTAGTACAAGAAAAGAGAAGCCTTGCATATGAAGCGTGATTTCATACAAACACCACACAAGACTGAAAAAGAGGAATCTAAATTAATCTGGTTGGTTATGGTGATCACAAGGAAAGCCACACGACTATGCACAGTGCCAGCCCACATACAGGCATAGAAAATGTACCACAGCTGACCGGAACTGCACTACTTGCCATTCCATGTATAGTGTCACAAGAGCTCCCCTTCTCTTATCCTCAAAACAGGACAAAGGCACAAAGAAAATAATTCAGATGCCCAAGTCTCTGCAGGTGGTCTGAGCCCTCCAGATCTGCAGGGGTTTGGTTTCAGGACCCCCCCATACATAAAATATAAATGATCATATCCCATATTATTAAATGGCAATGACGTGCACAAGGATGCTTCAGCACATTCATGTTGCTACCATTTTATGTCTAGGACATGACAATCCATATTCTCTGGAAATCACCGATCTGGAGTTTGCAGGTCTAGAGGGCCTATTGTACAGAGATAGTAACAGTAACCCAATCAAACAAAGCCTCAGAAACATTCTCCAAGAAAACAAGATAAAATGGACTAGAACCTGGAATTCAAGGTCTCTTCCACTAGAGTGGAAATCTGATGCCTTCCAGCTACATGTCTGAGAATCACTGCCTGCTTTGCTGGGGCTTATGGTAGTTGTAGTCCAAAATATCTAGATGGTACAGGTTGCTCACACTTTCCTTGGCACACATAAAGATAATGCCATACATCTCATCTCTCCTAGGTGCATGTTTGTCTGCACGTGCTATTAAAAACTCCCAGAAATGTCAATGCAAGTATATCCCTAGAGAACCAACTCCCATGCCCATGTGCTCTTACTGTCTGGGCACTTTAACACAATTTTATCATGCTTATTATGACCTTTATATCATAATTTATATAGCTCTCCCAATATGCAAGGTATTTTACTGTAACAACAAGACTGCACACTCCCTGTCCCAAGCAGCCTGCAGGCTAAAATAGCCCCAGACAGTAGCTCTACCATCCCATATAGAAGTTTTAATCCCTCCTCTAAGAAGCTGGGTTTCAAACAGGAAGAATTAAGTTTTTAGGATCAGAGGTCGGAATCATGCAGCCCCCCAGACATCACTGGACTGCAAGCAGAGGTAGCTGACACAGCCTAAGCGAAGGAATACTGGGAGTTGCGGTCTACCAACATCTAGAGGGCTACAGAATTCCCACCCCTTGTCTAGCATCTACAGCTGTTAAATGGGAGAGGAACTACCAAGAGGTGCACATGGTGTTATCTGGACATAGGTTGGGTAAATATTAGCAGTGGCAGCTTGAAATTCTTCATGGGGCAAAGGGTAGAATAACGGAGATGATTCTGAAAAGTTTTCCATCAGGCTGTTCTCAAGATCTGTCCACAAAGGAGACATGTCTGGTTCTTTCAGTTTTCCTTTCTAAATAAACGCTTTGCTATCCCAAGATCTTACCAGCTTCCTCAGACTTTTAAACCCTAAGAACAAAGGGCTTCAAAGACCTAACAGGCTTTATTCAAACTGCCTGAAAGTTCAAGGACCACATGATTAGGAAAGGAAGTTGAACAGTTTTTCCCAGAGACCAACAGTCACTCTCCTCCAAAGGGTTTTCTGCCTTATAAATATACAGCTCTGCTTTTAATGGGGTCATATTTAAATTAGCCAGATCTCCTCTGCCACTTATAAAATAGGGCCACAAGTCAGAAGCCCTATTAATTGGGCAATATTTTGTAAAAATGAACACTAACATTAACTGAACTCTCCCAGAGACCTGTGTTCCAAACTCAACTAACACTGGATGACACCAAGGAGTTCATCATGTCTCTCCACAGTTCCCATGTTACTGCCAGGGTATCTTGTGCCAATTTGATTCTTCTGTGTATATTTTCCATTCCAAGAACAGTGTGGTGCAGCTTAGACTTAACCGAGCAGTACCCTGAGTCAGTAACACAGCATAGAACAACACAAAGCAACTGCCTGTTTCTCCAAGGCCAAAAAGCAAGTGATCCAGTTGTAATGGAATCCATTAATTACACTGACCAAAGGGCCAAAATGACTGTCAAGACTGGGTAGCAAACTGTACACATCCTGTCGCCCAAACAGCTGAACCTGGATCCTAGTCATCCAGGCCAGCACTTGCTACCTGACTGCCACAATGAAGCTAGCCTATGCTAACTCTAAGCCAGTTTCTGAAAACAGACAATCCCCACAAGTCCAAAATATATTTTATTCAACTAGGTAGAGTACTTCAGTATGTCAAGTGCTGTTGCCTTCTCACTGGAAAAGTAGGGCCTATGCTTATAATTTCATTTTACAAGTAGAAATTCTACATTACCATAGCATTCTGTCTGCTGAATCCCTTTAAATGCAATATGTAAGCCATATTATTATGCAGCAGTGTTGTCATCTTAATGTCTCTGTGTGGCATTACAGAAAGAGCATCATGTTGCCCATTTAAAACACTTAACTGCAGTTGTAACATCAGTTCTGTTTATGAATCAGGCCTACTTGATTATTCCTCTTAGGTAACAAAGACACACCTGAGACTTAACCTGTACTTCATGGATTGTAGCAAGAAAGCACTTGCCTCTAACTCAGCATGAAAAGAAGTGGGGGGTGCAGCCACACTAATTAAGTCATAACAAAACTGTGGGAAGGTTGAGGCTGGAGCCTAGACAGTATTTGACAGAAGGCGGGCCAACCCGTCCAGCATACCAGAGAACTGGGTATCAATAAAAAAAAAAATACACTTATTATACGTTGCTTTTAAGTGTCCAACGCACCTGACATACATCATTAGTTAGAATCTTTATAACAACCTGTACGTCAAGGCAATGTTGTTATAGCCTATACTGCAGGTACAGGGAGGGTGAGGCTAAGACACAATGGCTCGCTTGAGGCCACCCATCTTCTTCAAAGCAGGGGCGGAAATCCAGACAGGGACTTCCAGGATCGCCATTTGACTAGGACCCTAAAGCGCAACAAAAGGCTACCATTTGCCAGCGCTGAGCATCGACCTAATGAGGTCAGTTCCCCCGAAGGAGCTCGCTTCCACCCCCGACCTCACATCCTCCAAACGCTCAGCTCCGCAAGCCCCCCTCTTCACCTCCCCCCGCACCGCGCCCGGGCACTTTCCCCCGAGCCCTCGCCTCTCACCCCCTGCGGGTCCTTGACGAAGTAGCTGCCGCTGGAGCCTTGATAGATGCGCTCCGGGTAGATGCCGCGCTCGCTCGCCTGCTCCGCCAGCCGCACCACTTCGGCGAATGCCGGGTCGTCGGGGAACTCATTGCGGGGCTCCCGCTCGCCCCGCGCCGCGGCGGCCCCCGTCCCCAACCCCGCCTGAGCCTGGACCTGAGCCGCCCCGGCCGCCCCGCGCGCGCCGCGCTCCGCCCCCGCGCCCCGATCCAGCAGGGGCTGGCGCTCCCGGTCGCGACCACCTGTGGGGGACCCCGGCGGGGAGGGACACGGTCCGGAGGGGGCGCTGGGGGCGGCGGGGCAGGGCGGGGAGCGCACGGCGCCCCCGGGCAGACCATACCCCGGGGCCGGGCCGCGCTCCGGAGACACCAGAGGGCTCGTCTCATCCATGGGTCGAGGGGGCCGGGGCGCGGGTGGGAACTCGCGCGAGCAGACGAGGGCCCCGCGCACCGGGGCTCGGCGCTGTTCAGTTCGGATCACCTGACACCGGCCCCGCGGCCACCGCCGTTTCCGCCAGAGCAGCGCCAGCCAATCACGGCGCGGCCACGCCCTCTGTTTACAGAGCGCCCGGAAGCCCCGCCCACCAGGAAGGCCGCTGTCCATTCGCAGGGCTCGCCCCGCCCACCCCCGAAGGGCTGCCCGGTGGTTCTCCGCGCCACGCCCCTTCATTGTGTCGGGGGCTGCCTCCCGCTGCGTGGCGGCGTCGGGGTGCGCGCGCGCGCGCGGCGCTTCCTCGCTAGGCCCCGGCTGCTGCCGTCGCCGGCTCGGCGCTTCCGCTTCCCGAAAACAGCCGCGCCCGGCAGGCTGTAATGCAAAGCCACGCTGTCGCCTGTCCAGTGTGCTGGGGAACGCGTTCGGAGGTATCTCGTCCCGTCGCCCCGCTGCAAAGACACGCCCACACACGCTGCGCCGACCGTTCCTCGGTATGCTGCACTGTCACCGTCCAGGGCTTTAGATAGCGCGCCGCACGTGCGTGGCACTGACTTGCCATCCCGTGAGACGCCGTCAGCCGTCTCTTGGCAGTTCGCCCCTCCGGAGGAGAGTAAACGTCCCAACAGTCTGCGCTGCTTGTCGCAGCGTTGTTTCTGATGGACAAGACGATCCCCTTCCACGGCCACCCCAAAGATCCTGAGAGGGTAGTTGTGTTAGGTGGTAACAAAAACAGCGCACAATATGGCCCTTGAGCACCTTGATTGTAGTATGCAGTCAGGCAAATCCCTGCTTGAAGCCAAGCGCAAATTCAGTTACGTTTTACAGCTCATTAAGCACTCTTCAGAATCCGTTTTCTTATCTTCGTTGGGAGCTAATGGACTGCAGAATGAAGGGAGGACAAGCGTTGGGTTCTGTCCTCTACACATACTCGGTGTCTTGTTTCTGAGTATTCTTCAACCAATCCACTTTCATGGGAAATATGCATGCTAGGAACAGGTGAAAAAGTCTGGTAAGGAATGGGAGAGCCTTTCCTTTGCTCTCTTATAGACCTGCTTGGACATTTAGATCATGGGCTGCAGGCATCTGAGCCACATCTTTATTCAGAAGGTGGGAGACGAGTAGTAGGGTGGATCTTCTCACTAAGGACCACATTCAGCCATTCAGAAATTTTGAGAGAGAATGGCTGCATCTGTGTCTGCAGCCCAGTTCCACTTGAATAGATTAGGGCTGAGTGGGGTGACTGAACGCAAGAAACTTTTCCAATGTAAGTGCTTCCATCTTGAAGAGGTATTGAAGACAGATAGATTGATAGATAGTTTTGGAATACTCTTTGAAGCATTAGCTTGTAAGGTATCCTCCTTCTCCCCATTCCCTGTGCTTGCCTTGATACCTTCACTTTGGACTAACAATTGTTTCCACATGCAAAACTCTGAGATTGGTTTCTTCATTTGGCAGAACTGAGGATATGAAATGCAACCTAGCTTTACAAAAACATGAACAATCAACATCATTTGTTAAGGAAAAGTAAAGTTGACTCTCTCAGCTGAAATTGGGCAAAGCAAGATGTGCAAAATTCAGATGATTCTAGCCTTAAATTTACCCCACAGGAGAAACAAAGAAATCCACGAAGGATCCTTCAGTTTAAGATAGAATCCTCTCTTTTAAAATGAGGTGGGGAAAATCCATCTTAGAATCATAGAAATGTAGAGTTGGAAGAGACCACACGGGCCATCCAGTCCAACCCCCTGCTATGCAGGAACACCCTCAAAGCACTCCCAACAGATGGCCATCCAGCCTCTGCTTAAAAACCTCCAAAGAAGGAGATTCCACCACACTCCGAGGCAGCATATTCCACTGCCAGACAGCCTTCACCGTCAGGAAGTTCTTCCTGAGGTTCAGGTGGAATCTCCTTTCCTGCAGGTTGAATCCATTGCTCCTTGTCCTGGTCTCTGGAGCAGCAGTAAACAAGCCCTCTCCCTCCTCTATATGGCATCCCTTCAAATATTTAAACATGGCCCCTATCATGTCCCCTCTTAACCTTCTTATTACCCTGTTTACTGGGGGTCCCATGAGGGACACCAAAATGTGCTCAGCTATAGGTGGGGAAAATTAGCTCTGAGCACTGCTTTAGAGTTACGGGAGGCAGGGTAACGTAGCAGGATCTTTAACCTTATGTCTACAGGGTCAGGCTGCGTCAAGAACTAGGCAAAGTTGTTCCAATTGAAATATTTTATTAAAACGGGCAATAATATCAGCACTCAGCAACACATGCACTCACGTACACATCCAAGAACTAACAGAAGAAGGCTAAGAAAAAGATAGGGATTTTCTGGGTGATACGCCACCTGATCCTGCCGTCCGGATAAAGAGGAATAGAGAGCGATGCTGGAGTTCGGTGTGGCTCAGCATGTGGAGCTGAGAGGAGGCTTGCCAAACAGAGTGACAGAGGTTCGAGAAGCAAGTCATGAGCGTTCCACTGAGGATCTCGGACAGGGGTTTTTTATAGGGTAGATGTAACTACAGGCTATGCCGTACTTGGTGAGAACAATGGATTTCAGGTGCGAGACAAAGCCTCGGAAAGGTAAAAATTTAACATGATTGAGTTAGGTCCGAATTGACAAAGGAGCAGCCAGTATACAAATGCACAATGCTTGACAGTTGATGGTTCAGCTAGTCAAGTTACCTGCTCAAGGCAGGGAGTCCTTTGTAGAAGGCGCGCATGCATAATAGGGTGTTTGCCGGGAGGTCTCCTGAAGCGGCGATCTGGCTATTTCTGGCTTGCCTGTGTTGTTTAGGAATATTGCAGCAATCAGCTGCTGAGCCTAGTTTCATGCTTGTCTGGGGGCCTCACAAACACATGGAGAGGGGTGGTGGAAGAAAGCCAAATTATTGATATCAAAAGGATATCTTTATGCTATCACCAAGGCGGCCTAGAAGCTGCAGTAACATTCTCTTCTGCAGACTAAACACACCCAGCTCTCTAAGTCTGTCCTCATACGGCATGGCTTCCAGGCCCCTCACCATTTTGGTTGCCCTCCTCTGGACTTGCTCCAGCTTGACCATGTCCTTCTTGAATTGGGGTGCCCGGAACTGGACACAGTATTCAAGATGAGGGCTAACCAAAGCAGAGTAGAGTGGTACCAGTACCTCCCTCGATCTAGACACCATACTCCTATTGATGCAGCCGAGAATTGCATTGGCTTTCTTGGCTGCCGCATCACGCTGCTGACTCATGTTCAGCTTGTGATCTATTAAGACTCCTAGATCCCTTTCGCACGTACTGCTATCCAGCCACGTGTCCCCCATCCTATATTTCTGCATACCATTTTTTCTGCCTAAGTGTAGGACCTTACATTTCTCTCTGTTGAAGTTCATTTTGTTAGCCTTGGCCCAGCTCTCCAATCTGTCCAGGTCATTTTGAATTTTGATCCTGTCCTCTGGTGTATTAGCAACCCCTCCCAATTTGGTGTCATCTGCAAATTTGATGAGCACGCCCTCTATTCCTTCATCCAAGTCATTGATGAAAATATTGAACAGCACTGGGCCCAGGACAGAACCCTGTGGCATCCCACTAGTCACTTCTCTCCAAGATGAAAAGCAGCCATTTGTGATCACCCTTTGGGTTCGGTTGGTTAACCAATTACAAATCCAACTAACAGTAGCCCTGTCCAGCCCACATTTTACTAGCTTCTTTGCAAGGATGTCATGGGGAACTTTGTCAAAAGCCTTACTGAAATTGAGATATGCTACATCCACAGCATTCCCTTCATCTATCAAACTAGTAACTCTATCATAGAAAGAGGTAAGATTAGTCTGGCATGACTTATTTTTGAGAAATCCATACTGACTTCTTGTGATTACCATGTTGCTTTCTAAGTGATTAGAAACTGACTTTCTAAGTGATTAGAAACTGAAATGATCTGCTCCAGGATCTTTCCGGGTACTGATGTCAGGCTGATTGGGCGATAATTATTTGGGTCCTCTTTTTTCCCTTCTTGAAGATGGGGACAACATTTGCCTTCTTCCAGTCTGCTGGAACTTCTCCTGTCCTTCAAGATTTCTCCAAGATTATAGCAAGCGGTTCTGAAAGACCTCTGCCAGTTCTTTTAATATCCTAGGATGCAATTCATCTGGCCCTGAAGACTTGAATTCATCCAGTGTGGCCAGGTATTCCTGTACCACCTCTGTACCTATTATGTGCCTCATTTCCCCTGCTTCCTCACCTGCTCCCCAACCGCCAGGTTGAGTGCTTGTATCCTTTTGGGAAAAAACTGAGGCAAAGAAGGTGTTAAGTAGTTCTGCCTTTTCTCTTGCCCCTGTTAGTAATTCACCATCTTCTCTGTGCACCGACCCTATTGTCTCCTTCTTTTTCCTTTTGCAGTGGACATATTTAAAAAAGTCCTATTTATTGTTTTTAATGTCTCTAGCCAGCCTGTTTGTTCTGTGCTTTAGCCTTTCTGATCTCCTCCCTACATCTCCTGGCTACTTGCTTAAATTCTTTTTTGGTGATTTCCCCTTTCTTCCGTTTCCTGTACATGTTTCTCTTAACACTGGGCTCAGCTGAGAGTTCTTTAGTCAACCATTCTGGTTTCTTCAGATGCCTTCCATTTTTCTTCCTTATTGGCACAGTTTTAGACTGTGTTATCACCGTGAACTGGCCTGGCCTTTGGTAAACCTTAGATATCATTTTTGATATCACAATTTGGCCCTGTTTTGCCACCAGCCAAGAGTTTGTGAGGACCCCGAACAAGCACCAAGCTAGGCATGGCTATTAAACACTGACTCATACTTGTTTACACCAAGGCAAGCCAGAAACTGCCAGATCTGCTTTAGGAGACCTCCCGAAACAAACACCTTAATTAAAGATGCACGCTAACACAAAGAGACCCCTGCCCCGAGTGGGCACCCTGACAAGCTAAGAGCTCAACTGCCAAGCTAGCTGCATCTGCATACCAGCTATACTATTGTCAATTCGGACCTTAACTCAATCATGCAAATTCTGACCTTTCGGAGACATTGTCTCGAGCCCAAACCTCATTGTTTTCACCCAAGACTAGACTAGCCCATGGTCATTCTTTCCCTGATAAAAACCCCCCAGTTCCGAGAGTTCCTCAGACCGCTCCGGAGTTTCATCCAGCCTTGCCGCTGCTTCGTTCTGCAAGCTCCCCTCGGCCACCGCACTGAGTTTTCTTCTCTTCAGTTGGACCTCTCCAGGACAACGAGAAAGGTGTCGTATCACCCATTTTCCCCCAAACTCTCATTTTCTATTTCTAGTTAGCTGTGTGGTTGTGTTTTCTTAATAATTTGTCTGCTTGTTAATAAATATCATTATTGCTATTTTAACTGTCTGACTGCTCACTGACCTGAACCTGTATACATAGGGTAAAAGATTCCCACTAAGTTACCCTGCCTCTCACTATCTTAAGAGAGTGTTCCAGCTAATTTCCCCATCTTTGCTTGTGTTACTTTTGGTTATTTGGGCGCCCTCCCGGGACCCCCAATTCACAGGGTAACAACTGTGCCTTCAGTATCTCCCTTTTAAGGAACTCCCATGCCTCTTGAACTCCTTTCCCTTTCACTATTCTTGACCACAGAATTCCAGCCAGCATCTCCTTAAGTTTACAGAAGTCCACTTTTTTAAAATCTAAGATGAGTGTCTGGCTACACTTGTCTTCTCCTTCCCACTGAATGCCAAATTCCAATAGGGCATGGTCACTCCCCCCTAAAGATCCAACCACTTCTACCTCATTAACAAGGTCATCCCTGTTGGTCAGGATGAGATCTAGAATATTTGATCCCCCTGTAGCCTCTTCCACCTTCTGGACCATGAAATTGTCTGCAAGACTAGCAAGAAACTTGCTAGACCTTGCTGTCTTGGCAGAGTTTGACTGCTAACATATATCTGGGTAATTGAAATCTCCTATTATTACTGTATCTCTCCTTTTTGAATGTGCAGTCATTTGGTTGAGGAAGGCGTCATCAAAGTCCTCAATCTGGTTTAGAGGTCTGTAGTAAACCCCCACCAGAATATCCCTATTGTTTCTTGCTCCCTTAATTCTTACCCAGATGCTCTCGACCTGGCTTTCTGGGTTTAAATCATGGATGTCTTCACAGGTGAAAGCATCCTTGACATACAAGGCTACTCCTCCTCCTTTCTTGTTAGGTCTATTTTTACAAAATAGGCTATACCCCTCTATTCCTACATTCCAATCACAAGACTCATCCCACCAGGTCTCAGTGATGCCTATCAAATCGTATTTATTTTGTTGTACTAGGAGTTCAAGTTCATCTTGTTTGTTTGCCATACTCCGTGCATTAGTGTAGAGGCACTTAAGTCCCCGGGCCCTTCCTGCAAGTCCTGTACTATAGTTTCCACTCCTCCCACCATTGGACGCTTGTACTACTTGGCCAATATCATTTGGGCCTTTTCCCCCTGCACTCGCCGAGTCCTTGCCCTGAATAATATTGTCTCCCTCCCCAGCGGAACTTAGTTTAAAGACCTCTTAATCCTCCTTGCGAGACTGTTTGCAAAAACATTCCTGCCAAATTTCGTGAGGTGCAGCTCATCACTCGCCAGAAGCCCATGTTCATGGAAATTCAGGCCATGTTCCAAAAACCCAAACCGTTGCTGGTGACACCATGTGTGGAGCCAGTTGTTGACCTCCGCTATTGCCCTTTCCCTTCGTGCGCCATATCCTTGAATAGGAAGGAGAGAAGAAATGACCACCTGCGCACCAAGGTCCTTAAGCTTTGTCCCCATAAGCTCGTAGTCCTTTGTGATGTAGTAAAAGCTGCGCCTCGCAGTGTCATTGGTTCCGACATGAACCACAATGAGGGGCTTATGGTCAGTGGGGTTGACCAGCCTGGTTAGTCTCTCTGTTATGTGGTTGATCTTGGCCCCAGGAAGACAGCAGACCTGTCAGTTGAGCTTGTCCGGTTTGCAAATTGCCGTTTCAGTTCCTCTGAGCAAGGAGTCCCCAACAACCAGAACTTGCCTCCTCTGAGGCTTGTCCTGGGCTCCTCGACAAGCGTTCTTCTAGGAGTGCCTGGGCATTCTGTTTAGGCTGGGAGTGTTGATCTAGTTGACATTCTGTTCCCTCTTCCTGGTGCTCCTCATCATTTGTAAGGCGAAAAACTTTGAAGCGATTGTGTATGGTGAGAGTCTCTGTTACCTTCCTGGTCCTTCTACTCCTCTGTGTGACATTCCTCTAAGCCTCCATTTCCTGGCACAGTGTGCTGACTTCCTGATCTGGCAGCTCCTCCGCACATTCAGTCTTGAGGAAGGTCTTTTCTGCCCTATCCAAAAACTCTTCACCTTCCCTAATAAGACAAAGATTAGAAACTCGTGCCTCCAGCTGCCGTACCTTCTCCTTCAAGAAGGTCACCAGCTTGCACTTGGTGCAGGTGTACCCGAGAACATCATGTGGCAAGAAAAGGAACATCCCACAAATGCTACAGGTGACCGTGGCAGCTCCCTCACCTTCCATCCTTGATACTACAGAGAGTAGTACAGGGAGTAGTTCTAGAAAGAATAACCGGGCTTTCTTTCTCAAATTCAGCTATATAAGCTACGTCTGTTCTATTGATTGCCAAGGCTTGAACTTGAAGGATTCAAGTAGAGGACTTCAACTGCACACGCCTCTGGCACGTGCCATTCAGAGCTCCTAATAAGACTCCTCCCCCCAGCTGACTCCTCCCCCTTGTTAGTCAGTTAGACCGTGTGCTCAGGGAGAGCACACGGCCAGCACAAGGAATCTTAACAAACACAAGCAAGCAAGCAAACAAACAAGCACAGTCCCACAAGCCTATAAACACACCTGGTCAAGGATGTCTTCACAGACCCAGCTCCCCCTCTGCTCTCTCCTCTGTTGAGATGCTTTCATATTCCTATATACAGTCATCCCTCTACATGCGCTAGGGTTAGGGGCACAGAACCCCCATGAAAGTGGACAAACCATGAATAACTCTAGGGCCTCCCAAACCATATTTTAGCACATAAAAAAGTATGATCATCATATCCAACCCACCATGGATTCCTTTGAGGCATCAGAGTTCCTTTGCAAGGCAGAAGTGGGTGGCTGGTGGAGCTTACTGCCGCCACCACTGCCGCCCCACACCATTTCTAATAGGGATTTAGAAGCCTCGTTCGCAGTTTCTCAGTCTCATGAGGCTTGCAGTCCCTACTAAAAATGGCGTAGGGAGGCAACAGAGGCGACAGCTAATAGGTGAATAATCAAAGCTGGAAAGTGAAACCCGAAAATGTGGAGGGCTGACTGTAGTTTCCTGACTACAGCTTGCAATAAATTGGCCTTAATAGCATAGAGATAGGGTATATACTATCTTTTCCTTCTTCTTCTTTATTTTTTCTATATGTAAGCAAGAGAAATGATAGTGGTTTGTAGTGCTGTTGTTTGGAGTAAGTATGGAGAAAAAAAGATGCTAGTTTATTTCTATCCTCCATCTTTCCAACATGGAATTCAAGCCAGTATACATAGTGGTTCCAGGTAGTTTTTCACCCAGCTACTAATCAGACCCCAAGAAGTTTAATGCAAAGTGACTGTATAATGTGCTATCAAACCATACTCTGAGTTTTAGCTAAGTGTGGAAATCAAATAAAAATAAAGGAGATATAGACTGGGTAAATGTATATTTTATACTAACAACTTAGGAAGATGTACCTACAGATAAAGGTTAAGCTCCACAGAACTCTTCATGAGACAATTACTCTAATTATTTTTATCCATTAAATTTATTTTAGCCTTTCAGATCATTATGACATCCAATAAGTACTGAAGATGTCACTCATGAGAAAATCCCTTCTTTTTCAGACAATGCATAATGAAATACCTCAAAACGCTGCGTAAACAGTAAAATGGAGTATATGGTACAAATATAAATAAATTATATAACATCTGCTGTTTTAATCCATATCTGCATTGTATGTGACCTGCATGTTAAAAGTCTGTGTCTATTTGCTTATTCTTCCATTAGTGAACATTTCTTGTAATATGCTATACATTGCTTGGCAGTTTGACTTCTTGTATTGCTACTGCTAGGCTGCTAAGAAGCAGAAGATGAGGGTGTGAACTTGGATCACTCCCTATGATATTTGCCTGGCCACTGTAATAAGATACTTCAGATTTTCCAGTAGTAGTAAGATCTTAGGCTTCTGCAATGCTAGCAACCCTGGCAAGTTTCCTTTGGTGCACCTGGTGGGTTGTGGCCCATAGTTAGATCATTTCATGATTTAAGGTGGGCCATGCCTGCACCATATTCTTTTTTGTTTTGTTTGAAAGTTTTTACAACGAAAAAAAAAGAGAAGGAAGAAGTCGAACATATACAAGAGATAGATAGACATGTTAGTCTGTTGCAGCAAAAGCAGAGGTTACTTAGGCTTTAGACTAGAGTGTCGCAAGACTCTTGATTGTTCTTAGTAGATACAAATTCTGTCACAGAGGCAGTTTAATTGGGACCTCCTGAAAATATGAGTCCTTTCTCCTTATCCTTTTGACTTGCTTTATTATTTTAAACTCTTAACTCTTTTTTGAGATTGCATAAAACGATATGAATTTAGAATGCAACACTACACTGCTCCAGTAGTGAGAGTTGTTATTTCCCATCACTATGTTCCTAGGGGGAGATTTAAGGTTCCATTTCAACAGCTCAGTCAAGAGTATCTGAATTTACAACCACCATCCTTTATGTGAAGATTTTTTGACATAACCCTACGAAGTAAAATCATGCAGTATCCAAAGAAAGATTTAAAAATTGCCTTGTCAATTATAAATGTCATTCTTCATTATAAAGCATAATTACTGCCTTCCATTTTAAATATTTCACTTATTTTAGGAACTGCATTTTTCTTTCTTGTTTCCAAAGTATGACCTGGGTGCCTATTTTAGTACTTTCCAGTTTTACCTTGATATTTTGAGGGCTGCCACAGGCCATGTCCACACTGCACTGTTATAGTGCTATTATCCCATTTTCAATATGCTGTGGAATTCTGGGGTTTGTAGTTTACTGAGGCCAAAGAGCTCTCTGGCTGAGAATTCTAAATGCCCCTCCCTGAACTGCCAACTCCAGGATTGCACAGGATCTTGAAAGTGGAATAATAGCACTATAACAGTCTAGTGCAAAACCAGCCACAGAAATCTGTCCTCGAAAGATGGAAGTACAATAAAACCTCAATATGGCAGCCCTTAGATTCTGGGGGAGAGGGGAAGAAAATAATCCTCTTGCCCCTCAAAAATATGGCTGCCTCGTAGGAAGTCTCCGCTGCCCTTGACAAAGAAGGCTGCTGAGGAAAGCGGGGGAGGGAGCGTAGTAGAGTAAGAAGGCTGGGCAATGGAGAGCCGCGTTACTCCTGGTTGCCGTGGTGACAGCCAACGGCACGAGGGGATGGTTCCTGGTGGGCGGTTGCTGGGAGTGGGGGGCGTGAGGGAGAAGCCTGGCATAGCTGGGGGAGTGAAGGCGGGAGGGGGGAGGGAGGCGGTGGCCGATGGGGGGAGAGCAAAGGGGTGTGGGGCTGGTGGCCGCTGCTGAGGAGCTCGGAGCCCAGGTGAGGGGTGCGGTCGCGGTGGTGGATGCCACAGAGGGCCGAGAGAAATCATGGTCGCGATGATGCTCGGATGGGCGGGCGGTGGGCCGTGTCGCTGGGATGCGGGAACAAGAGCCGTGGACGGAGTCGTGCCGCTGCGAGGGGGACAGCCCCAGCCACCCACCCCGCCACCTGCAGAGGCGCTGCCGACAAGAGTCATGCCGCTGTAGTCCCGCACGGCGGTGGGGGTGCGGGACTACAGTGGCATGACTCCTGGCGGCAGTGCCTCTGCAGGTGGCAGGGTGGGTGGGTGGGTGGGTGGGGATGTCCCCCTCGCAGCTTGAGAAACTGCTGTGCAGGCGTGGTTTGCAGTGAGCAGCTGTGGTTGCTCTGCTTCAGCAATCCTCTTGCAATTGCTTCCAGGGAAGCAATAGTCATTGCATGGTACCTTCTGTTAGATTAAGGAAAGACCATTCTCCCTCCTCCTGCAGAGCCCCGTTTCTGGCATTGCTTATTAATCGCAAGATCTTCACTTGTGTTTAGAAAAGGAGGCAGACTGGACGTGTATTTTTCCTAGTGTGATTTCTTCTGTGTTGCCAAGAGTCTTGGCTATTCATGGTGAAATGAATGGAAATTATATTTCGATTTTGTACTACTATCACACAGGCTGGTAGCGTGTCACATATGCAGCTGTCTGGCTGTGAGTGTGAGGCTCTAGGTTCGGACCATGGTGGTTGGGCTTCTGATTTTTCCTTCTGTTCTATTAAGGTAGAAGTTTAGCAAGGAGCACTCCCCCCATCCTTTAAATCAAGAATTCCTATGCTGTTCTTCAGTGCAGACTTTAACAATGAGTTTCTTTCTAGTGGCAACCAACACACAAAGGGAAAGCTGAAACATGAATCAGAGATGGTATTCAGGAAGTACAGAAACAGTGCCACCTTTATGTTTCATATTCATATGATTATTCCCCAGGAATTCCCCTCTTCTAGCCAGCACACTAATCTAGTACACAAGATTACTATTCTTATAAACAATTATGCAGCCTGTGCTTTATAAATTATAGCAAAGCCTTTGATTGCTTAGATCATGAAAATCTATGGATAACTCTTAAAGAAATGGGTGTGCCACAGCATTTGATTGTCCTGATGTGAAATGTGTACTCAGGACAAGAGCCTACTGTCAGGAGAGAATATGGAGAAACGGAATGGTTTCTGATTAGTAACAGGGTCAGGCAAGGCTGCATTTATCCCTCAATCTGTTTAAACTGTATGCTGAACATATACGTAAAGCAAGATTAGACTTGGAGGAAGGAGGCATGAAAATTGGAGGAAGAACCACTGACAGTTTAAGATAGGCCAATGATACGTACTACTAGAGAAAGCAGCAAAGATTTGGAAAGTCAAGGAAGAAAATGCAAAGGCAGATTGACAGTTGAACATTGAGAAAACAAAAATAAAGACCACAGATGACTTACATAATTTTAAAGCAGACAATGAAGACATTGAAATAGTTCAATATTTTCCATCCTAGGCTCAGTCATTAACTAGAATGCAGACTGCAGTTAAGAAATTGGAAGACTAGGCCTTGAGAGGGCAGCCGTGATTGAACTAGACAAGATCCTGAAGTACAGAATATATTATTGAATACTACGGTTAGGATTGTCCAAGCCATTGTATTTCCAGTTTTTGTGTACGGTTATGAAAGCTGGACAGTGAAGAAAACTGATAGGGAGAAAATCAACTCATTTGAAACATGGTGTTGGGGAAGAATTCTATGGGTACCATGGACTGCCTAAAACAGAAATAAATAAGTCCTAGAGCAAATCAAGCCTGAAACTCTCCCTCGAAACCAAGATATTAAATTAAGACCATCATACTTTGAACATATCATGAGAAGATATGACTCACTAGAAAAGACGGTAATGCTTGGTAAGGCAGAAGGCAGTAGGAAAAGTATGGCAGTATGGATGACAGCATTAGAGATGATTAGACTCAACCAAAGAAGCCATGATTCTGAGTCTGCAAGACCTGAGCAGGCCTGTTGATAACAGGGTGACCTGGAGGTCTTTCATCCATAGTTGAAGTTAACTTGATGGCAGCTAACAACAAACACAGAGATAAATTCTAGCTTATAAACCAACCAACCTGTAACTCTTTGATCCATGTTGATGACATTGTTTTTGTGGCTACTTTCTGTACTTCATAATAAATATAACAATCTTAAAGTAAAAATATAAAAAGAGTCCTGATGGATAAGACCAAAGATGCATTTATTCCCCAATCAGGTAATTCCAGGAAGTCCACACAAGGAATACAGAATGGTGGTAATTACCCCTTATTGCATTCTCTACACACACAGCTGATGCTCAGTGGTATACTGTCCATGAACCTGGAGATTGTATTTTAACTATTGCACCAGTAAATTCCATTTTTGTGTTGTTTCTTTCAGACATGTTACTTTTTGGATTACAACTCCCAAAAGTTACCCAGCCAGTATTTTCCATGATGGCTGGGGAAATCTGGAACTTGTAGTCCAAAAAATAATGTAATGAAAAGTTCATGTTTCCAAGCTCTAGTTTCTGTTGTCTGTCCAAATTCTAGTTACCAGGGAAAAAAAGCAAAAATTGTTGTCCATTTTCTCTGTACTATACATACTTTCAAAATGTTGATCATGTCTGTGATCCCCCTTAGTGATATTTTTTCTTAAACCCCAAAGCCCCAAATGGTCTAGCCTTTGTTCCTAAGAAAAATGCTCCATCTTCTTAATAATTTTGTTTGTCCTTTTTGACATCGGCAGATATATTATGAACAAATGTGCTGCTTCTTTCACATCTCTATGGCATTGGTTCTCAGCCTTGTCCCTTTAGGTCGTTTGAACTTCAGCTCCCAGAATCCCTTACCATGGAGCATGCTAGCTGGGACCTCTGAAAGCTAAAGTGTGAAAGATCCAGAGAACCAAAAGCTGAGAATCACTGCTATATAGATTTCTAATTAATTTCTGGGTACAGTTCAAAGTGCTGGTTTTTAAATATTAAGCTCAAGTGATAGAAAGCTTTCTCTCATACATTTCTTTCCATCCCTGAAGGTTATCTATAGAGCCCTTCTTCCAAATACACCTAAATTTCATCTTTGAAATGTGGTCGAATAGGATAGAATAGGATTATCTTTTTGGTGCTGGCTTCCTGGCTGTGGAATAAAATTTAATACAAACTAAGACCTTTCCTTTCTCCCCAGTCTTTTAAACCTTTAAAACAAATCTTCCTATTTCAGTCCCTGCTGCACTGATGGTACTTTTTGTTCCTGTTTTGGCTGGGGGGTTTTTTAGAAAAAGGTCTTGCTATTTATATTGTAATATTTTATCATTAGTATTGTGTAATTGAGATGTTCATGTTTGTCTAGGCTTTAAGATTTACTGATGAATTTAAAAAGGATTCATGTTTTAAGCAATTCTCTGTGATGCCTGCGGAACCTGTTTATGAGGTGTTTAACAGGTTTAAAAAACCTATAACAATAAAAGAAGATGTGTGTTTGTCAGAATTATGGCTCCAAGACTATGAATCAGAAAATTCTGAAAATTAGCATATATATTATCAGGAGTGTTTTTCAGAGGATTATTTAGTATTTATTAATTTAAATTATTTTAAACATTTCCAAGTTTTTGAATTTTGCAGTATTATTTTTGATCAGTAGGTGGCAGATGTGCCTAAAAAGGACATAGGTTTGCAGTGCATGCAACCTGAAAGAGGACATAATCCAAGCACATGCAGCTGCTTTCCCCCACAGGACAACCTCAGATAGGCAGGAGGTGAACAGATTTGTCTTTCAGGAAACTGTCAGAGTACAACATAAGATAACAAGATGCTGAAATACTTAACAATTGCCTACTATTTTCTTGACCATGAAGCACTTCCCAAATACAGTGCCTTAGGTTGGCAAAAGATGACCATCCTCAAACTTAGATGAACTTCTGGAGCAATGGAATTTGAAGAAAAAGATCAATAAGGTGGGCATGATACTGCTCTGTGAAGTGTTTCATATAAACTGTTTAGGATGATAGTTTTCTCTCATATTACTAAAACCCAAGGTCATGCTGTGAGAGGAAATGATGGGGGATTCAGGAGAGATAAAATGAAGTACTTGAAACAATACTTTATCACAAGTGAACTGTGGAATTTGCTGTCAAAAGATTTGGCTTTAAAGGGAGATTAGATAATTTCATGAAATCTAAGGCTATCAGAGTCATGATAGTACCTTCTTGTACCAATGTTCTCAGTACAAACTGCTGGGACACATGAGCTAAAAGGTTCTGCTAAACATCTGAACTCCCAAAGCCATCTAGTTTGCCACTGTTGTGAAAGCAATGCTGGGTTGCTCTTAACCATCATGGCTCTTATGTTACTTTGAAAAGTAGCACCAGGTTGTGTCCACAGTTAATCTAGCTGGGCTCCACACATAAATTTTTTATGGGTGGAGAGTCCTTTGGCTCAGACTGCATCTGAGTCTAGTCTGGTGAAGAAAAACCAACAAGCAATAGCAACCTGAGCTGTAAGGGTTTAATTTCCTGTCAAAGGATTGGATATATTTGTCTGGTGGAGGCAGGAAATTGCTTTGTGTATCACTGGCATGGGGAAATAGGACAGAGGTTTGCAAAGCATCTCAGTACCAGGTCAGTCCAGGGACGTGTGATCTGTTAAGACTACTATGATCATCCTTGTACATCTGAGAGAGGATCTGAGGTGAGAGAAAGCATTACACAGCACATGTTGGAAGGGTTTGTTCCTATATATCATGATATCATGCATGTGTTGTGATGATTACACTAAACCTAAAGGCAGACCTAGATTCACATCTGTCTCAACTACAAATTGTATTTTTGTGACTTCAGACCATTCATGCTATGTTTAACCTACCTCATAGGATTGCTGAATGGATAAAACAAGGGAAAGAATCTTGTGTGCTATGCTGAGCTCCTGTTAGAAAACACAGGATAAAAACCTAAGCACATTTCCTTATGTTGTGGGAAGGGAAGAGGAGGCTCTCTACACCTCAGAAGTTGCAGTATGACAACACAGGCTGTTCAAAGCAGACATTGCCAAGTCTGGGGCTTTTGGCTGTGAGACTGAGGATGTGCTGAGAAGCATTCTTATATTTTCATCATCTTCCATGCTCTGGAGCTGCTCCTGTTCGTGCTGGAATTCACATACTGACAGCTCCGCTATTCCTTGCCTTGCTTTTGTTGCAAACATATCAGATGAATGATGGTAATGTAGCATTCATTTAGCACAAAGGTGAGAACCATAATCCTTCCAGATGTTGTTGAGCTGCAACTCTCAGTCTTCATCAGCACTGGCAGCAATGCTGGTTAGGGCTGGTGCAGCTTGCAGTCCATAATATCTGAAGGACTGTGTGATTCCCACCCTTGATTTAACATCTGGAACACTATGGTGTGGGCTGAGGAAAAAGAGCCATAACTGATGGCCAGTATTTAAAACAAAAGCTGTGTTTTGTAAGTGCAGATCCTTTTTTTAGTTACTCTTGGAGAATTACTGTTACTCAGTCTGAAGTTTGTTTGGATCTTTGAAAGAGAAGCATTCATATCCTTCCATCCCGTCACATGCAGTTTAGGAAATTCCAAAATGCTGCGGTGGCAGTATAATGTTGGTATTTACAGTGGTAAATGATGTATAGATGGAAATATTTTTCTGGAAGGGACTTTTAGCTAATTTTTAAAATAAAAATGTATGAGCTGATGAACACACAGCACCACAGGAGTATTTATTTTAGGTAATTTAAACATTTAAAGGCTATTTTCTCTTATTCTCAGTGTTTTCCTTCAGATTAAAAAATATCTGAGAACAACATAAGCATTAAACAAAACACAAGTATAAACATTGTTTGCATTTTGAAGTACTGAATTTGTATGCATCCCCATAAATGCCAGAGTGAGAAGGCTGCAGCAACAACAACAAAAAGCCTGAGGTTTAGAGAAGAGGCAAACAGATTTGACACTTGTGAGATCTGCATAGTTTTTACTACTGCAGCATCCATGAAGCAGAGACTATTGTAAAAGACAATCACTTGGAATTAAGGAATTCTGAACACAGGAATTTCTTTTGGGTGCCAGAACTGAATAGAGTTCCATCCATCCTTCCATACACAAATCCATTCCTATTTATCTCAAGTGTTTTTCATTTGAGCTGTATAACTGGGAATAGGTGTGATTAACAGGCTAACTTCAAGTTCAAGTAATTAACTTAGAGGTTTCAAAAGCTTTATTCAGGAACATCAAAGCAACAACAGGACACCTTGGCAATTGCCAGGACTAAAGAACTATTGGATTTGCAGTACTATATAAGCCATTACATTTCCACTTTAGTGCAGGCTGCTATCTCATTTGCTGATAACCTAAAACAACACTTTTCCTGGGCTCACTGCCTCTTCCTGCCATGTTCTCACTTAATCTGCCAACAGAGTGACCTTGCAGCCAAGTCTGTTCCTTCTTATCACAGATCATTACCCATACATTCATAGGTTCACAGTTTCCCATCCATCATGACATCCTATCCTTCCCTCCTGCTCAGCAAAACACCTAAGCACTAATTTATGGCTATAAACATGATAGGGAGAATGCAGCCAACCTGCCAATAGGAAGGCATCATATTTCTGCTATTGTTAAAATGCTTGAGAGTCAGAAATCTTCGTTGAGCTACTACAGATCACCCAGAGATTTTCTAGTAGGTGTAGCTCTGGCTGGGAAATAAGTCTTCCTTATTCTCATGGCAGTGCACTTGCTTCCCACTGTGTGTTGTAGCCTTTAATCTGAAAATTTCTCCAAGTAAACCTTGGAATGCAGATCCTTGGAAACATTTTCTTATTGCTCTTTAACCTATCATTATTTGTCCATCATCTTTTTCTTTTATACATATACCTACAGACTATTTTAAAATTGGTACAGCAGGGCTCGCCCATAAGTTTCAGGATTTGTCTCTGAAATTTCAGAAAGTGGGATGCTGCTGACCCAACTCTAGGGAACCACAACCCATTTCTGCATCTTTTCACTCCCTAAATGACCTTTGACTTGTCATTTAGTAGTTCTCAAAGCTACTCCACTGTAAGAGAAAGATCTGTAATTTGATTGGCCCTTCTTTTTATTAGTTTCATGTTTTACCTGAAAGAGGCCTCCTCAAAGTAAGACATGACTGTGAGTGCTTGAAAGGTAGGACATGACAATTAGTGCTTGAAGGGTCGCTGTGGTGGTTGGTGGCTCTTATGCCAGTAAAGTGAGGTAGGGTAGCAAGTCTACTCCAGGTTTTATAGCACTTTGAGGGAGCTATCCAAGGTGCTGAATCTATTTTGGGGTTGAAGTTCAGCACCCTAGATAGCTCCGCTGAAGTTCAGAAGATTAAAATCTAGAGCAGGTTTCCCAATGACATGGGCACTAGCACACAACTGGAGTGTAGTCAGAACTGTAGAGACACTATATTGAATAATTTGACTCAGAACAGCAAGTGGACAGTGGTCAAGAAGGGAGTAAAATGAATCAATAAGCTGCAGAATGAAAGATATTCAAGAAAATGATATACTGTCAGTAACACTGGTTCCTCCTTTGCAAGAATAGGTCATTGTTACAGAGAAATTTAGTAATTTCTATATAAGGAGTGGTATGGAATCCAGGTATGGATTGCAAGATGCAAAAACATCACTATTTATGCAGAGGAGGAGGAATCAGTAGCTTTGAGAGAATCTCAAGGTTTGAAGGAGTCCTGCCTCCATGGGAGGAACATTTTTAATTGCAGGTGGGGCAAAATAGTTCAGTGAAGACTGAGTATGCTCAATGGCCATAGAATGGTAACTGCATGGTGGGGTGTAGGACAGCAAAAAAATTAGGATTTATTGAATAGATTGTACTGGGGGAGAATAAGTAAATTGTAAGCCACCGTGAGAGCTTTGATATAGAGCAGGATATAAATATTTTCATCATCATCATCCTCATCATCCTAGTCATCTGTAATCTTTAACAGTGGTGCTTTATGTGTATGCATGTATGTGCTTTCAAGTCACCTGTACAGTGTTTCTTTGCAGATTCCAGATAGATAGATACATAGATACATAGAGAGAGAGAGGGAGAGATACATACATACATACATAGACAGACACCCATTCTTTGACTTCATTTTTCTAGCCTTTTCTAATTTTACTAAAAGAATGTAAGAAGGCAGTATGTGGGTCAGACCAAGCATCCATCCAGCATATGCTCTCATACAAGCCACTAAAGCTTTCAGTCTCTCTGATGCAGTGAATAATAGGATTAGCAATATTAACATAGTCCTTTATCAGCTGTTTGATAATACAGTAATTGGGATGAAAACAGGAAAAAACTCCATCGTCTTCCATGATTTGGAGTTTAGTGCCATTTGCTGAATAGTCTATATTAACTTGTGTGTTTAAGCTAGTTAGGCATTCCCAGCTGTTAATAGTCTAATTACTGCAGTTTTAGTAATTTCAGTTTCTGTTAATGGAGTGTTCACTAATGTTGCAAATGGAAAGCTGTGATGCATAACTGAGACAGCATGATTTTAAAATGTCTGTATGCAGTATCATGTTACATATACCAGAGAGATGTGCATAGTAGTTTGATATTATTGTATTTTCCTTGCAAGGTTTGGGACAAGAAGTTGGAAGGAAGTGCTTCAAATGCCAAAATAACTTGGCTGGCTTGCAGCATTATGCATCTTGACCTGGATGAGTACGGTAGAAGGATTATTTGCTGTACTGCCTCAGGTAGCAAAATGTCTTACAGCATTCTTGTCTGGTAAACATGGCTTTCCTACCTCTAGTGGTGTATTGAAGTTAAATATACCACAGACTCTGGCCTGCTCATTAGATACTAATTGCACTTCTTTACTGACTTCAAGGTGAGTGTTGAGCCAGCCTAATAACATTTGGGGAAGTGCTCATTCCGTTGGATAGGGAACTGAGGTCCTTTTCTTAAAGTCCTGCTCAGAGGACACCACTGCCTGCTATCCTCATGTGCTGCACCTCTCTCTTGCTTCTCAAGTGTTCCTGTAACCCTTTGCCTACCTTATGCTGCTATTATTTTCCTGCCCTCTCTATTGCAGCTGCTGTCCTGCCTTCTTGAAAGCTGGTGCCATGACCCTGACCAAGGGTTCCTTCACCTACTCCAGTGGGGAGGAGTATTGTGGGGAGTGGAAGGAAGGTGAGTGAGGCTGGGCAAATTAAGAATGGCCCTCCATTAGTCTTGTTAGAGAGAACCATGTCTTCTCTTGCCAGAATGCACATAACTTTTTGTTTCAAATGCAGCTTCTGAGGTACAAAGATAATAGAGCTAATGAGTGGTTATGTCTTTCCAGTGCCTGCATATTCTTCAGAGAAAGTGCTTCACAACTTTTAAGAGGAAGGCTACAATAGCCTTCTCTTTGCTGGTAAAACACTAGTGTGTTTTACCACAATATTTGTCATCCTCAGCCAGCAAGACCATGGACCATGCTGGCTGAGGGTGATGGAAGATGTATAACCCAGCACACCTGGAGGGCACCAGCTTGGGCACAGCTTGGCTAGAAACTCCTGACTGAAGTGCACCAAGCCCATCACAAATGTGTTCTGCTGCTGCTTCTACAGCCTGACGTGCCCATTGTGAAGAAGAGCAATCCCATAAGGTTGGGCAGCCAAGACTACACAGCAGCTTTTTCCTTGTTTTATACATATGAAAGAGGGCCTTGCAGCCACTAGCTCTGCAAGCAGATTTTTGTTTACAAGGTGCTGTCTGCTTTGGTTCCTATCTTCCTGACTCCTGTATTCTACTCTGCCCGCTCTGTGTTTGTGTTTGGTGCTGGAAGACGAAAGCTGTTCTCCAGGGATGTGCATGTAATCCACTGCAGTATCTGAGGTCCTTCACAAGCTGCACAAACAAATTGATAAATCTGGGCTTGTCCTGTGGAACCAACAAAGCCCTCTAGAAAAGGTTCTGTGCCTGCATTTGTGCTGATGTATGATTGTATTGAATGCTCCAGCATGCTTTGCCAAGGAATGGTAGGTTGGAGAAGCATGCATTGGTAAGAGTCTGTCCATTCTTGCTCTGCACACAAGATCAGCCAGCATGGCCTCTATCACTATCAGTTTCCTGCTTCTTTTGCAGTTAAACAGGTCAACATAGATCCTGTTGGTTTGTGGCTAACTGTGCCCTCCTTTCTGATATGTGACACAAGAGCAATACTGCTTGTTCTCTCTGATTAGGGCGGCGGCATGGTGTTGGGCAGTTGACATTTGCTGACGGCAGCATTTACCTGGGACACTTTGAGAATGGCCTCTTCAATGGCTGTGGAGTGCTCACATTTGCAGATGGCTCCAGGTGGGTACAGGGCTGTGGGAACACTGTCACTGCTCTGGGCTTGTACAGAGAGAGCATGTGCATGATCAAAATGACCCTAGGAAAATTAGAATACAAGACACTCAGTACTGGTTGCCTCTGCTGTGTCACTGACTTTGGAGAAGGTCTATGCCTTGCTATTCCCTGCTTGAAGACTTTTTAATATAAGCATGCCTATGTGAACTGAAGTGATAAGTGAAGACATCTTTGTATGTCTTCCTGTGCCATCCCACTAGATAAATCCTCTGTAACCACTGAGGTTACTCCAGAACCATTTTTAAAGACTTTCCAGCAATGCCTTTTTTCAGCCCAGAACAGTGTACTCAACCTGTTATTCAAAAAGAGTTTCTGCTTGTAGATCTTAGTCCCTTATCCTGACAAAAGTCCTATTATTGATTCAGGTATGAAGGGGAATTTGTGCAGGGAAAGTTTAATGGTGTTGGAGTCTTCACACGCTATGACAACATGATCTTCGAGGGAGAATTCAAAGGTGGACGTGTTGATGGCTTTGGTGAGTACTGAAAATTTCCCCATCAGCAATAATGTTATTCTCAGACCAAATCTTTTTGAGAGCACTAGTGATTTACAAGTCTACATTTTCACCTCTTGTGTAGCATCTTCCTTTTTGCCTGTCTGCTTGTTCACTCTGCTGCATGCCCTAAGCTCTATCAGCTGTGCCAAACAATGATTTTTTATTTTCTCCCGCAGGGCTTCTTACTTTTCCTGATGGCTCCCATGGGGTCCCTCGTAATGAAGGTTTCTTTGAGAACAATAAACTCTTGCGACGGGAGAAGTGCCAGGCAGTGGTCCAGCGTGCACAAAGTGCCTCCAAATTGGCACATGTTCTCACAGCATGATGGGTGCAAGCTCTAAGGCACCCTGCCTCAGGACTCTCCCATGTACTGCAGCCTAAATTCTAGGTTAGCAGAAGTGTGGAGTGCAGGTGTCACAGAGACCAATACTATCTCTAAGGGGCAGATGATCCCAACTCAACCCTGTTCAGCTGGACAGTCTGCCTGGGTCATTTTCTTCAACAGCTTGATCCCCATGCTGTGAACTGGTGCCAAACCTCAACTATCAAGCCGTTGTCGCCTGCCAGACCAATTCTGTTCCTCCTGAGGCATTGGCATTCCCTCTGTCAGGAACATTGTCCATAGGACAGTCTGCTAATGCTGCAGCCTCATAGCTGTGCAGGCACAATGGGAAGTACTGCACCTCATCCTCCCCACCTTTGCAAGGCGGGGGTCAAGGGGTTATTCATTTGTATTCACTGTGAGAATTCACAAGGATACACCTTTTCCAACCTTAAGACTAATGCAGCTGGAAGGCTGGGAGATTTACTGGCTTTGTCCTCAGTTGTGAAAAGAGGAGCTGCAACTTGCATTTAGCACAGCTTCCTGTTCCTTTCCATGAACGATAATCTCTTGTTCTCCTCCTCCTGGCTGCATGAGATTCAGCTTTCCATTCTCTGTCCAAATAATAGAAAGTGATGGTGGTGATGGATGATGATGACACTGGAGAATTGAGATAGAGATCAGAATTCTGCATCTTTTGAATGTGCCTTTCCCCAGGTTTGTGAATCAGCATCAGGAAGGAGGCTTGGACTGTAGAGCCTAGAGTACACCTGGAATCTTTTTCCACTCTTCATTATAGCTGTGTTCTGTTTTCACCAGGTTGTTTGGGCCATTCTCACTGTGAATTTTTGGGTTGTTTCTTGGATGAAGCTCAACATTTCCCAGCTGTCATCCCTTACATAGGATCTACACTACTTGACTTTACCTCCAGAGCTGTTGGGTGGCGTTCATGCACCATGGTGCTCCATAAACAGGGCTGTGCATATCCTGAACTTCAGAAACTTAAATTCTGCACCAGGCAAAGTTGAATCCAACTATATCAACTATGTAAACAAAACAGAAGGCATATGCTTATCTATGTATTTTGTATACTATATTTGCTGATGTATAAGACTCACTTTTTTCCTGAAAAGTACTGTTTGAAAATGGGGTGCATCTTATATGCTAGTGTACCTTATACACCAGCAAATAGTATTTGCCAGCATATAAATAGGGTGGGTCTTATATATTGGTGCATCTTATATGCTGGCAAATACGCATATTTTTTCTAGTTGTTAATCACAGGGAAAAGGCAAATGGTTTCCAACCACTAAAGTGCTACTGCTTATTGCTAGTGCCATAAGTCCTGTGCATCTCCCAAATCTTTTCTTTGACTTTTGAGATTTTCGCAGAGTAAAAACTTTTCTTATCTTTCCCTTGCTATCTTAATGACTAAAACTTTACATTAAAATAGAATATTTTTCGAAGTCTCAGGATGTTGATCTCTGCATCTAATACTGCATAATACAGTATTATTATCACAGAACAATGTCATATGCACAGCCTTGTATATACATAAAACAAGTGGTGACCATCCCTATTTCACTCAATAGGTCCAAAGACATAGCTGCTCCCAGATATAATAATACTGTGTTGTCTCTTTTGATGTACAGTAAGTGAACTACAGAACCTAATACAAGAGCTTACAGTATGGAGATTGTGGGGCATCCTTAACACTAGAGCTTGGAAGAGTTACTTTTTTGGATTATACCTTCCAGAATTCTCACCTTCCATGGCCAATAACCACACTGGTTACAGGATTCTGGGAGTGATGCAAAATGTACCTCTTCCAATCTTTGCCTAGTACATTAGCACAAGCTAAACTGCAGCAGTGATGTTAATATAAGGTGTAGCTCCTGGCTAAAACTATAGGCTTCTTGGAAATGGCAGGCTGGGATAGCAGTAGGGGCAGCTCATTGTTACAAGGGCATAGCAAGTGAGAATGAAACTAATCAGTGATATGGGGGATTGAGTTGGGAATGAGTGTTCATTGTGGAACTATTCTGTTTCTGCCCAACCACTTTGTGTTCCTGTGCACTAAAATTGAACATGGGATTGTTTTGAGTCTGGGGGTGTTCTTAGCCAAGCATTGACCTGCATAGTGTGTGTCCCGAAGTGCCATGCTGGAGCCTGTGTAACCAGCCCACCTCCACATTGAATGTTTGCATGTCAATGCCACCCTCGTGCCTTTGTGTCTCTGCCCATGCAAGGGCCTTGGCCAAATAAAGACTTGCTGAATCTCTGCTTCTGTGTTTTTTTCCCCTCTTCATCTGTAAAGGCTATATGTAAGAAGGAGTTGATAAACTGTGTAGCCAGAGCCATGCTACAAATAGAAGCTGCTGTTTTGTTTTTTGGTTTTTTTTATATGTAAACAGCAGATGTGTCATATGTATGTGTAAGAATAATGGAGATTAGGCAATCCAAGCTTCCTTTTTTTGGCTTAATGCAGACCTCTCCATGGAGATTGTGAGATGCACGTAACATAACCATCCCACTGGGGAAAAGGATGGGATATAAATGCACTAAAAATTAAATAAATCAACTCTCTCTTTATCTCTGCCTAGCAGACTGTAACATTAATGAGCTACAATAGAATCACTTTGATTTGGAAATCCTGTTACACTGAAGAACCATTCCACTCCAAGGCCATTTCCGCACTACATTGTTATAGTGCAATTATTCTACTTTCAGCCTCTTGTGGAATTTTGGGGTTTGTAGTTTACTGAGGTCCAAGAGCTCTCTGGCTGAGAATTCCAAAGGCCTCTCCCTAAACTGCAGATCCCAGGATTCCATAGGAAGTTGAAAGTGGAATAATAGCACTATAACAGTGTAGTGCGGAAATGGTGCAAGCTATCTCAATCCCTGGAGCTCAAAGCAACATACACTCTGAACACAGCACCTTCCCTCTTAATGGGTGCTTACCAATAACTGGTCTGGCTCCATTCAACACTATGAATCTATGGGTCAAACCAGCATCCTCGTCCCTTTCCTTACATTCTTATTCACACCAAGAGTTAGCAGTTGTTTGGCAAGTCCAAGTTCCTGGAGACAGCCTACTGAGTCATTCAATAAGCTCTTGTCTTCATACATTTGACCTTATGGAATGTATTGTTGGGAACAGGAGGTGATACTTCAGCCTGATCAGTCATCAGGGTAGGAACAATTGCATCTGATTTCCTACACCAGTGATTCCCAACCTGGGGTAAGCGTACCCCGAGGGGTACAAATGAAGACATTTAGAGATACATGAAAAAAAAATTGAACAGTAATGGAAAAAGTACCAAATATAAGCCAGTATTGGAGGATGTCACAACTTGATGCAATTCTTGATTGCCCGTGGCATTGGCGTTCTTGTCCCAAACGTTAAGGGATGAAGGACAAGGGAGTCATAGAGATAAAAAGAAGAATGACATACAAGCCAAATGTCAAGCTGCCATTGGCCCACAAACTTTAAAAAAAGAGTCTTTCTCACATGCATATGCACACAGAGCCTTCTATTCAAGTTGCCGTTATCCTAGCCCTGCCCACACTAGGTGACTTCTCAAGCCTTGTGTGCATGAACTCTTCTCTCCCTCTTCCTTGTGTCCCTCTTCATAAGGAGAGCGCAAGCTTGGTGGAAACATCCATTTCTGCCCCAGTTCTGTCTGAGAGGGCTGAGCAACACCAGTTGCCTCTCCCTGTGCCTCTGGCCAGAAGCAAACGATCCTGACACCACAGAGAGCATCTAGGTGGGTACTGGGGAACAATGAGATAGAGAGTCCTGGGCAGGGTGGCTGGCCTGACAGCCTGTCTTTCCTTGGTGTGGGGACATCTCCTCAGAACTTACAGAAGCTTTCTGATGTTGGTTTTTTTTTCCACCTCTAAGGATGTGGCAGCAGTTGTGTGTATGTGTGTACAGTTTAAGAGTATGGGCTACAAAGAGGTACACAAGTGAAAAAATGGTTGGAAAGCACTGCCCTACAACAATGGGGATTACAGAGATCTTTCAGCTTTGGAACCAAGGAATGCCATCGATGATCACTCAGGCTGCTGCACTGGTCAAGTTAAAAAGGATAACACAGCAAATAATCAAGTGTAGCAAACACCATCATATATGACAAGTAGGTAGGAAACCAATATAAGAAGACAGTAGGGGATTCCAAACATGAAAGGACAAAGCCTACATAGCAAAGGGAGTTACAAAGTTCCAGCCTTCTATAAAGCATAGCATTTTCCCTTTTGAAGTTTCATTCTAGAATTTTGTTTCCTCTATTTCTTTCCACTGTTTCCCTGCTACTTCTTAGGTTTTCAGTAAATCATGACAATGAAAGAGCTGTAGGTTGGATGCGCTACATTTCACTGAGTGTGAAAACTGATGTCCAACCAGGCGGCAAAAAGCCTGCTGGCTGTTTCAGGGTTCAAGTTATTGCTTGGAACAGCACTGTCCTTTACAGCCAGCCATTGGAACTGAAATCCCGACGCAATTCTGTCACTTGTGTCTCACTTAAAGGGAGCAAGGGGGCACGGCAGAATCCTCCACTGTAGCCAAACCATTCCATGGCCTGCTTCAGGCCTGGGATTCCAAACCTTTGAGTTACCTGTGGGTACAGAAAAAAAAGGGGAGTGTCTGAAAATGACCATGTGAACAACAGTGTAGAATAGGTATGTGCAAGCCCCCTTTTGCATGCAAGATCATTCAGTTCTAGGCTTACAGAATCCATGAGCAACTGATGTTTTTCACCATCTAGAATAGCTTTTCCCAGCCTGCCATCTTCCAGATGTGATAAGCTACAATTCCCAACATCCCTAGTCAGCAATAGCATTGGGACAGCTGGTTGGAGATGATGGAGTCGTAATGCAGTACACCTGGAAGGCAGCTGTTGGGGAAGGGTGATCTGTCTCTGGAACTATCTGGGCCACTGTAAACAGAAGGGTATCATGGCTAAATTATTCCTGTTTGATCCTTATGAAACTCAGGCAAGCAAGTAATATTTTACATTATACTGAACCTGAGTATTTTAAGTCAAATTTTCATGGTCTTGAGTAACTAACTCATCCTTTCTTAGATTACATAAGGTCTAGTATGTATAAGATCTAGAATTAGTAAAGACCCTAACCAGCCTAATTTTAAATCAGGCCAATAATCTATGCAACTGGGCCTTGTTCTATTTTAACTGGCAGCTGCTGTCATGCATCTTAGAATTCTGTCTTGTTGGTACTACATGGGATCCTTAAGTTTTGTATACATGACTCAAACATTTGTTCTAGCAGTGATCCTGCTAATAGGAATATACTTAGTCAAACTATTTCCCACTTAGGTCAGCATGTTCTCAAGGCAGAAGGAAATAAGCAATGGAATTACAAGCCCTGGACACTTTCATGTATCTATTGAATGGTACAGAAATTAATCTGCCATATTGATTGATTGATTGCATTTACCTATTGGAGATCATGTTTTTCTCAAGATTTTGAAAACTGCAATGCAAATAAGCAAAGAAAACATGGAACATCAATGTGTATATCCCCAAAATGGTATTAACAGCTTAGAAACTGACATTCACATAATGTCAGGTGTGGGTGGATAGAGGCCAGACAAATCTGTAGACAATAATTAGATGCAATTGCTTGGTTGTGCTGCTGACCTGATATTAAGATGCATGTAACTTCTGGTTCATGGAAGATGGTTTTCCTGAGGGGGAGAGAGGATAGGACTGGAACCTCCAACTATGATCTAGACCCTACACAAGAACATTTATCTTGGGCTGGGGGAGTTCCATGGAAATGCAATCTCTTTCCTAGTTTTGTCTTTCCTCCCTGTAGCTTGGCAATAAAAGTTGTGTGCTCCCTCCCAATCCCATACTTTCTCCAGTCCTCTGGCTCTTACTGCAAGGTTTGGCTCAATGAGCCGATGCTGCAGTTCACGAGCCTCATCCCAGCTTCCAGCGTGACACAGCTGCTCAAGCTGACAGACATGAGTGCCAAGTACATTGGCAAGGGCACAGATTCCCCCAGCAGCACCTGGAGTAGGGAACAGAGTAAACAGAGAAGAGCACCTAGCCAGTGAAACATTCTTCCATACATCATTTCTACTTCATCACCAGCCCCAGAATTCTTTCTCACTCTGCTTCCTCCAAATCAGTGGTGCTTGCTTGGCCTAACAACTTAGAAGAGTTACTTTTTGGACCACAACTCTCAGAGCCTCCAGCCAGCTTATGCAGTGCAGTGAAATAACTTTTCCAGGCTCTGATACCAACTGTTGTGCTCCTCTGTTGCCAGCATCTCAATCCCTGATTTCTAGTTATTCTACTGAAGGTTATGTTACAGGGACCCAAGCTAGGAAATATTTCTAGTATCTGCTTTCAAACTGCTACACCAGCTACCCCACTTTCCCCTGTGCCCCCAAAATATCCAGACACAGTACTGTCCCATTGTGGAAGCAAGGTCCTGCCAGCACCTACCTACAATGTAGCTGGCCAGCAGAAAACCAGCTGATCCTGCCAGTACTTGGAACTCCTCATTCTGGGTCTTGTGGACAAGGAGTCCCAGGCGAGTAATCTGTCAAGAGATGAGTGAGTTGGCATCTTAGTGGGTATTAGAAGTAGCTATTGGCAGTGGTCACTGGACATTCACTAAATGACTACATGTACCAAAAGCATTTGTGAACACAAGGCTGGTATCCTGGAACCACTGATCTGACATTGCCCATCCATGCTTCCTTTTTAATGTATAATGCAGACTTCCCAAAGGTAAATCCTTCCAGATTTTATGCCCCCATGTCCCATAACCTCAAACAACATGGTCCATGGTGAGGAAGAATGGAAGCTTTAGCTTATAACATCTGGAGGGATTAGGGTTAGGGAAGTCTGGTGTAAAGCTTGATAGGCTTTTCTCAGTAATGCAAATTTCCCTGGCACTAAACGAGACAGGTTGTGATTGTTAAATGAAGGATGCCACTCTGCTCAACAGATTCTCTTTTTGTTTCATCACCTGACAAACAGCAGGTAATACCAGTATCAGGGAAGAAGAAAGAGTGGTATGGATAGTCTGCAGAGCTAAGCAGAAAATGGATTAAAATCATATGATCCTTTTGCATTGTAAGTTCTTTATGGCAACACCTGTCTGGGAGCCCCATGCAGCTCAGCTTCTGGGAAAACAGGATAGTATTTTACAGTTCTCTAAAAGAGCCCTGAGAGACCCACTGGCCATACTAGTTAAGAAATCCTAGTTGTAGACTAGAAAAGTAGTTATTTCCAAGATCTGGCAGAGGCTATAGCCAGTTTCCACTCATATGTCTACAGATGGATTCACTGGAATAAAGCAAATGCTTTACTGAAATCCTGCTTTTTATGGCCCTGTTAGAACAAACTGACCCTCATCTGACATTTTGAAAGTGTCAGTGTTTTAAGGGTTAGAGTTTAAGGTCTCAAGAGGTTAAGTATGTGCCTATATATCAGTTCTGAAGGTGACTGGATGCCCATCCAGAATATAACCAACTGCTGAAGCCCACATCTGGCTCAGGGTTCATCTGAACTGGCTCGCACTTAATCATATAATAGGCAGTAGAATGGTACACAGAAAGCTACTTTTAAAAAAAATGCTGCCTAGTACAGTCATATCTTGACAACGAAATCAGAGTGGCATACATTGAGATTATTGCCTTTTATTGTAAGCTGTCAGGTAAATAAAACTGAGAAATGGCTCAGAACTACCTAATGAGCTTCAAGGCAAACCCAAGTATCGCACTGCAGCCAGAAAACATTACTTTCTTGAATTACATCTTTCAGAATCCTCCAGTTATCACACTCATACTAAACCTGAGGATGGGTTATATTTATTGCACGGTCAAATTTGCCAGCTGAAAGCAAGGTCATGCCACATAGGTCCATTGCCAGCACTGCACACATTGTGGTTTCATGAATGCGCTGCATGTACAGCTGTAAAACCTCTACATGGACAAAGCCTCTTTTCTACAGACGTCCATGAATCAAAGACAGAAGCTACACAATATGCACAATGTCAGGGTGGAGCTACTCAGTCTTGCCCTGCTTTCCAACCTGTTTTATTAGAGCTTGAAAACATTACTTTTTTTGGATTGGACCTTCCAGAATCCCGTCCCCTGCAGCAGGGGCAAAGGCCAAGTTGATGGGGAATTCTGGGAGCTGCAGTCCAAAAGACTAATATTTCCAGCTTTAGCTTGACTAAACAGGAAATATAACATCTGCACAGGACATTCAGTGTGAGCTTTATTGCAATGTTTTCTTTATTTCCCTGCCCTTACTTTAAGGTGAACTTTCATGGTTCACCTCATGAAGCACTTTCACTTGGTTCATGAGACCTAATCTAACAGTGTGGGAAATTGTCATCTGTGTGTACTCTCAATATAAAAATTGATTTTCTGGGCTGCAGAAAACTGTTATTTTAAAGTCAATATTTCAACACTCTAGGCAAGGGAAATGCTGGCAGTCCACCAGAGCCTCACATGGAGAACTTAAGAGAACATGAACAAGTTCCTCAAATTCACATTCTCATCAGCATCCCAAAGTGTAATTACAACCTCCTCCCTCAACAATATCATCTTCACTCAGCAGCTCCCAACTTTCACTTACATTTCCACCACTGTCCTTGAGTCCCACAATGTTGGGGTGCTGTGCTAGGGTGAGCACTGCATCAACAGGCAGCTCCAGGCCTGTGTTGGCAGGGACACTATACAGTATCACAGGGATTGGAGAAACATCAGCCACCTGGAAAACCAAAAGCATGAGCATATGGAGAAACAACCTGTCTGCTTAGAATGAGGTTTTCTCCTGCAACAAAATACTCTTCACCAAGCCCTGTTAAAGATGAAGGATTCTTTTTTTCTTAAATTCTTTATTTAAATGATAAGTACAATGTATACACTATAACAGAAAAACAATAAAACATAGCCCATTTCCACACTACACTGTTATAGTGCTATTATTCCACTTTCAACATCCTATGGAATCCTGGGATTTGCAGTTTAGGGAGGGGCCTTTAGAATTCTCAGCGAGAGAGCTCTTTGGCCCCAGTAAACTGCAAACCCCAGAATTCCACAGGATGTTGAAAGTGGAATAATAGCAATATAACAGTGTAGAGCTGAAATGGCCATAATCTAAAGTCTTATTTATCCAGCCTCCTTCTCCTCCCCAGTCATCCAATCATACAAAATGCCTCCCTGTCACTCCTCTTACTTATATATCTTCCTGTATTGAATTGCCTATTTTTGTTAATAAAAATCATGTCTTCCACTGTTCATTTTTCCAAATCTCACTTGATCCATCAGTGGTTTGAATCTGCTGTTGCTTTGATTTGATAAATGGCTTCCATATGGCCTCACATAAATTCTCTCGTATTTTTCCTCTCTCTAAACTTACTTTGTATTTTAATTTTTCTATTTAACCAATTCTATATTGAAAGTTCTTTCATTTTGTCCCATACTTTAACTATCTCCATCCTTGCAGCACATATCAGAAATAGTATAAGGGCTTTATTTGGCAAATTCTCATTCTCATTTTCAAATAGAGAGATAAGAAGGAATACTCCTCTGAACTGGACTTTTTCTGCTATTATTCAGCTTGTCTAAACTGAGACCTCATCCCAAAATTTTTGTATCTTTGGACATAATAGCCTCACACGGTACCAGTCTCCTAACAACAAGGAAGGATGCATATACTTTCTTTAGTGTGGCAGAACCCAGGTAAATGCCAATTGTTCCCTGGATGCTGTGAATCTTGTTTAGCAGAGGTGGAGTTCTAAGGGTCTGCTCTCCCAAACTTAGAGCACCATAGCCTCCTCCAACGCACCTGGACTCCTGAAACTCCACTGGTCACTTCTGGTGTTTTTAAGGCCTACATCAGAGTAGGAAGGGGATTGTGTTTAACTGATAGATCACATGCTTCTGAGGTTTCTGAGGAGCAAGATTTGCAATGGAGAGAGAAAAAAGAATTGGGGGGTTCTGGGAGTTAGGGGGCATCCTGAGGCTACATGTTACCCAGAAGCCACACATTGCTCACTCCTGCTGCATAGAAACCAGAAAAAAGGGGAGGGCAGGTAAGAGAGTGTTATAGATGTGTTAGGCTGGGGTTGCATCAATTTCCCCAATGTACAGAGTACATTAGGAACTGTAGCCCTAATGTGGCTGCCACTACATGCCTTCCAGCATATTTATCTTTTGATGTAATATAACATTTCTTCCCATGAGCTCCAGGAGGTCCATAATGCTCTCATCCTGCCTATTTTATCTTCACAGAAATCCTGTGAAGTAGGTTAAGCTACCAAGAGTGACCAACACAAGGCCACCAAGGGGCTTCCATAACTCAGTGAGAACTTGACTCTAGATCTTGTAGGTCCTAATACAACACTCTAATGATTCACGAATGACTGCCTCAGGCTAAAGAACTAATAATCAAAAGCTCAGTCTTCTTCAAGGGAGAACTAGCTAAATAATGAAGAGGAACAGGACCTTGAAGAAGCAAATCATTTTTATTCATTTTGATTTAAAGAACCATGGCAGACACACGGAGGGAAATGTGTTTGCTGGGATGTTAAACCCTGCAAAAGAATCGTGATGGATATGAACGAACAAAAAGGTAAAAAGATCAGTAATAAGATCAGTAATAAACATTTAAAATTCCAGCTAGTTAGAAGCCAAATATTCTCTTCCTCACTCCCAGATTCCTGTTTTCCCCACTTTAAACTTTCTGATCAATCCCCATTCTTAGAATGAGGAATTTTAAGCTGATCAAGCACTGGGTCCTGTGACAAAGGGTTTTTCTGCACTACATTAACCATTGTACTATGATTCCACTTTAACTACCATGGCTGCCTTCTATGGAATCCTGGGGTTTGTAATCTTGAGAGGGACTAGAGCTCTCCGGCTGAGAATTCTAAATATCCCTCCCTAAACTGCAAATCCCATGATTCCATAGAACAGAACCATGGCAGTTAAAGTGGAATCATAGTATAATAGTTATGTAGTGCAGAAAGGCCAAAACCTTTAAATAACTTGCTGAGAAATTGCAACTGAATCCACAATTAAAAGTATTAATTAGCTGCACTTTTACTTTGTTTGAAATCTGATACAGTCAATATCAATCCACCTGTAACAGCCTGCCCACCACTATTCTTGGCATCAGCTATCCTCCTAAACTGCCTCAGTCCCAGCATTTGCCCACCTTGAGCAGGGAGATGTGCCAACCCCATTCTTCACCTGTGTGTAATGATGGACCAAGGCTGCACTGGTCATTCGTCCCCTGAAGTAGAAAGGAGTTACCACAAGGGCAGCATCAGCACCCCTGTCAGCCATTTGCGCTGTCATCTCAATGGTGCTCTGAGTTGCTAAAAGGAAAAAGGTGAGTGGGAAAAATTTACCTGGGATAAACTGACCTCAGAAAGGTCAACATTTTCTGAGGGCTACGGAAACAAAAGAAGGACCTTCATGCAGACTTTCTAGTATTGGGGTGAGGAACCCCTTTCGTGCTGGAGACTGCACCCAAATTTGGGAAGAATCTGGGGAGACCGGACTAGATGTGATGAGACCCCAAAATACCTCAGGTTTAAGGGAATCCACAGTATTTTCAAAAGATGAAATTAAGTTTTTTAAAAATAAATGTAACATTGCTCTTATAATCTGAGACCTAAGCTGTAGTTTATTTAACTTATACATAAATCCATAACTATCGAGACCATATTCCAGCAGTGAATGGAGATAAGGACATGGGCAAATAACAAGGGTTTTTTTATGCTGCCTTGGCTCCTGCACCATCAGAATGCCAAGTTATAAATAAGATAAAATAATTAAAGAAAGTGGATGGAACCAGATGTAATTTTTCCTATATTCTCACCAAGCATACAAAGGTCAGTTAAGTTCTGTGCATAGCTATTCAGGAGAAAAGCCAGTACAAGAGTTTATGGGCTGCAAAATGCAGCTCAATTCACGTAACAGCTTCCTCAGGTTTAAAAAGCCTTTTATCTTCTATCTTTGATCAGAATTCAGCTAAATAATCTTGCAAGCTAGAGGTTCCCCTGTCTTTGCTGTATCAGCTAGAGACAGAAACAGGAATTCAGAAAGGGTCCAGAGAAATTGAATTTGCATCAGATTGCATTTCCAAGCAAAAAATTCTCCATTAGGGTGTATGGGGTAGCTAGAGGTTGGTGTACTTCAGAGCTTGGAAAGTTATTTAAGAGAAACATGAATACAATGACATGTGAAGTCATCCATAATTGAGCAATGGGAGGATGGTGTTCTGGAATCCAGAATATCTTGCTATCATGGTTCAGTTATGGGTCAGGAACTTTTGTGAGTTCTTCTCCGGGCCATCCATACTACTCACATTCACATCCAGTCCCAGCAAGAAGAAGTTTTGTCCTGGGCATTGTTTGGCGCACACGTCTCACTATTTCCAGACGTTCCTGTTGTGTCAAGTAGGGAGCTTCACCAGTGGAACCCTGCACAACAAAACCTGCCAAAAAATAGTTGCCACTGAGTGCACATTTTGATTTCCATCCCTGCCCATAACCACCAGATGGTACTAGTTCATTCCAAGTATTTATGTATCACTTTCTAGAGTCTCCATAATGACTTATTAGCCCAAACAGCCAAACATAAAATCAAATTAACTTTAGCATAATGTGAAGGTAAAACTGATTAATGAAATTAAGCAGATGCAATTAGCAGGAGACTAGCAGCAGATAGTGAAGAAAGTGGAATCAGCAGCCTAGCAAGAACCTACGTTGGCAATAAGAATTGATGAATAAAGATGTCTTAATCTGGTACCTAAACAATAGTCAAATCATCTCTTAAATCTATTTGAGGAGAGTATTCCCAAACTGCGTACTATCGGTGGAAAGGCCCTCTTTTCCACAACTACAATCCACCTCACTTCAGAAGACGTAGACACTCAGAGAAGGATCTATGGAAATGATCCTTAAAGGATCATAAATATTCCCATGGAATGAAGGAGTCTTTTCTGTACTCTGGTCCCAGGCTGGTTATGGCTTTAAAGCAGGGGTTGGGAATGTACAGTCCTATAGATGTTGCTGGACTGCAACTCCAATAGCTAATGGTGAGCGTGAAGGCTGATGTGACTTGCAATCCAACAATATCTGGAGGACCACATGTTCTTCACCCTTGCTTTGAAGATCAATATCTATATGTTGTGACTGGAAATAAGTAGTGTTCAAGAGATCTTTTTTTAAAACCAACTAATCATTTTCACAACAGCACAGACATTGAAGATACCAGTCTAGCTGCTATACACTGAATCACTGCAAGTTTACAAGTAAGTTTTCAAAAGCAGCTCCACATATAACATGTCACAGTAGCCTAAAGTACTACATGAGTTTAGATCACTGCCACTGGGCTCAGTCACAAAGTCAAAATGACATGAAGTTGTCAATGGGGAAATCATACTCCACAGTATTGTCTCTGGTTGAAATATGGAAGCATTATACCCTTTCCTGCCAGAGCATAACTGGAGTCCTGAAGGGGAAGACAAGGAGGAGAAATATCCATACTGTCCAAGCCCTGGGCAGAGTTGCCATTTTAATTTATAGCTGGGCTCTTGTGTTTTTAGCAGCTGTATGACAAGTAGAATTCAGAAGACAAACAAAACTACAAAAACCATAGCAGGAAAGTATAATTTACTTATTTTCTTTTTTGACATACATGCCTGAGCCAGCTTTAGGTAAGGCAGAGTAGGGTATCAATATGAGATTTTCTATTGGTTAAGGCAGGTTGAGCCCAGCCATTAGGCAGAGTGAGGCAGCTACCTCGGGAAGCAGATGGTATCACAAAAAGACAGTGAATTGTTCTTAATTTATTAGTACTGTATTTTTACCACCAAGAAGCATGAGGTGTGGCTTATGATTTTATTTTTTTTTAATGCAGGGCCAAAGCAGCTTGGTTGGCCTTAGGTACTATGTCTTATGGTTTGGAAGGAACAATTTATTGCTCCTTCACAGATAGCAAAATGTCCCAGGCTAGCCATGGTAGCGCAACTTTATTGGGGGTGGGGGAAGAGGAAAAAATTATCAAGTAACTCTACTTTCTCCTCCACTTCTATCTCCCACAGGGTTTCAAAGTCCAAGCAAGCAGCCATGTGTGTCCTTGAAGAGAGAGTAATAGTTACTAACCCTCTTCCTACATTCCTGAAACAGGTCCAGGAACTGCAAGGACCAATCAATGGAAGCAGCTTCCTTTTACTTTCCCATGATTTGTGATAAGTAACTTAAGTTCTAAGTACTAGGAGAAAGAAAAAAGCTAGCTGTGAAGAATGTTCAACCATGATGTATGTATATGTCTTCTCTCTCCAATATGGAGAGGCATTTCATTTACTAACCAAAGAGTTGTTTGTTTTTCCTGTGCCTTTAATAGCTTTATGGCAAAAATTAGAAGGGGAGATCTGTGTTAGTCAATAGCTCTTAAAGGCATGGGGCTACACTGGAAGCTGTCCTGGGCTGAAGAGTGGCCCATCTAGCCCACTCCTGTGTATATAAACTGGCAATGGCTTATCTAGGATTTTAGAGAGTTTCTCCGGGCTACCTGAAGCTACCAGGGATTGAACCTGCCAGCATCTGCATGTACAGCATGAGATCCACCATGAAGCCAGGGCTGTTGTAGTGGTGGTGGGGAATATAAGGAGACTTATGGATTGCACAAAGACTTATACAAAGACCGGCCCCTCCCGAAACTGCAAACCCCAGGATTCCATAGGAGGTTGAAAGTGGAATCATCGCGCTATAAGAGCGTTGTGCGGAAACGCCCCCCCCCCGAGTCAGCGATCCTTAAAGGGCAACAAACGGGGACCCATCTCTCTCCAAAAGGAGCCTGGGGACAGCTGAGTTTGGAAAAGTTGGGGAACTGTTGGGATGTGTTTTTTTTTTCCTTTTGGAGTTCAGCTCCCAGAATCTCCCAGGCAGAGCGGCCAGTGGAGTTGTGTGGTCCAGACAGTAAATTTTTCGACCCTGCGGCTGAGCAGAACACGGAGTTCAGCCCTCAAATCCCGGCCCTGCATTTTTGTCTGTCGCGCCACTTTGGACAGCCCCTCGGAAGTCTCTCTCGCCTACGGCGCCTCTCTGCATCTCACCTCGGAAGGGAATCCTTTCGTAGAGGCGCAGGTTCTCCTCCAGCCGGGTGAAATCGACTTCTCCTTGCGGCGTGAAGGGAGTAGCCAGGGGCGGGTAGACGCCCCGCAGGTCCAGGCGCCGGGGAGGCGCTGCGGCCGCCGGAGAGGCGAGCCCCCTCTGAGCGCCCTGCGCCCGAAGCCCCGCGGGGCGCCAGCCGGGGCCTCTGCGCCAAAGCAGGGGCAGGGGCCGCGGGGCTACGAGTGCCCTCGCCATGGCCGTCCGCTGCTCGGGCCGCTCGGTCGGTAAGGAGAGACCGAGTCCGGCCCACCGAGCGAAGGTCGAAGTAGCTCGGACTGAGGAGGAGGAGGAGGAGGAGGAGAGCGGCGGAATCCTGCTCTGTGTTTCTCGCCCTCTCCGCTGCATGTGACCCACGGGGGCAGCTCCCTAGTCGCAACTAACCTCATCCTGTCTCCCCTTGTCCCACGTTTCTGGCCCCTTCATTGCTTGAGGCACTTCTCACGTGTATATATATATATATATATATATGCACTCATGCACACATACACCCTCCCCCCAAGACCCTTTTTTGGAGCTCCTTCCATTTAGGTGTTGGTGGTGGTTATATTGCAAATTGATCTTGTCGACAAATTTCAATACGGGATCCATCATGCCCGCTAAGAAATATACTTTGTCCCTCCTACACTTTTCCCTATTTTTTGCTGGTGCCAGTGCAAGAATATAGCAGCGTTCATATTGTTATGGTGAGTTCCCCTTGTCCCATAGCAGCTCAATCTTATGCAGCTGTATAGTGGAGTTTACTTGTAGATTAAAATGTGCGGAGGTTGAGCCTTTGCAGCCTTTAAAGCAAAGATGAGCAGGCTTTTCAGATGTTATTGGACTGCAACACCCATTATCCCAGCCTAAGTTGGCTAAGGCTGGTGGGACCAACAACTTCTGGAGGAGCACGAGTTGTCTTTTAAGAACATTTATTTCTGAAGACGCCCTTCTCAGATTTAAAGCATTCTTTTTGAAGGCTTTTGTCTTACTTAAGCTCTGAAAAAAAATCTGAGCAAGTAAGCCAGTGTGCCATAGATGTACCTTGCAATATGAAATTAAAGAAGGAAGATTGAAGCCTACTTCACAGAGGAAACCCAAGGAGGGTTGAATGAGCATTGTGTAGAACTCCACGTTGGCAGGCCATTAGGGGAAGAATTAAAAATACTGTGAAAATATCACTGTCACATTGGTCATTACAAGTCTTTGCTTTGACTTGTGACTTTGGATACTGTGTACAGTTCTGGTCACTGCATCTCAGAAAGGATGTTATAGATCTGGAAAGAGGCAACCAAAGCCAAGAGCATGGAGCAATTCCTTTATGAGGAAAGGTGACAGTGTTTGAGGCTGTTTAGTGTGGGAAAAGTGAAATGTGATAGGAATATGTAACATTATGCCTAGTGTGGAGAACATGGAGTCATCCCATGACACTGAATGAAGAGAGACTGAAGAGGAGCATAAGAGCAGCATGATGCTATTACCCTCATGTCTTGCTTGTAGGCTTCCCATAGGCACCTAGCTGACTCCTATGGGAACAGAATGCTGGACCAGACAGGCTTCTGATACGACATAGCACTACACTTGTGTTCTTACGGCATGTACCACATAGTGTTTTAAAATTCTGTCGAGTGAATGGAATTACTGCATGTTGAATAGCGGATCAGCCTTCTGTTTTGGTGATCTAGTTCAACAGTTGCTGAGCTGTCCACCCAGATCCTCCGTAAGTTGGTTGTGAATTGAAATATGCTTTATGTCCTACTAGTGTATATACCCAGTGTTCCCTGAGATTTTAGTTTCTCATAGGTAATACTTGTTAGGAAGATTTGAGATCCTGTGTCTCTAATTCCCCAAACTGTCTTGTCTAGTACCTGTAACTTTCCCCCTTATTCCCCAATCCAATCTGTATTCATAATTATTAACATATACAGGTTGGATTCCTGAGGGAATACAATTTCTCCTCCTTGCTGCTAGGCCTCATCTCCATAGCAACCGGCCTATTCAAGACAAACGCAGTTGACTGAGGCTCAAGAGCTCTCTGGCTGAGAATTCTAAAGGCCCTTCCCTAAACTGTAAACCCCAGGATTCCATAGAATCTTCTTAGGCAGCCAATCATATGAGGTCTTCACCTGACACAGCCAATCATATGAGGTTTTCACAGACAAACAAACTTTGACTTTTATATACTAGACTAGTGTATTTACCTGGCGTTGCCTGGAATTTTATTTTCGTCTTAAGAACTCACCAAACTAACTTGTCCAGTACCTCTAACTTTTACCCATATTTCCTAATGCAATCTGTATTCCAGTTATTTATATTCCATTTGGGTCCCTGAGCGAATACACTGTCCTCCTCCTTGCTGCTAGGCCTCATTTTCATAGCAACTGGCCTATTCCAGTACCTGTAACTTACCTCCATATTCCCCAATCCAATCTTGTTCAGAGTTGTTAACATAACAGATGTTTGGTTTCTGAGGGAATACGCTGGCCTCCTTTTCCTTGCTGGTAGGCCTCGTCTCCATAGCAACTGGCTTGAGCTCTCTGGCTAAGAATTCTAAAGGCCCTTCTCCAAACTACCAACCCCAGGATTCCATAGAATCTTCACAGCCAGCCAATCTTATGAGATCTGCTCCTGCCTGACACAAGACAAACTCACATAATTTGACTTTTATATAGTAGTAATCTTCCAAAACAGATATAATCCTTCACATACTACTTTGTCATAAACAACTTGAGGAGAAGGTCTAGAGAGCAAATTAATTATTGCCATCTTGGAGTCTGACGTGCTTCAGTTGGTTCTCTTACTCTTTGTTCTTGGAATGGCTTTCACTCTGTAGACAGAGTTAACCTGTGATCACTGGATTGCAGATCTCATCACTTTTGTGCAGATGGAAGTCCCACCCACTTGGAGGTCAGGAACTTCGTTGCTCCTCAAGCTGTGAACTATCACAGGGAAAGATACTTTCTTGTTTTGGAATCTCTAGGTGGTTTCTTGAGTCTTTGTCCCTGCAAATATCGGATTAGTGTTCTGCAGATAATTTAGCATATCTGGAACTATTTAGCTTCATGAACAGAAGTTTGAAAAATATGTTTTGGGATTACAAGTCTCACTGGCCATAGAGGCTGGGGGATTCTGGGAACTGTAATGCAAAAGGTTATTTATCCAAGCTCTGATCATTAAGCTATCTGAATTTTATGCAATTGAGGCACATGAGCATTACCTGAGATTCACCTTTGACTCTGTGTGTATAGGATAGGTTTGCCTTAGGGTTTCCATAAGTCAGAAATGATTGGAAGGCACATAGCAACAGCAGTATAAGATTAGTACTTGGTATAGTGGACAAGGCTCCTATATCTTTAACAGCTGTGTGACAGACAGAAATTTCATATGTACAATTGCCAAGAGGAAAGAGCCAATTTTTTCTCACTGTGCAGCTGTTAAAGACACAGGGGAAACATTGTGGCTACACAAGGAAGACACTAGGTAGCGGATAGACTTTCAAATGATATTTCCTTTGCTTATTTTTTTATTGGGTTTTAATGCCACAGCTTCTTTCAGTCCAGAACCATTCCTGCTTGGAGTTCTATCTGCCTTCCCTGTCTTCTTTCCATTTGTGCCTTATGCTGGCACTTCTGTTGTATTTGGCTCCCCCTTCTCCAGCACTTCTCGTGTGTCCGTCTGCCATAGTTGCACAAGATCTGTTGGACTCTTGCCAGCCTGTGGCAGGAGAGGCAGAATGAAGAAAGATCAGTGTCCTCATACCATTGAACTGCAGTTTCTAACAAATCAACAATATAAAAGTGACACTGGGGAGCTTCCCTATATCAGAACCTGTGCATGACTTCTGAAGTGTCAATGAGGCAGCACTGGCAAGAGAAATCATGCTTTTGCTAACACAGAGCTTAGGAAAAAATTGGGACTGCAGCTCCCAGACTACCCCAGTCAAGACGGTCTCTCAAGTAGGCTGAGAATTCCCCCTAATCTGCAACAGTATTGGATAACAATCTAAATATTCAGGCCACAAAGTGGTAAGTCTCACCAGGTTTTTGGCCATCATATCTGCCCCATGCAGAATCAGCATCTTAATGATCTTGTAGCGATTTAGGCGGACGGCATCATGGAGGGCACTCTCCCCCTCCTGCAACAGACATGACAGCACCATTGGCTGTAGGGCAAAGACACAAGGCAGCAGACTCTGTATACAGCCCATGATGTTGATGCAAGACAGGAAATATGATACTGGTCATCTAAGCGCAAACTTGTTCAGATCTTTTTCAAGGGGGTGTGTGTGTGAAAACAGTCTGGATGTATAGAATAGAACTTTATGGGCAGAGATCAAGTGGAATGCTAAAAGCAGTCAACGTTAGCAAATGCCACCAAAGGATGAATCAGACGAGCAGAACAGAGTCTTTCTGCATGTTGTTGTTTACCGTACGTTGCATTTTACAAGTAAAATAACAACAAAAGAGTTCCCTGCCCTCAGTCTAATTAAGACATGAAACAAAAGGAAAAGGGGATGGCAGAGTAGCAGGGCATGTCATTGATTTCTCATCTTTAAGGTTAGAAGCATTAGCTTCAGGAGTTATGGAAAGGATGGGGAATGTGTTGTCTTCCTGATATTATTAGACTGTGGCTTCCATCATCCTTTAGCTTTGGCTATGTTGGCTACAACAGATGAGAGCTGCAGTTTTGTTGACCTATGGAGAGCCACACATACCCTATTTACCAATTGTCGAACGTAAATAGCAGCTTGTGCATCTCTGGCTAGAAATTACTAAGGAAACATTGCTGGAAGGAGCTGGAAATGAGGACCATTGAGTCCTTCATTAAAAAGGAAGTATTAGGACTAAGATTCCAGAAACTGGAGTCAGTAAAACACTAAGATGGCATAGTGGTTAGAATGTTGTGGTGGTGTGGGAGATCCATCCTGTTAGAATGATTCAGACACAGATGCGTGGAGGCTGTTTGTTGTCTCTCACTGCTGTAGAGAGTGTAAGAGGCAATCTTCCCCTGGGGCTGAAAAATAGGACTCTAGACAATCCAAACTCTAGCTCTGTAACAGGAAAGGCTGTAGTATTTCCATCGTGTGGTTTCTTGATGAAGACATTACCTGCCAGTGGGGTAAACTTAGAAGGGAACTACAATTTGGCAAGATTGAAAGAAATTGCTTTTTGATGGAAGATGTTCATAGCTGGGCCTGTAATTTGAATACTGTTGTGGGGGCTTTCCTTGCTGACCCTGTAGCATTCACTCCTGTGATTTCAAAGTATATTCTACGTAGTCTTGTCTCCCAGGACTATTGCCTTCTTTGGACAGAAACATGATGTGAATCTTCCTAGCACATCTCTCAACTTGGGATGTCGTTGGTGCCATTAAAGCTGCTCAGTAAGCCCTTCAGCCAGTGAGATGCAGCTTAACCTGTCACTGGACCTGGAAAGCATCAGTCCACTTTCACTGGTTACACTGACATTTTTTCCACATGAATTAATCTCTCACTGGGGTTGCTCTAGGATTTGTTTGATTTAAGGACTGGTTGTCAAAGCTAAAGTGGTATACTTAGAATTTAAAATAGTTAAGGAGTATAAATATAATGAGCAACAAATTTAATAGTAGTTTTAAGTAATGACTTTAAGTTAAGCACATGTATATAAATAGGAGTTATTTGCAACAAGGGTGGGAACCACTTTTAATTAGTTGTAGTCCTTTTTTCTTCTGTTTAGTTGAGTTGAGTTAACTTTGTTAACTTAGTTTAAACACGTTGTATGTGTTTTTGTTTAATAATTGTGATGATGTATGTAATTCTTAGCTTAATTATGTCTCTTTTCTTCTTTTTCTTAGATATATTATTTTGATTGGTATGTGTGTTTTTTGTGCCTATTTTTATTTATTTATTTTTTAAGTCTTAATAAAAAAGGCTAAAGTGGTATAGTGGTTAGAAATGGGCTGGCTCTTGGGAGATCAATGTTGTAATCCTCATTGAGCTATGAAGTTCACTGGAAAATGTTAAGCTATTCTCTTTTTTCTCTCAGTTTTTTCTCTCAGACTGACATGATTGTTGTGAGAATAAAAGTGGAATGGGAGAGAGCCATGTACCCTCCCCTGAGCTCACTGGAGGAAAGGCAACATATAAAATAATAAATAAATAAGAGATAAAGCTTTTAAAATTCAACATTACCATGCCACCATATCCAATGAATCATTTCCTTCACTTTGCTTCATTTTTATGTGCATGTGCCCCTCTTTGTGGGCAGAGTTTCATCTTCTGCATATTATGTCTTGCATTGATATCTTGCCCTTGCTCCAAGAAGCTCAGAGCAGTATGATTCTTACATAGTCCTATGTGTGTGTTGTCACCCCCCTCACAGCACTAGAGTGAAATGAGCTGCCTGTGCTGCAGCAAACAGATAAACAACCACAAATGGCATCTCTTACCCGGTCGCGGGAATTGACGTCTACCCCATTGTTTATCAGGTGCTCCACAATGTCAGCCATGCCAGTCCGAGTGGCCACATGTAGAGGGGTACTAAGCAGCTAAATTTGAGCAGGTGGCAAATAAACATGAAGATGGGAGTGAAAAAAGAGGCATGTAATTGCACATTAGTTCCAGCAGCATCCCCCCTTGCTATGTGCTTTGTCCCCAAGAATTTTTTCCCAGAACCAGAGCTTGGAAAGGTTACTTTTTGGTACTATGTAAAGTAGATGGGAATTATGGTGCAAAAAAGTAACTTTTCCAAGCTTTATCCAGAACAGCACATCTTCCAGTCCACCCATCACAAGTGTCCCCAAGTCTCCAAAAATGTTTCTTCCCACTCATTTCACACAAATGCCCTTTGAATATAGCTCATCAATCTTTCTTCTCCATTAACTGTCCATCTTAGTTTCTCTAACAGTGCACCAAATCTTGAATCCCACACTGCTCAGCTCACCTTGTCCTTCACATTGAGATTAGCTCCTTTTTCCTGCAACAGCTTCACCACTTCCAAATGTCCACCACGGCAGGCCCAGTGCATAGCTGTGGAGTCAAGCTGTGAGAAAGCAGGATGCATCATCAGGTGGAAAGAACATCTTCACCCTGCCCCTAGTTTCATCCCCATCCCTCTTTGGGATCGCCCTTTTCAGTTCCATGCAGCTGCCCCCGCCCCAGCCAGTCTCTAATAAACCTAACAGGAAAGTCCCAAGCCAGTGATGTATTTGGAGCACCACCTAAATCCATCCCTTCTGCCATAGAGAGGAAAGAGATGGCAGTGGAATAGGAGATGAAAGATATGGGCATTATGGTGTCAAGAGTAGGTATAAATAATAGAATGATGTAATGAGGGGTGTCTTACTCGATCTCTGAAGTCAACAGTGGCACCTCGGGCCAAGAGCTTCTCTGCAATCTCCACATGCCCTTCAAGTGAGGTACGGTGCAAAGCTGTCCGATGGAACTAAATGTGAGAAAGAATGACAGTCTTCAGTAATAGAGTGGTGCAAAGCCCTACAAAAGATGACTGCTTCTCCATTACAGAGTATCTCTGCCTGCTCCCTTTTTGTGTTTTTGTAAAGTCCAAACTTTCCCTAGCTGTCCACAAACAGTCCAGTGCTTATTAACATTTGCTGATCTAAGCACATCTGTGCCACTGCTTTCATTTCAGGCACAGCTGTGGAGAAGTTCCAAGTTCCCAACTCTCTGGACTTCACTGGGTTGTGCCCAAGAACAATTGAGGAGAATTGTGACCCTGTCTTATCTCTATGTCATATGTTATGTCACTTTTTAACTGAGTATGATGAGACATACAATGATTCAAAGCTTTTAAGTTCCAGAGGTTTTCCAAGAGGTCATCTGCCTGGTCTTCTTTGTTTTTATATTTTTATAAAGCGTCTCTTACTAGAAAGAAAGAAATGCTATTTTCTCCAGTTCCAAACAACCCATCCCAATACTGAGTGTGTCTCAAAAGTATATTGGACTGTGGTTCCCATTAGCCCCAGCCAGTATGGCCTGCCTATTTACTTACGTATTCATTTGTTTAAATATTTATATCCTGCTCTGCATCATGAGATCTCAGAGTGGTGTACAAGTAAAATCAATTTAAGCTATTACCTTAGAAACAATAAAAAAAATTAAACAGATTAAAAGCAAATTGAACAATTTTGCAAGTTAAAAACAGGTGTAAAACATTAAAACAGTTTAAAACTAACAGTCTTTAAACTAAGACATGGTCCCAAAGGTCCCAAAGACTTTAATACATAGTTTTATTTTTACTTGGTGTGAAAGTGAAGCAAGGATTGGAGCCAATTGGGAGAGGGCGTTCCACAAGTGAGGCACCAGACTCAGGAAGGTCCTGTCTCATGTCTTTCCACAACAATATTGTCCCAACTGGTGGGACAAAGGGCAGAGCTCCCTAGCAGACCTCAATCTTTGGGTAGGTGTATACAGGTAGAAATGTTATTGGACTGCAGCTCTCCAATATCCCTCATCATTGGCTATGCTGGCTAGAGCTACTGGGAGCTGCAGTGAAAGAACACTTGGAAGATTGCAATTTGACCATTAGGTTTTCCAGTATTCAACCACCTCATGTCATCTGCATAGTACATTAATGTATGCATTCACAGAGGCAGGACTGACTGCTATTCAGAGTTCTGCTCTTTGAATACTAAAGATATCCTTTGCTTCCTGCTGCCCAAATTTTACATTGTTCTCTAGCAGAAGTACTCCCCTGACTGTGGAGACATAACCATGACCAGTGAACCAGCATTCAAATTCAGCCTCTTATCATCCTGTTGTATGTTGGACTATAAACTCCATCATCCCTGGCTAGCATGACAGCTGTCAGTGTTGGCTAGGCAGGATAGGCACCGTCGCCTAGTACATCTGGCGGCTGGTGGGTTGGGGGCAACTGGTAACTTCATGGAAATGGGAGCATCAGCATGGGAAAGCACTGTCCTTTTGGTGTTACCTCATCACAGGTATCTGGGGAGCCACCATCTGCCAGGAACTTCTCCACCACGTGCAGCTTGCCCTGCACAACAGCTTTCAAGAAGTCCTCTTCTGCCACAGGGCCAGTCTATACAGAAGGATTGATATTTCAGTGGTTGTTGTAAAAACTCAAGAACCATGGCAGAAAATTTTGAATGTTCTACAAGAAGATCACCTCTTGAAGCAGAGCTGAGCTAGTCCTGATTCTCCATTCAGGCAAGCCATTTGTTACAAGAGAGAGTGTGTACATTCAGAGAGGCCTTCAACCTCTGAGAAGGTACTAGTCAAGGAGTAAGAATTGCATGGCACTCCAGATGTTGGACTGCAACTCATAGTCATCATAACCAGCATAGCCATTAGTGAGGAATGAGGAGTTGCTGTTCAACAACATCTGAAGAGACACGCATTTCCCATCCATCTGCTGGTCCTTCCTTTTGCTTCTCAGGGTGATGCCCCATGTTGGGCTCTGCTACTAGTTTCTCCAGGACTCCCTTAACATGCTCCCCCTTTAGAATTCCTCTTACTATTTCCTCTGGTTCAGGCTCTGGTTTCTTCTCCTCCTTCTTCTTTCTGGGTTTTTTACGTAGTTCAAAGAGGTAGTGGGTGCCACCAACTTCAACGATCTCCCGCCGTAGGTCCACAGAACTCTTCCGCACCCTTTCATGTCCCTGTAAGAAGAGGCAAGAGATTTTTACTGAACTCGTAGTTATAATTTCCAGAAAGGCAGCTTTGCAAGAAAAACGACAGAGACCTTTACAGCACCTTAAAGGCTAGCAGGCTTATGGTAACTTGAACTTTCACAAACCAGAGTCCATTTCACTGAATGCAAGAAGTGTTATCCTAAATTTGCAGACACATATATACAAGGCTGGAAGGTAGTCTCCTCTAGTCTGATTCCAGATATGTTGGAGAGCACGTCCCACAATCCCAGGCAGTATGGCCATTCTGCCTGGGGATTATGGGGGCTGTAGTTCAGGACATCTGGAGGACACCAGGTTCAGGAAGACTGGTGTTTTGTTCTTAATCACCATTAAGTTGACTTCAACTTCCTATGAATTAGTGACTTCCCAGCCACCTAATCATCAAATAGTCCTAATCAGGCAAACCCAGGGCTATGGCTTTCTTGATTAAGTCTATCCACCAGTAATGAGGTGTTCCTCTTTTCCCACTGCCTTCTGCCTTGAAAAGCATTCTTGTCTTTTTGAGTGAGCCATGTCTTCTCATGATGCACCCTCCATGGCACAACTTTTCTGTGGTGGTGGTGGGGGATTGTGTACTGTGAGGCAAGAAACTATGCTGATTGTAGCAGTGCTGCTGGTAGGGTCTCCCATGTCAGCCAGCCTTTTGCTGAGGAGCCAGCCTAAACATGCCAAACAGCTACTGCACAGCAGCAGAAGTGATGGAGGATCTCTCAAAGACAACGGCAGTGCAACCTCAGCTAACGCTTTTTAGTATTGTGGAGAAGAAACCAATGGCAAACTACTCCTGAAGTCTTCTACCTGAAAGTCCTATGATTAAGAAGTGATGTTAGAAGGAAATGAAATGCAACAAAAAAAAAACAACCCACCGTGAAAATGACATTGTATGCAAAATACTAACATGGGGGGAGCTGCCTCTTCCTTCTCATGTTCTCTGAAAAACACCCCACCATTACTCTTTTGGTTTCTTGTCCTGAGTAAGGACTTTCGAATTAAAGGCCTTATGTTGCCTTTGTTTGCTCTCCACTTTCAAACTGGTACTGAGAGTCCTGCTGACTCAGTTTGGCATCTCCTCTTTCACTCTGGAAGAGAGCAATCTTATTTGCATGCTTCATTGGAAGACTGCAGAAGAGAAAAGAAGGGGGATGAGAGGGAATGTTGTAAAACTTCAAACAAAATTTCCTACAGGGTAAGGAACAAACAAAGGGGAGCCACAGAAGCAGAGCTCTGTTTGTTTGGAGCTTAGCAGCAACCTACCTAGAGACCTCTGGGCTCAGTCCTTGAACTTATTTTCAGTGCCGTGGCTCAGACTTGGAAAAAGTCGAGAAGGAATATTTCTGAGCATATGCAGAGTGTATATCTCTTCCTGTGTTGGCCATGCAGCAAAATACAACAAAATAACAAAATCCACAAAAGAGTGGCACTTTTATTGGCCAACCAAAATACAGAAAATACACCATGCAAGCCTTCCAAAGCTCTGTTGGCTTCTTCAGCATTCAATGTTAAAAATCATACAGGAGAAGAAAAGTGATTGTGTTAGACTCACAGGCCTACATTTTTTAAAATTTTATTTAAAAACAATAAAACAAGACAACATAACATTCATCTGAGCTTATCAAAAAAAATCACTCAATTAATCTACATACATACCTGATATACATTCTATTATTGTAATCACATTCTTCAATCATCCATGACTTCGCCCCGAGTAAGAGATATTAATAAATCCAAAGGAATAAGTTCAATGTGTCTGTCTATTACATTTTATATATTTTGTCTTAAATGTTACTTCTGCTGTCAGTTAAGGTGGTCTAGAAGGAGATCAAAGGAGGCAGAAGCCACTCCCCATCTTGGCCATGTGGAAGGGCAATAAAAGACAGGTGAGAAAATTTCAACTCCATTAGCAACAGAAAAGTGACTTCCCTGCAGATCTAGACTGTCTGTATCTTGTGCAAAGCTAAGGCAGAAGACATTGAATTTTTCAAAAACTTCCTGTACTGTGCTAGCTGGAGAAACTTAAACTGATACAGCACCTAAAAGTTTTTCCAGATGTAACAGCACAGGGATTTCTTGAGAAAATCCCATCAGACCATGTTAACTGACAACAGAATAACATCTGAGACAAAATGTAGGCCTGTTGTTCTAACATCTTCATATACAACATAACCTGTGAAATACCAAACTACACACACCCTGAGCCAGTGTTATAAACCCATAAATCTATGTTGCTGCCTGTTTTGAAATTCCACAAAGGTTGGAGAGAGAGTGGGGGGAGTGTCAAAGCATCTGGCAGGCGGCAGTATGTGGCCGGTTGCCTGACTTCAGTTTGATAGGTCACAGTTCATGCAAGGCTGGTGCATAGATTTTTGCTGTCTTTTATTGGTACAAATACTATGTTTGGATGTTAAAAGTTCCAGTTCCAGAATCATTAAAGCATAGAACCACACAAAAGAAGCCAGGGATGGGAGGCTGGAGTCTGCTATTATTTTAAAAGTGTCCAAATCAGCAGGTGCTAGAATGAGGGACATAATATCTAAGTGACATCAACTACAGTCCTCGGTGCCTGGGCTTGGTTGTAGAATAGTGGATATCCAAAGAGATGTCCAAAAGTGGAAATTCTTCATTCAGGAGTAAACTATATCTGTAGAATAAGATACTGTGCGAGAAGGACAAATATTACAGGGACAAAACTCAAAATGATGTGCCATTCTTGAACAGTTGTCCCAATTTTGAGGAAACTGAGGTAATAGTGGTAGATGACCAAAGACAAAACTGCTTGATGTTTGAAACAAGTGGATTCGGGGTGTCTTGTACTTAGGTGAGCATTGGTGGAACAATCATACGGGAGGATCGGAGAGCAGTAGAGCAGTTTATAAGCTTGGCCACTAGAGGGCAGAAAAAGTATTTGCCTAACTTGAAGGCGTGCGCACATGTGGTTTGGAGTGCAGAAGAGTGTGCTGGCACTGACTGACCAGAGATTACCTGGTGCTATTTTTATTCCACCTTTCATCCAAGGAGTTAGAGGTATGATTCTTCCCTTCCATCTTACCCTTACAACAGGCCCAATGAGGGAGGTTGTGCTGAGCATGTGTTACTAGCACAGAGTTACCCAGTTGCTGAACCTGTCTCTCACCAACCCCTAATCCTTTATGTTAACCACTAAATCACACTGGCTGTGTATTGATCCGCTCCTGTCAGTGTCTAATGAGGCAGTGGACAGGCTGCTGGCATTAAATTACTGATAATATTGTGGAAGAAAAATCAGGGTGCTTAGAACAGATGCTTGTGCCAATGAATATGTTCTGAATGCCACCCCAAGGGCTGTGGGCCCACCACCAGTAAGATGCATATGTTTGACCGAATAGAATGTAGGAGCCATGAGGTGGGAGTGGGGACCTAGCCCAGCTGTTCTTACCTTTAGTCCTTCAATACCTTTGTGGGTGGGTCCATGCCTCTTCTCATCCTCCAGAAGTGGGGTGTCCATCCGTGCCACTTCTGGTGGGTTTGCACTTGCATGGGAGGAGGCGCGGTGTTTCTGGGTGAAACAAATGGGAAATGGTAAAATACTAAATACTCATGTGCCCAGCCTCTTTCTTTTTTCTTTCCTTGGTTATAGGAAGAGGCAGAATGGGATGTTTCTTTCCCCATGTACAGTGGGCGCTCCACATTTGCTAGGGTTAGGGGCACAGGACCACCACAAAAATGAAAAAACTGCAAATATCAAAATTTGCAAATTTTGCAAGTGGGTAGAAGGGGCACCAAACCAGGTCAGAGAAAGGAGAGGGAAAGATGGTTGGTCAGCTTGGTGGCCTCATGCATCTTGCCTTGCCGATCTCGTCCCTTGGGTGTATAGGGCGCATTGGGAGAGGGTTTGTGGAGCTGAGAACTCTAGCTTGGCCAGGCAGGGGTGGTGAGGAGGAGGACTAGAGGCAGGCTTTTAAAGGGCTGTGTGGCTTGATTCAAGCTGCCAAGAAGCAAGATTGCCCCAGAAAAGAAGTACCGGTCCTTGAGTTGAGGGAGGCAGGGATTGAAGAAACTCACAAATAATCAAATCTGTGAAAGTCAAACCCACAAATGTGGAGGGCTGATTGTACTCAGAATACCAGCCTGTTCTCTCTGTCTAGCATAAGGCAAGTGCTAATCAAATTCAGGTAGCTTTACTAGGTTCAGGTAGTTTTACCAAGTTTAGTTTGATACTTATTCTCTTCTTCATGTTTTTTTAAATGTTTTTTTAAATTGCCTACTGTATCCATGTTTTGGGTTGGGTTTTTTTAGGTACAGCTGTACCAGCCTTAGACATTCCATACATAGCACAAGAATGAAAGACAAACGAAAATTCAAGATACTAAGAGAAGATACTAAGATACTCTTCTGTTCATTTCTATTTTTAAAGTTACAAAGAAAAAAAGTTGGAGGCTAGAAATTGGCTTCTTTGAACTCTGTCACCTCAAAATAACAGATAACTACCCACAGGTCTCCTAAAGTAGCCCTCTTTTTTGCTTGATAGGAATATTGAATCACATTTAGAAAATTCTTCTCACTTTAGGAAAATTACTTCTTTTTTTTTTACTACAGCTCCCAGAACATAATAATCATTCCCAGTAGCCATGCTGGCTGTGGATTCTAGAAGTTGTCACCAAAATAATTCATGTGCCCAAGTGCTGACATTTTCCATGGGTAAAAATCTCCTGTCCCTGGAGTTCCAGTCATCTTCCAGGCCACATCTAGTATAGGTTGGGCTAACTCCTATCCCCAAAACCAGCCTCATTTGAGTCCCAGAGACTTACCTGCTGTTCCTCCTCCAAAGCCAGCTTCTGATCAATCAGTTCTGTTGCCCATTTCACCCCCTGGTCCACATCCATCTTTGTCTTGTCTGAGCGGTGAGAGTTCCCCAGTCACTTTCCAAATCCTGGCTTCTCAATTTTTCATGCACTGGGTCTCTTCCTTTCCTTTTGGAGTTGCTGCTATATAGACTTAATGTGCGTCCTGCCCCAAATGACAACAGTACTCTCCTCTCACCCCACTGGCACCTTTGTTATGAGCTCAGCCTGTCACATTCACTCCTTGTCCAACTTGTCCCAGGTCACTTTCCTAAAGTGACCCATTAACAGATGCCTCCTCCCAATAGGGAAGCACACACAAAGCTTCCCACTACTCCCCTGGGAGATGGGATGTTGGCAGAAGCTCATTTGTTCCATATAGGCTTATGTCCGTGTCTTGGTCAGGCTGGGGACAGGAATTGTATGGCTCTGTGCCCAGCTGCAAGTCTCCAAAGTTGTCCTGTGAGTCATTGGCACTCTTGGTAGATTTGTCAGTCATACAAACATCTTAGACACTCCACAGCATAGCTTGAAAAATTTACTTCTTTTGGACTATAAAAAAAAGGATGGCAAGCGGCCATGCTGACTGGATAATTCTGAGGATTGTAACAAAACAAATTTTCCAAGCTATTCTCCATGAGCACCTACTTCAAAGAGGCAGTGCCAGCACAATCCTGCCAGGGTTCACCTAAGACTTTTTTTGCATAAAGCAAAAGACAAGATGACAATCCCCTCTCATTCCAAGCAGAGAAGGTGACCAGACTGACTGCTGAATCATGAATACTGGAGAGAGAACAGTGCCTTCCACTCCAGCTGTGGTCAACAAACCAGTTTAGGCAGCATTTGCCAGGTCATGTGGTGTGCACAACTCCATCCTTCAACATCTTGCCACCACTCCCATGCCTCCTGGTGTCACGCTATCTAAGGCAGCTGCCTCAGATCTTCCTCATGATAGGGCCAGGCCCTAGAAAGATGCTAATTACAGTTTCACAAATAAGGATCTGTTTAGAGCTGTAGCATCTGAAATAAAAACATTACTTTATGCTCTGTTCATGAAAACAAAGGACACTCATTCTCTGAAAACTCTGGAATCAAGACCCCCCTTTGCATAAGAGCCACATGAAAACCTTATTCTAAAACCCCTTGGTGGTTTGGCTTAGGGATCACAGCTAAATCCCATGGGAAGAGATGTAAAATATGAAGATAGTAGAGCTACTTTTCAACAATTTTGCTCATTGCTGTGGATGTCACATGGTCCAGTAAGGGCTATTCAAAGGGGCACCCATCCAGGCATCTGGATTCTGCCAGGAAATAACTCGCCAACTTGTCAAGTTGCTAACTTAGGCACAGAGCCTGGAACAATAATCCTGGGACAGTATGAATCACAGTGGGTGAGCTGGGGGCGGGTAGGAGGACATCAGGAAAGGTTGAGTTGGGAACTATTTACGGTGATGGACGCAGCACTCAGCCTGAGGGACCTCAACTCCTGCGCAAGGAGATCAGGTTCACATGTTGCATAGATCACATAAGATTTTAAAAAATAGTTAGCTATGCAAGTCCCATAAAAAAAATTATCCAACCTCTGAAACGCTTTATAAAATGCATTTCCATTTTGCACTCTAGTATGTATTTCTAAAATGGGTGTCCCACCAATGACACCACCTTTCCATGGGGGTGGTATTGTGTTCTCTGGTGAGGCAAGAGGCTATGCTGTCAGTAGCAGTGCTGCTGGTAGGGTCTCCCCTGTCAGACAGGTTTTTGTTGAGGAGATATAGACTAAATGTGCCAAACAGCTACTGGGCAGCAGTAGCAGTGAGGGGGAGGCCCTGGAGAAGGATCTCTCAAGAGACAACAGCAGTGAAACTATAGCTAACATTTGTTGATACTGTGCAGAAGGAGGCACAGTAAGCCTTTTTGAACATCTCTTGCCACACACACACACACACACACACGCATGCACGCACGCTATGACAAGACAATCCAAAATTAAAAAAAGATAGTGCCAGGAGATGAAACTTCAGGTTGGATGGCACCCAGTGTGCTATAGCAGAGGACAGCTTTCAGTAGTGCTGTGGCTAATTACGCAACTGGACTGAAGCGGAAAAGACATTCAGCTGTTGATGTGCTCAGAGGCAAAAGGAAAGCCTGAAGCTACACAACACATAGGAACATGGCAAGTGAGAAGCATGAATCGGGGAAGCTAGACGTAATAAAACAAGAAATGGAATGTATAAACTTTACAATGGGGTGAGTGAGCTAAAGCAGACAGGAACAGAACGTTTTGAGTCAGGTAATTATATTGTTCTACTAAGGAAATGAAAATTGAAGAAGAACTGGGGTGGCGTTAGTCATGAGGAAAGATGTACCAAAAGCAGTCAAAGGACATAAAGCAAGGACAAGAACTACTATAATAATCGATGAAGAGAAACAGAGCACAACAGCAAAAAGAAAAAAGGGAAGAACAAGAGGCATCTTTCCTAAGATCTGAGAAATAAATAGGGAAGTTTAAACCAAGAGTGGAGATGCTCTATGGCCAGCAGGGGAACAGATTACATGACCAAGTAGAAATAAAAGAGATAAAGAAAACAATACACTGAAGAACTACACTGAAGAACATCAACAATTTAAGATACGCAGATGACACTATGCTACTAGGACAGTGGTTCTCAACCTGTGGGTCCCCAGATGTTCGTGGACTTCAGCTCCCAGAAGCCCTGAGCATTGACCATAGTGGCTGGGGCTTCTGGGAGCTGAAGTCCACGAACATCTGGGGACCCACAGGTTGAGAACCACTGTACTAGGAGAAAACAGAAAATACCTGTAATGCTTACTGAAGAAAGTGTAAAGGCAGGTTTACAGATGAATATTAAGAAAACGATCATAGATAAGTTACATAACCTAAAAGCAGATGAAAAAGGCATTGAAATAGTTCAAGCTTTCCATACTTTGGCTCAGTCATTAATCAGAATGGAGACTGCAGTCAAGAAATCAGAAGAAGACTGGGATTTGGAGGGGCAGCTATGAAGGAATTAGACAAGATCCTGAAGTGTATCATTGAATACTAAAGTCAAGATAGTTCATGCCATCGTATTTCCAATTTGTATGTATGGTTATTGAAAGCTGGACAGTGAAGAAAGTTGATAATAAGAAAATTCACTTGAAATGTGGTGCTGGGGAAGAGTTCTACAGATACCACTGACTGCTAAAAAGAGAAATAAATGGGTCCTAGAGTAAATCGAGCTTGAACTCTCCCCAGAAGCCAAGATAATTAAATTGAGATTGTCGTACTTTTGACATATCATGAGAGGCTACAACTCACTAGAAAACACAATAGGATAGAAGACAGCAGGAAAAGAGGAGGACCGTGATACAGATGGGTAGACTCAATTAATAAAGTGGCATTCTTGAATCTGCAAGATCCAGTCAGGGTAATTGACAATAGAGTGACATGGAGATCTCTCATTCGTAGGGTCACCATAAGTCAAAGTGAACTTGATGGCAGTTGACAACCACAATCACCTCACCTATAATCAGCAGCAGCCTTTATTGCAGTTCACAAACCATAAGGCACATCACTAACTCTATATAATCAAATGGCAAATGATTCTGTTATATAGTCACTAGATGTGGATTGACAGTTCAAATAACACCTTATTTTAGTTTAGGAAATGTAGAAGGTAATTGAGGTTTAGGAAATATAGAAGGTAATGTATGTATGTTTGTAAATATGCACTCTTTATCTGAGCTCCCAGATAGGTTAAATTGAGGTCAAGATCACAACTTCCATTCAGAAGCGGCATATGTGTTGTGGTAACCTACGATCTGGTGTTCATGTCTGACCATCCATCAAGTAGCTGATTTATCTTGTCAAAAATAGACAAGTTGATCTATGTAACAGGCCTGCCCTTGTCATTCCCCTGTCCATCCCACCTATGTGTGTGAGTAATGTACTTCTGAGCATAATACATGAAACATCATAGCTATTTGCTGGGTGCACTCTTAGGCCCCCCCTCTCTTTTTTTTAATGGAAAAGGATGGCTTAGCTATAATTTTACCTTAGGCTATACAGTTCAAAGCTTGCCAAATGTATTAGTTGGCCCTCCGTATCCATGAGTTCTGCATCCATGAGTTCAACCAACCACAGCTCTAAAATACCTGAGCACTAGGCTGATACAAGGCATACCCTGATGTAGCCTCCTGCCTTTCCACAAATTTTCAGGTTCTCATTGTTCACCATTTTATATAATGGATGGCACTCATTGTTCACCATTTTATATAACGGATACCATTTTGCTATGCCACTTTATATAATAGAACTTGAGCATTCGCCGATTTTGGTATCTGTGAGGTATTCTAGAATCAAACCCCAGGGGGTACTAACTGCCCAATGTGTTATCCAGACTCAAGAATATATTTAAATGTGTCCAGAAAATCTGCATCAAGACATCACAATAAAAACATGGGCTCCCAACCTAGGTTTTCCTATAATGCTGTTGTAAAGGCTGAGGAGTAAATTACCCGTCATTGCCAATTCATTTTTCCTTGCAAATGGATGTGAGCTAGGTTGAGCAGAAATCACCTGGAAAGAGATAAACACACAGGGGAGAATTAGTGGGCATGGCAGCAGGTGGGTAGTCCTTCCTCCCATCTGCAGGCCTGTTCCTACATGTGTCACATCAGTCTCTTTTTTTCCCTGTTATTATAGCAAAAATGCGGTTATAACTACACATTTACCCAGGTAACTTCTAGTATTGCCTTGAATGTTAGCCTTGAATTTCACTGGAGCTTCATCTTGCTGTCTGGTTTGCTGAATAGGAAATTGCTCGTTTATCACTGCAGGTGTTTGGGTATTGTATTATGAAGGCCAGCTTGATGACTGTTTTTTTAGTCATATTATTTAATTTAAGAGGCAGTTAATTCCAGGCTGTCTATTCTTTCCCACTAAATAATTCAAAGCTTGCCACAGTTTAAAGAGCAGAATCAAATCCCAGATGAATCAGAGGCATGGCTAGTTGGAAAAGACTTTATTGATAAATTACACTGATACCTATTCCATACAAATCATCCTCCGTATTCCCCATATCACACTTTATCTGGATGCAGGGTAAGCCACAGATCCAGGATGAGCATCCCTCTCACTGGCTCATCAAAAGTGATTGTGCAAACAGGACCAACCTCAGCATTACCTGAAACCTACAAGTGGAGAACCAGCATTGGTAAGCTGTTTGACAGTGTATTCTGGCCCGGGCCTAGAGTGGTCCCTTGTGTGAGGGACACTTTGGTCACAAGCTTCCTATAAAAGCCTCTCAGTGCCAAATGTGGCAAGATTTCTATGCTCAGCCCCTGAAGGGCATGACACCCACAATCCATCACACAGGCTTAAAGCCCCAGTGCAGGTTGGTCTACCTGGCCCAGAGCTAAGTGGGAGAGAAGGAAGGCATGTGTTTTGCTGCCAGCCAAGCCCAGAGTCTGGAAATGATTTGGGGCAGTGGAGGAGGAAGGTCTGACCCTTTGGGGTCCTGGGAGGTGGCCCAAAGGACAATCAAAGGCAAATAATGGGGAAAACCACTCTGAACACTATCCAGTCTGGGCTGGCTGCACAGCATGCTGCCTCTTGTCTGTGCCCTGCTGCAAGCGAGCCTATGCAACCTCTCAAAAGCCACCCACTATGGAACTTTCCAGTTTGGTTCGGCAGAATGCCCTCTGCTTCCTCTGCATACAAGGACAGCTTCCTGTGATCACAGGCTCCAGCTCAGTCCCTGGATTGCCAATTGGGGCCCATGCCAACTGCCTCTAGCTCAGTTCCTCGGTGCAGGTGGTTGATTGATGATGACTTGAATGACAAAATCCTTCTGGATCTTGGTCTCCTGCAAGCGGGTTCGGTCTGTCAAGAGTTTGCCAGAGAAGAACCAGCGCTGCCAGCCTGGTTCCAGTCCTTCCTGGGCGTAGAGTTGCTTCTTGAGCTGTCCAATAGTGTCAGTCATGCTGGCGCTCAGGCGCAGGTCCTTGCCAGTGGAGAGGCGCACCTTGAGGGGGAATTCACGCCGGGTGTTGGGTGCTGGCTCTGGGGGTTCCACGCCCTCCTCCTCGCTCCTCTCCATAATGAGGTTGACAGGGGGTGCCAAGCAGTAAACAGGGAGCTGGTAGCGGTTGCCTAGTTCGTCGTAACACTCCGTCAGAGAGCCTGCAGTAGAATGAAGACACCAGTAGAGGGCATGAGACGCTTAATCTATTTAGATCTAAATCTGTTTCCAGGAATCAAAAAATCTTTAAAATGTAAATTTTTACTTTTCTCTCCCAAACGTGGATTTTATTCCCATTCCCCCAAATATAGCTGTGGCTTCTTAGACTTAGAGCTTGGAAAATTTACTTGTTTGGACTATAACTCCCAGAATCCACAAAGCTATAGTCCAAAAAGTAGCTTTTCCAAGTGCTGCCTAGGCCCCTTCCAGATAGAGGATTCCATACTAGATCAGAGCCCTAGGACTTCCCTTCTTGCAGCCCTCTAGATACTCCTTAAAACTAGATGCACATGCCAGCAGCCATCCTACTGTACAAGGCCTTCTTCTTGTCCTCTCTGTGACATACTAGAAGGAAGGTTGCCAAATACCAAGTTCTGTTACCTCTTAGTGGTTTAGAGGCAATTACAAAAACGGAGAGACCAGTTTTCTTGGACCATGTGTGTGGCAGCAACTGTTACCATTCATGTGTCCCTAAGAAACCTCCAGTGCTATGCTGCTTTGCAGGAGCAGGGAATGAGGGAAAGGCTGAACAATTTTGTTCATCTATGGAAACCATGCTTCATCTATGCTTAGACCAGGCAGTGACTGCCTAAAGAAATGAGATGAAGTGTGCTGTTTTTGTATTTCCTGTGCAAACTGATATGGCACAAACAAATCAGGTCCTAGTGGACTTGTACCTTTGTTCTAGAAACAAATGTGTACAGAGCCCCATGAAGGGGTCAAACAACTCTGGACACTTGGAAGTACCAGATGTAATAGTACTTCATATATTTTTGTGACAATAAATATTTTTATCATAGTGTGTACAGTACATGTAGCACAGGGACCAGTACTGGCTTCCTGGTGTACTCACCTCTGTAAACATGTAATAGTAAGCACAGATTTGTTCAGTACACATGGTCACACTTGCATTTTGGTGATAGTGAAAGGGATTGACTTGAGAAGTCAATGTCCTAATACTCCTACCTGGTTAGATATCCTTGTTCTGTACTCCCAGTACAGGGTACAGTTTCTATTTTGCAACAGAGAAGGTCAGGGCAGAAAGTTTTAACCCTCTGATATTTCTGCTTTTGCATCCCACACATACCATGGGGCAAAGTAACTCCAGCACCATCAATAATGGCCTGTGCTAGCCCATGATCATTTGACTCCACAGCATAGGCAGCAGCTTTGAGCGCATCCCAAATCTCCTTGCGGCCCTCAAAGGCAGGTGCTGTGTCCCAGAACTCATCCCGCTTGCTCCGTAGTTGTCCATCCGTCATGGGGTAATCACTCTTCCACTTGGGGCGATCTTTCTTCAGAGGCTCATTACGACCTATAAAGGGAAAGAGACACTTGAAATGAAACCTCAGATACAAAATCCTCTTTTTTTTTTTATCTATTTCCTTTCCTCTTATAATCACTGCCTCAGCTTTTCATAACCATGCTCTGGCAAGGTACACAACAAGTCTTCTACAAGAAGAGCCCCTTCCCCTCCCCAACTCCCTTCCCAGGTTTTATGATATAGACCACATAACTTGGAGTGGAGGTATGAGCTTTCTTGCATCCATACCATCCCAGGCAATATTTATAGCTCAGGGAATTAGCTAAGATTCAGCCTGGTGGGTTGAAAGGCTGCAGGCCGATGGACCACAGCAACAAAATCTCTAAAGCTGCAAGTCAGTTTAGCTGCATTCTCTCTTGAGTAATGACACTGGTTCGTGGATGGCTTATTTTACCTTAAGTGGTGCATGTGTGTGTTTTCTTCAAATACACAGTGTATGAAGAATATGTGTGCATTCTCCCTTTCCCCTCCTTCCCCAATGCAAACACAACACAACACAACACACACACACCTTTTCTTGAAAAGTAACCCCTCTACATTTCTGAACATGCTCTATGTCCTTTCCCGATGTCCCACTCTGAATAAGTCCATTTTTTCCCTTCCAAGGTCTGTATAAATTCATTTTATCAATGTTTCTATACTCAACAAACTTTTCTAGCTTTCCTGTTAAAATGTATCATCTAACACAGTGGTTCTTAGTCACTTCTTTACCAGGATCCCCTGTAAAATATAATTTTTTGCCAGGGACCCCCAAAGACTTAACTCAAGATTTAAATATTTAAATTTAGATTTAAATATTCAATTATTTATTTAAATATTCAATTATTTATTTAAATATTCAATTATTTATTTATTTAAAGACTTCTGGAGACTGGGATTCAAATCCCTGCTCAAGTGACCATGGGCAAGTCCCATTGTCTCAGTCTCAGAGGAAGGCAAAGACAAGCCGCCTCTGAACAAATCTTGCCAAAAACACCCTGTGATAGGTTCACTTCAGGGTTACCATAAGTCAGAAGTGACTGGAAGGCATAGAAGAACAAAGTGCCACTGACAAGGGGAGGTTCTTTCTAGCCATCATGTCTCTCCTCTTTGAAAACTGACTTATGGCAGCCCTAAGGTAAACCCGCCATGAGTGTTTCCTTTGCGAGATCTGTTGCCTTTGCCTTTCTCTGAAGCTGAGAGAATGTGACTTGCTGGAGGTAACCCCGTGTGTTTCCATGGCCAAATGGAGATTCAGACTCTGGTCTCCAGAGTCATAGTTTGGGTGTACAGACCCACCTGCAGCTGTGTCCCTTTTGGCAGAGACACAGCAGCAGGGGTATGTGTGCCCACATTTAAACTGCCCCCTCACTTGCCAATAAGGGAGCAGTTTCAATACCCACAACCCCTGCTTCTGTTATGTCCCTATTGCTGCTGCTGTTGGTATCCACAGCAGGGCTTCGCAGATCTCCTGTGAGGGCTCCACAGAGCCCCTCAGGGGTCCCTGGACCCCAGGTTAAGAACCACTGATTTAACAGATGAGGAACAACTAATACAAAGCAGGGAGCTAAGCAGCTGAGTAAAAAATTCTTTTTAGAGAAAAGATATATCAAACTAAGAAGAGGCATCAAGTATTTCCATTAAATTTCCATTAAATGCCAAGATGAACTTAAGTGTCCCTCATTACAGATGATATAAAATTTGAAATTACATAAAACACCATGGAGAACAAACTAAACTTTCTTTGGGCTCTTGATGTACTGGAGATCTGTGCTAAGATCATAAATCAGTAAAATGTAATAGGATACATATGAAGTGTTAACAGAGGAAAGAATACATAAATACATAGGAAACAAATAATATAAGGCTAGCCACTGCTGGCTGTAATGATCTGGCAAATGGTGCCAGTCTTAAGAGCATAATTCATAGGAAAGAGACAAAGATCTATGCTCCAAAGTACGAGATAAACATGAAGCACTGCTAATCAGAACCTCTGAAATGTTGCATCATGATATAATTTCTCTCATGGTAAATTATTCTGATAAAGCTCCCCACACAAAGCACAGTCTGGAGTGATTTTAAATTTTTAGTTTTTATTTTATTTCTATATAGTTTTGTGGTTTCTGGCCACAGTCCCCAAAGTAACTCACAATGTTCATTACGTTCAATTTCATTCCAAAGCTTTATAGTTTAACAGTTAAAAGATGGGCTCAGGAGAGATTGAGGGCAGGAACAGAGAAAAGAGAAAGCACTGAAACCCAGAGTTTTGAAATTGTGAAGGCAACAAAATCAGAGAGGTGATGAGAATATGATTGCTACAATGAGGAAAAGCAGTTCCTGCAACTTGGCTTTGCCTACTGCCTTTCTCACACACGGCAGTTTATACTTGTGGCTACTGTCACTACAGTGGGGAGAGAGGCTAGCCCAGCTAATTTACAAATGGGCATGTGATATGGCACCCTAGTTTGCTTCCCTCTCCTTCCATTCTCACACAGGACAGTTGTTCTTCCTCGGTTGCTGTAGCGGAGAAAGCCTCTTGTTGTTTGAAAGACAGCTATCCAAGGCTAGATGCTTGGCTCTGAAACCAGGACTTCTGAGAGAGAGTGGAGGGGTGGAGAGAATGGAGACAGATAGGAGAACGGATCTGAGGTGAAGTCTGAGCAAAAGGTTGCCAGGCTGGAGTTGAAAACAACTTTTCAACAGGCATTTCTATAACATTATCTGTATAACTGCTTTGAAAAGTTGCTTTCTAAGACTACAGTTCCCATTACCTCCACTGCAGGCTGGCTGGGAAAAGTCTTTGAGTTGTAGTCCAAAGAGTAATTTCCTCAAGTTCCAATCTATATATGCACAGAGAAAGGGCAACCAAGAGGGACAAGGATCAAATGTTCAGCATAATACAAGATGCAAAGAATGTTAGAACTTTATTAGGTTTATTAGGTTTTGTATTTGGTTTTGTTTTTTCCTTTGGGCTTTGTTATGTTTTAGTAGATTAGTTTATGTAGTTTGTGTTGTAATACGCCTATGCACTTGTTTTATTTGTTGTATGTGAACATAATATTAACAATAAAAATTATTTAAAAAATAGGGAAAAAAACCTTGTTGTCCATACATGTTGTCTTTCATTTTTGTCTCAGGCTGCTATACTTGATACTTTTCAATCTGTATATCATCCTTTACACTCCACAGAGACAGCTCTTACCAAAACAATGATCTTCTCATAGCTAAGTCCCAGGGCCTATATTCTATTCTTATTCATCTCGATCTTTCAGCTGCCTTTGATATGGTTGATTATGCTCTCTTGTTAGATTCGCTTCATGCCTTAGAGTTCACTGGATCTGTCCTTAGTTGGTTTTCATCCTATCTTTCTGGCCGCTCATTTAATGTGAAAGTTGGCAATTATAAATCCGCTTCCTTTCCTCTTTCTGTGGGGGTCCCTCAAGGCTCTTTTCTGGGCCCTCTCTTATTTTCTCTTTATACTCTCTCCCTAGGCAATCTTATTAGTTCCTTTGGGTTTCAATATCACCTTTATGCTGATGATATTCAACTATACTTTTCTTTTCCTGAATTTCTATGGATATTGAAGATCGCATTACAGATTGTCTTTCTGGTATTTCTTCATGGATGCTTCATCACCGTCTCAAACTTAACATGGCAAAAACAGAATTACTCATTTTCCCCCCTAAACCTTCTTTACTTTCCACTTTTTCCATCACTGTCAACAACACACTTATCCGTTTGGTGAAGGAAGCTCACAGTCTTGGATTCATTTTTGACTCCTCTTTGTCTTTTGCTTCCTATATTGAGACTGTTGCTAGGTCATGTCGCTTTTTTCTTTATAACATCTCTAAAATCTGACCCTTCCTTTCTCCCTCTTCTACCAAGACTTTAATCCATGCTCTCGTTATTTCTTGTCTCAATAACTGTAATCTTTTACTCACTGGTCTTCCTTGAGCTCATCTTTCCCCTCTGGTCTCTGTTTTTCATTCTGCTGCTAAAATCATTTTCTTAGCCCACCATTTCGATCACATTACCCCTCTCCTGATTTCCCTTCATTGGTTACCTATCCCTTGTAGGATCCTTTATAAGCTTCTTGTTTTGACTTTTAAGGTCTTACATAATTTAGCTCCTCCTTATCTCACTGCTCTTATCTCTCCTTATCAGCCAGCTGGAAACCTATGCTCCGCAAATACTTGCCTTCAAATACAGCCTAGAATCTCCTCCTGCTCAGAGTCTCCTCCTCATTTTAGCTCAGTTAAGACGTTTTTCTCTCGCTGCCCCTTATGCATCAAATCGCCTTCCGGCGACCTTGTGAACTGCCCTTTCTCTTACTGTTTTTAAATCTAAACTGAAAACTTTCTTGTTTTCCAAAATCTTTGGAATGTTGGACTAGTTTTATTGCTATTTAGATATTGCATTTTATTGGGATTATATTAATGTTTATTGCCATTATAATAATGTTATGTTATACTGGTTGCAATTCCATGAGAAGGGCGACCAAAATGGTGAGAGGCCTGGAAGACATGCCCTATGAGGATAGACTTAGAGAGCTGGGTATGTTTAGTCTGCAGAAGAGGAGGTTAAGAGGGGACATGACAGCTATGTTTAAATATTTGAAGGGATGCCATATAGAGGAAGGAGAGGGCTTGTTTTCTGCTTCTCCAGAGACCAGCACAAGCTACAGGATTCAAGCTACAGGAAAGGAGATTCCACCTGAACCTCAGGAAGAACTTCCTGACAGTCAGGGCTGTCCGGCAGTGGAATATGCTGCCTCGGAGTGTAGTGGAGTCTCCTTCTTTGGAGGTTTTTAAGCAGAGGCTAGATGGCCATCTGTCAGGAATGCTTTGAGGGTGTTCCTGCATAGCAGGGGATTGGACTGGATGGCCGTGTGGTCTCTTCCAACTCTACATTTCTATGATTCTATATACCCTGGATCCTTTTCGTTGTATATTTTCATTTTATTATGAATTTATTCAGGCAACTGTATTATTTTAAATTTGTAAAGCGCGATGTACATGGATGACGCTATATAAATAAAGGAGGAGGAGGATGGACTGGGGTTGTCTTGTGTATACCTGAGCATTGTTCAGTTATGGTCAAACAGTCAGGTGTCATTCCTGTAGCTGGTACCAAGCAGCAGCAGGGAATCAACCTCATATACAATCCAAAGGCACCGGATCTAATACTATGCATGGTTCCATCAGATCTTGGAAGCCAAGTAGTTTGATGAGAGACTATCAGGGAATACTTGGTGCTGTTGACTATTTCAGAGGAAGGCAATGGCAAACCACCATGGAGTATTCTTTGTCTAAGAAAATCCTGTGACTTATGGGGTCACCATACATCAACAGGCCACTTGATGACACACACAGAATCCAAAAGCAGCCCTGATTGAGACATTTTGAGGTCACTGACACCAAGGCTTAGAAGGCCCATAGCCCAGTAATACAGTGGCTGCTTTGCGTGTAGAAGGTCCCACATTCAAACCCTGACATCTTCAAACAAGGCTGGAAGTGGGGGGGGGGAAGACCTCTGTCTAATCGTCAGACTACGTGCGCTACTAAATGCAGCATCTAGAAGTACATGGGGAGAAGGAGGATAATAGTATGCACCAGGAGGTTTCACCTTTTGTCCCCAACCATCATTCCAGTGAAATCCCCCACTTACATGGTACATAATCTTTGGAAAAAGGCATTCCCATTGTCACCATCAGGAGCTTTTTATCCAAGGCAAATATTATTGGGGGGGTGGTTTTGATCAGGGATTGTGTTGGAGCAGGACATATGAAATCTTCCCTTCATGCTATGGTTCTAGGCAAAACTGGGTCCCTTTGTTGTTGCTGTGTGCTTTCAAGATATTGCTGATTTATGGTAACCCTAAAGTGAGCCTATTATGGGGTTTTCTTGGCAAAATTTGTTCAAAGGAGGTTTGCCTTTGCCTTCCTCTGAGGCTGAGAGAATGTGACTAGTCCAAGATCAGCCAGCTGAGCAGGAATTCAAACCCTGATCTCCAGAGTTGTAGTCCAACATTGAAACCACTAAACCGCATCGGCTCTCAGGGGCTCTTGTGCCTGCTGTTAAAGAAAGCATGCCCTAATCCAGTGGTTCTCAACCTGTGGGTCCCCAGATGTTTCTAGACTTCAGCTCCCAGAAGCCCTGAGCATTGACCATAGTGGCTAGGGCTTCTGGGAGCTGAAGTCCACAAACATCTGGGGACCCACAGGTTGAGAACCACTGCCCTTATGTGTTACAAGTCATGCATTTAGCATCACATGTAGTTTGGCTGTCCAGCCTTGGATATTCACTGGTTGTCAGTGTAGAAAACAGGAAGCAATACGGACAAGTTGCCAGACTTGACTATCAGACAGCTTCATATGCTTCCCAAACTCACAAGCCACTGACTGTCTAGAATTTCACTGAGGTTTCCTAGAAATGTTCAGTCTTGCAAAAACAGCAAAATGTACTTCAGGATGGAGGGATAATGTGCAGGAGATATTATGATCTGATCCTGCCACAAAGATCTCCATTACATACAGTCAGTGGAAATACTACCAAGATATAAGCAATTAGCCCACTGTAATCTCTAGAGTACTTGAAATGGCAGGAAAGCATTGATTGGGGTAGTAGCTACAGCTAATGGGAGTTATGAAACAAAACTTACTCCCTCACAATATGCAGGAAATACAGAGTAGCGCATAGAGCAAGTTTGGCTTACAAACATCAACCTGCTGCACTGAAACAGGGTGGGAAGTCACATATTGCTAGGGGCAATGACTACATTCCAGCAACAAATGGACAGTCACCAAGCTTAGGAGAAAACCTATGAAGCAGCATACAGACCCATTCCCTTCTTAAGACATCATGGCAGAAATCCCATTGGTGGATTGCACCAGCAGTTGGACTTCTTCCAGGGTTCCACAGCTGTGGCAAAGGAGAGTAGACAAAATCTGCCAGCTCTGGACAACCTATGTCTTCTATGCCTTACTTCTTTCACTTCCGCTGTGTGTCTGCAAGCTTTTTCTGCCGACCATTACCTCCTATGGTGATGTAGTGTACCAACAGGATTCCGGGTCATAATTCCCTTGCAATATTCATAAGACCACAAAGCTGTTGGGACTCAGTAAGAGGAGACAGTCAGTCTCTCTCTCATATCTGTGCATGCACACATGCACCCTCAGGGATAGGAAGTCCAGTCAGCAATTCCTGAAGACAGAAATTGCTGCAGGGAGCCCACTGGGACAAAGGCAGACACTAACTCCCATCTCCTGTCTCATTCCCAGCTGAATCTTCCCCCCTCCCACCACAGTATCTGTCATCATCACTCCTAGGTTACCAGGAAATCCATTTTATGGAACAGCTGCTCATGAGTTGTGGGATCACCATCTTCTCCAGAAGAAGAGATCATAAACACTAATTGTTTCAGAAAATCAATGAAATACTGTTCGACTCTGCTCTAGCAACAACCTCTCCTTGGTACTTGTAGGGGTTAGAAGAGAACTTGAACAATGATGGCAGTGTATATTCTGCACCCAGGAGGTCCAAATTCAGTGATTCAAATAAATTATCGAAATTACGCAGATGCGCACATCTTTTCTTATTTTTCAGTTTTCTTCTGCTTCTAAGATCCAAGCATGCTAAGAAATGTTTGGGTTTTTTTTTAAGGTTAACAATAACAGTTTTGAAGAATGGAAAGCAGAGAGGGGAGGGAATGGGAAGAACTGGGTAGAAGCCAAGTGACAGTCCATAATAAGATTGCAAAACCTGTCTGCCCCTACTGCTTGGGTGTCTTGTACAACCTCCTCTGTCTTCTAGGAATTCACCCAGCTCTACCCACACATTCAAGCTTTTGTTTGGCCACAAATGTATTATTTTAAAATTAAGGTGGAAAATTCTGGGTGCCAAATTTTGTGACAGATTTCATAAGTACAAAATGAACCCACAGAAGGAGTAAACCTCTTTCTCCAGACAGTTACCCCATCCCCAAACACACATCTCAGCGTTAATTGTCTTTTCATCCACCACAAAATTCCCCTACAGACTGAGGGGGCAGGTTTTCTGAGCCTCCTGTGTGGCCCCCTGCATGTCCTAGGTGCATTGCTCAGTTCTCTCTGGGAAAAGGCAGGAGAGGGCCAGCTTCCTGAGCTGACCCTGCCCAGGCTGGCTCTGCGAAAGGGATTTAGCTTCAAGTCAGCTGTATAAGGAGCTTGTGTAGCAGGTTTAAAGCTAATTAGGGTGGTAGATGGAGAGGAAAGCCGGGGGCAAGACGTGTTCTCAGAAAAGGAGAACAAAGCTAAAAAAGCAGGAGCCAAACAAAGGCCCAAACCCTGCTTCGCTTGCCCTTCCCCAGTCCTGCAAAGTGAACATTTTCTCACTGAGGACAGTTCCCTGGCCTTCATGAAAACAAAGCTACTTGTGTTGGTCCATAAGAAAAAAAAAAACATCCTTAGTAACAATAAGTAGGTGGCAGGAGACACATGGGATTTCTCCCCACTCGTAACTTTTTGAACCATCTAGTTTGATGAAGAATTCTAGAGAACTCAAAGGCGTGCACATTCTTATAGAAATTTAATTAGCCCTAATTAAGATATTGTCTGCAGGTGAATTGTGGATTATTGTGGCCCTTGTGGGTTTTATGCCTTGCCTGACTAGAAAAGGAGAATGACCATCTTGACGTTATTACCATACATCATCTACTGCTCTACTCTGCATAAAATTTGAACTTAATTAAATAAACCTGGACCAATGGTGAGAAAACAGATAGTGCCTTCAGGACAACGTAAAATAAGTTTTGTTCCATCTTCAGATGACACCCTCTGGAATTATGGTCCAACTGGGATTAACTGAAGCCCAGGTATAAGCAGACCACCATTCTGCCAGCTCCTTCTAGTATAGAATCAAGAGAAAAAACTTTTGCTCACACTACAAAATCAGAATACATTTTGGCCACTTGCCATCCACAGAAAGCTGTTGGCATTAACAGGCCATAGGCAGACTCTCCTACCCACCCCCCACGTTACATTAAGCTTCTCAACTAGATTAGCTCCGGAACAATTGGGTTGGTGGTGAGCAGGAAAAAGAGGCCGCAGGTACCTTGATAGACAAGAAATGCCATTAATTTGACTCCAGGCAGCTCAGCAGAGAGGAAATGGCCTTTGATTGAAGAGATACAAGTACTTCTGTCAGAGGAGGGCAAGCCCCCATTTGACAACCCTGTGCCAGCTTGTATCTCTCTGCCAATGAAGCACCAATTAGGAATAACTCAAGTCACGTTGGCTGCCTCTTTAAGAGCTTGGAAGCTGGGGGAGAATGTGCAGCAAAGGTTACTTTTCCCTTGAAGTGTCTGTCACTGCTCCATATGCTCTTGGCAGTTTCCAATTCTTAAAGCAGGGGAGGGGAGCTGTTAGGTTTGGGGCTGCATTCCCCAGAAGGTAATTGTATATGAATGGGAATGCACACCTGCAGTGGTAGGGCTAAAGCCAGAGGTGAGTGAAGCCAGACTTAAAGCCATTAGTTGCCCCATGAAGGGTCTTCAAAATTATGGTTGGCTGGGCCTGGATATCTGCCTTTTTTGATTCAAGCAGCTCAGTAAGACAACTGCTAGATCAACTTTGGCTTTTATGGCGTAAATGCTCTGCTCTGGGCCAAAATCCAGCACAAGACAGACAGTAACAAATATCAATCACCAGTCAAGAGCTTGGGGAAATTATTTTTCTGGACAGTGGCTGTCAGAATCTCCCAGGCCTGGAAGTGACTGCTTTCAGCCTGTGAATCCATGATCAGGAAACAGCAGTCACTACAAGCCACCTATCCTGCATAGCAAGTGATAAGCTGCTGCTATTTATTGATGCTCTTACCAAGGTTGGCTAGCCAGCCAGCCAGCCAGCGTACACTTTCTAATCATCTTGTTAGGCCTCAGTGAAGTATGAATGGATTGTATAATCTTACTGTATACTTATCATTGTGAGATAGCTAGCCTATCTGTATGATGGTTAGCAACTGTTACTGAATTATATGGATATGTTTTTGTCTTTGATTAGTACATAAATTCTCCTGATTATGCTGTACATTACTTTGTATATAATTTTACCATGGAGAAACAGTGAACTAACAACAAAAGCAGAATGGCAATGATAATCTTGCTCTTTTGCATTTATTCCTTATCTGTTGTGCACCCCTACCCATAAACAATCGCATAACAGGCCAAGATGATACCCGCATGTGTGAGTATTGTACGGAAGGAGGGATGAGAAAAGCTTCTTCTTATTACACAAGGTTTTTGAAGCCATGAGGAGAAGATATAGTTTGAGGTGGACTGTCCCACAAGTAAAGTGGCAGGCGCAAAAAAAAGGCATGGCATCTTTAATCATTGTATATAAAAGCAAATTTCATCAGGTGTCACTTATCGTGGAAGCTATTTATGCTGAAATTTTGTCTTCTGTGAATCTGTTACTGGTGTAGGACAGTGGTTCTTAACCTTTTCTTCACTGTGGACCCCCTGTAAATATATTTGTTGCCAGAGTCCCTTAAGACTTAACTCAATGTTTAAATATTTACATTTAGATTTAAATATTCAAAGATTTAACTATTCAAAGATTTATTTATTTAAGGTTTCAGGAGACTAAGATTCAAATCTCTGCACAGACACTGGGTGACCTTGGGCTAGTCACATTCTCTCAGCCTCAGACGAAGGCAAAGGCAAGCCCCTTCTGAACAAATCTTGACCAAAAAAAACACCCTGTGATAGGTTCACCTTATGTTGGCCCTAAGTCAGAAGTGACTTGAAGGCACACAACAAAGTGCTGCTGACAGGGTGAAGTTCTTTCTAGCCATCATGTCTCTCCCCTTTGAAAACTGACTTACGGGACACTTAAGGCAAACCTGTTATGAGGGTTTTCTTGGCATGATTTGTTGCCTTTGCCTTTTTCTGAGGCTAAGAGAATACGATTTGTCTGAGGTAACTCAATGGCTTTTTATGGCCAAGTGGAGATTTTTATGGCCAAGTGGTCTCCAGAGTCATAGTTTGGGCATGTGCACATACCTCCCAGCATGTCCCTTTTGTCAAGGATGTGGCGGAGGGGTGCGGAAACTGAAACTGGTCCCTTGTTTGTTCTCTTGTGTGCACATGCCTGCCGCTCTGCCCTCAGTACCCGCATCCCCTGCTGTCACATCTCTGATGAAAGGGAAGTGGTGATAGGTGTGTGTACACACCCAAACTGCCATATCCCTATTGCCAACAAGGGAGAAGTTTCGGCACCTGCACACATCCCATTACCACATCCCTCTTGCTGCCACTGTTGTTGGTTTCCAAACACAGCCTTCACGGATCCCAGGTTAAGAATCACTGATGTAGAAGCTCTATCATCTTTTGACTCTGGTCACACCTACCCTAGTTAAGGATGGGGAAGGAAGAAATATAACACATTCTGTTATAATTGAGACAGTACTGGTTTCACTGGTGCTGGCTCTCCACAGTTTCAGAGAGAGGTCTTTCCCAACCACTCCCAGAGTTACTTTTTTCTATGTGAAGTCCTGATCTCTGAGCTGTAGGCTATCTTATTTCATTGCTCTCTAACCAGTTTACAGTGAACTTGTTTATCTTTCACCTCAAAGTACATCAACCCCATAACCGTGCCGCACAGACACCTACCAACTTATCCTGGGATTCTCACAATTGTGTCATGTTTGTCACATGCTGATCTGAGCCAGCACCCTGCCTCACCTCTCTCCTTCCTCCAGCTTAAGTAAGGAAGCCTTCTGCAAACCAGCTGTTCACTTCTCCAGGAAACAATGGGTCATACTCTCCTCCTGTTCTGCCAAGACAAACTGAAGTTTCAGATCTCTTCAATACCTCTGCTTCTTTATCTCTCAGGAACATAATATTTTGCTCCAGATCTGGAAGCATATCCTCAGAGGCAGCAGATGTATTATGTCTGCAACATGCTAGAACAGAAGTAGGCAAGCTCTTATGTTTCAACTTCAGCAAGCCTGCTTGCCGTACTTACTACCTAGAAAACTGATGACGTCCATTAACACCTGGCCCACTCATCTTTGTGGCAAACAAGAACTAAATTATGGGCATAATTATATATTACACAGGAACAAGCTGTGTTCTGTGCTATTATTCTGAAGTGGTACATCTTGTAGTACAAAAACAAATGATGCTATGTCTTGTACTGCTCAGGTTCTGTGCAAACAGAATAAAAAAATGCAAAATATATATGGAAAATTTAACTGTAGGAAATACTAGATAAATTCACAATGGATAAATGAAAGGATTGTACAGCAGAAGCAGTTTCCTCTGTGGGTGAGGGGAAGCCATGTTCCAAGTTGCTAGACTGGTTTTACCACAGCATTTAAAAATTGACTTCAGATACCTTTTGGGAATAGGAAGGAACAAATGATAACTTGATAAGGTAACTGTACTATGTTAATCTTATGAGCAACTAAAGTGTATCATCATGTTATATTATAACGATAATTATACTGGATTTTTGGGATCCCTGGGTGAACAGAACATGCAGGTTAGATACAAGACACAATAAGATCATGGTGGAGATATATGCATGAGTATTCCACAAGTCTTCCTCTGTGCAAGAAGTTCAAGAAACAAAACAACAATAGACAATTCACTGGGAAGAAATTAGTATGTCTGGTATGATAGACTGCTAACTCCTTTTAAGTCAGAATTCTTTTAATAGCTATGTATCCATTATCTCAGCAATGAAATGTGCAAAAGTGAGACACATTCTTACTCAGTATGTAGACAGTGAGCACAAATATGATTCTTCCTTGTTTTTGCTACAGCCTAACACCAGAATTACTCTCAGAATTAATGCTGAAATGAAAAGATATAAAATTCACCCCAAACTCCTGAAAAAGAAGGCAGTCTGAATGAAACACATAAGGAGACTCTACTGATGAGATATGAGCCACTTCTGAGTCGGGCGATATCTACTCTTATTCCTCAGCTTAAACACAGACGTAGGTCATTCCTAATTATGTTGGAAACATTTGTGTATTTTACTATGCTAATGAAGGATATATTTAAATTGGATTTTCAGTATACATGTGGGACTAGGCAGAGTACACCTTGAGCAAAGTAGCTGGGAGCAGAACAGGGGAACTGATTCAGCTGAAATTTATGAATCAAAAAGGCGACAACATACAGAAGAGAAAGAGAACCAAGCACAGATAAGAAGCAGAGAAGAGACAGACAATGCAAAGCTCAGTATTAATGCAGTCCAAAGGCTATATATCTTCATATGGTACTATATAAAGTGCTTCCCGGCTCAGTGTACTGCTGATGTTATCATTTTCAAAGAAGGATTTTAACTCACATTCCACACAACAGTTTCTGTGCCTTTTTCTGCTCTTCTTGTTATTGGATACTACTCTGTTCTGTCTACACTGATGTGTGGCGAATCATGGAAAGTTTGCAGGTCTTGGCACTGAAGCCTCTCCTTCCCATTATAGTCCTCCCTAACCTGTGCCAAGAATCTAAGAGAGCAGTGTTTGCAGTCCACCCTTTTCCAGTGGAAAAGAGAGAAAAATACAAAGGTATTATGGTCCTGCATAAATACTATGAGCTATAGGCCATGTTTGAGAGGAAAGAACTGGCAAAACTGCCACCTGAGTATTCCTATGAAAACCCTATGAAATTCATGGGGACACCTTAAGCTGACAGGTGGCTTTGAAGGCACATAAGTATGGCAGCTATAAGTAGGCAGTGCCAAGAAATGACTACTGTTGCAGCATCCTCCCACTGCCCTGGTTATAACACATTAAAAATGGTAAACCAGACAGAGGTGGGGGCAAGAATTACTTATGCTTGGCAGCAGTCACTGTGCCTGTAGCTATATGTTTAGCAGACATGGGTATACTTTTCCAGCATTGCTGCTATTATTATTGTTGTTACTGTTATTATCAGCCCTGCAGGGCTCTTGTACAAGTTCAAAAGCACACAAGGCCACCTCTCTGGGGAAAAAACTCTTTGCAATTACACCTTTTGCTTTCACTAAAGGGGGCCTGGGTAAAAGAAGGTAAACTTGGTCCTGAAGCTGTACCTGTGTGGGAGCAGCCATTATACTGATGGCCACATGTGTAATGGGCCCTAAGAATCCTTTTGATTTTTTTTCTTTTTGTTTAGGTTTTTTAAGTGGGCATTGCAACTCCACAACTTCTCAATTGCACTTGCACACTTCCTTCCTGGCTTTTAAACTCTGCAGTATTGGAGTAGGTGGATAATAGTCACAAAACAATGCAAGGCAGACTGATTATGTCTGCATGTGAATATTTCACTTGAAACTAACTTGAAGGAATTTCTGTACAAGCTGTTTCAAAGATGCTTTTCAAAGTTCTGCTCCCCTCTGTATCCAGCAGGTCTACGATTTCTAGATGGTGCCATGAAACAACTCTGTTCTAGGGGACAGAACTACACCACTGACTTAAGCCATTGTCTTAAGGAAAGAGAACTTTCTTATATAAGTCAGAAGGAAGCTGAGGGGATATGGAGAAGGTGTCTTTAGCTGTATGTCATCCAGAACTGAGATGGTGTGATGACAGAATCCTCTGATGATACAACACAGCACAGTCTTGTGGATGCTCTCAATATGTCAGTCTTAAAAATTATGGATATTGCATTTTAAGAAAACAATGGAAAAAGCCCAGGGATAACAGAGGAGCACCACCAGTAGAGGATGATGTTGTCTACATCTCCCACGAACTGTGACATGGAAGACTCACAATAAAATTTTCTCTAGGAAACAAATGCAAACCCCCTCAGTATTGAAAGGACAATGCTGAAATGTTTTGCGAGTGCCACCAGGACAGGTTATGAGAACTTTCTTTCTTGGCATTTGGGCAACAACCAACACTTTAGATACTTTAAAGATGGTTAAGTCCATGGAGGAGGATGGTATCATTCATTATCATAATGGCTACATAATACAAATACCAGAAACTAAGGAGCAACAAAGGGACAAGGCAACTGCTTTCATTTCCTGCTTCTGGGCTTCTCCTAGGTATATGCTTGTTTGAGAAACAAGAACCTAGAACAAATAAGCCCTTGGTCTGATCAGAGCTTGGAAGTTTTTGGACTGCAGCTCCTGACCACCCAGTACTATCCACGCTGGCTAGGGGGATCCTAGGAGTTATAATCCAAAAAAAAGATTTTTTCCGAGCTCTGGGTCTGATCCAGTAGGGTTCTTACTAGCTCTTATAACACTGCGTTGCTCATAATGTACAGGAAGCATTTGTTTTTAAAACTACAAAATACTTCATAAAAATTGTTGTTGTGCATATTTTCTGCTCAAGAATATCAGGCTGTGAAGGAAGGCAAGAGAGCTAATTCTAAAAGGAGGAAGCATCAGCAATCCCAGCACCAAAAGGAGACAGCAGGGACAAGCCCAATGAATCTAAGGCTTGGTATGCCATTTGCAAGGAACAATAGCCCATTAGGAGCCAGCAAGACAGTTTAACTAAGAAACATAAATGGGGAGGAATGATTAAGAAGCCTCATCAAACCACTTCTTGTGTGACTAAGGAAATGAATGGTATGTGAAGGAGTTCTTATCAGAAGAAGTTACAGAATTTGAAAGAGGAGTACTGAATTCAGGAGCCCAACATCTTGAAATATTTTGTCTAAAGGCAAACTCTGGTTGATGTGAATACATCAAATCACAACAACTCTGCCTTGTCCGTCATCACAATCTGGCTTCTTTCAGCGCTATGCCCTTGGAACACATATTAATAACCTCTATGACACGAACCAAAGACACCAGAATACAGCACACCCAGGCTATACTGGTCATTCACAGACACTACAGCATAAAAGGATGTCTGTGACTGTACAGAAGATAGTGGATCCACATTTGCTTTTTTTGTGTGTGTTTCTGGAAACAAGGTGCCACATTTGCTATATAACCACCGCTATGGAGCTTCTTGCCTGGATATGTCCTTTAGATGCAGCTGTGACTCCTTTCCTTCTACCCTGCACAAGTCCTTGGAAAACAAACTGCCTTTGTACAAGAGAAGCATTCTTTAAGAAAACCAAAGACACCAGCATTTTCTGAAGGAAGCCACCAGCAGGACTGGTAAAGGTACAATGAGCCAAGGATAGTCCTGCCCAAAGAAAAATGTTACATAGTTATTGGGAAGCATCAAGGTTGGCTATTTGACTGTCCAGGCCACGGTAGGTTGTATCAAGGAACATTTCTTCCCCACCCAGCAATTTCTTCTGTTTTTAACTAGGCAAAGCTAGAGCAGACCGGCATAAGCCCTGCAAAACTGACACCAGGGAGAAGAAAGAACAGCAGGAGAAAGAAAACAATCTGCTGAAACAGCCCCATCAATAGAAATCTTGCTGGCACTGCTTCAAACAGTAATGCCTAGCTCTGCACTTTGGGAACACACCCCACAAGACTCAGCACAGGCAGAGACCCTCCATCTAGCTAGTAAGACTTTGTGAGGCAGCTAGAGTGAATGCATGCTCTTCAAGATGAGGCTCCAGAACAGCTGAGTGGGAAAGAGAATTGTAGTGGCTGCAGTCCTTTAAGCTCAGCAGCAATACAACATGACAAGATTGAAAATCTTTCTTTCAACTCAGCTAATAAGCATACAGGAAATCTGCCCTCTTTTGTATCTTGTGAATTCATAGATAGCTCAACAACAGGCACTCCTGCCCATCAGCACTGAGGATATGGCAGGACAGGAGTGCCACACACAGGTTCACATCCCCAAAACCTGCCCCTTTTAGCTGACAGCCCCAACACGCCTGTTTTTTCTCACTGGCTCTGAGGACAAGTGGGGATACCACACCCACAAGGAGCACAATCTAAACTTGGGCTCCTGGGTGTGAAATCTATCTAGGCTGCACTGCAAGGAGACATCAGGCAACACCTCCTGAGTGAAACAGACAATCAGGCCAGGGAGGTGAGGACAAGATAGGAATTAGTGTTATAGATGAAAAGTGGCTGAATACAGGTATCAACCCCAGCCGAATCTGAATGTCTGCATAGTGTAGAAAGAGAAGAGGGTAGAATGACACAGGGCAAGAGAGGGGGACATGGGTGGGATTTCTTTGAAATAGTGGGTTAAAATAGAAGGTGTGCCTCTTATGTATCTCCTCAAGTTTCTGAGACACATGGATGACCAGGCATGGGGTCTGCATCCAATTTGATGGATGGATGGTGGTATGTCAACAAAACCAGTTTCAAGCTAAATTCAGTACACAGAAAATCCACTTGAAAGAAGAGAAAGAAGAATATGATCAAGGATACCCCATCACAACAACCTGCTCACTTGATATCACATTAGCACAAATTCTGATCAATTTGGGAAAGCCTTCTAGCTTTTTAATCCAATATGTTATGTAGTATGGCAGCAACAATAGTTATAGCACTTTTTATTATAAAATTCTTCATCACTGTGGGACCTAAAAGAAATACTTAGTACTTTAAGATTGTACTTAAAGCCATAGGATTTATGTTTCCCCTTCTGTAAAAGATGCTGAGGCAGCTCAACTAATGTGGACCCTGGAGGTATCATTTAAAGGACCATGGCACATGTACTATAAAAGAGATGTTTACTTTGCTCATAGGCCTCAGAACTCAAATTCTCTGAGGCTTGAATGCAAGTAGTCAAGGCAGGCCAGCCTCATTTCAACATCATAGCAGCTAAATGAATGGCAGCTAAAGGAGCCATGAATACTCTGCCCACACAAATCCACTGGTACAATATAGCAAACTCTCCCTCCAACTGTGTCAAAGGAGGTAGAGCAAGCAAGTGCACAGAAGGAGAAAGTAAGAAAGAGAAGTGGGGAGGAGGGAGACCTGAAGAGAGGCTCAAAAAACACTTGTTGCCTTTTGGACTAATGATTGTTTATTAGTTTCATCTATTGATAGAGCTTTGGGTGATTCGTAGTACATCATGTCTAACGAAGTAGCAATAAAAAGGTTTTCTTCATCGCTTCTAACTTATTGCAGTGGAATGGAAGAAAGCTTGGGATCAAAACTAGGAGTGGAAAACTAGTAGTTCATGTGTGACTGAACTGGTACAGAAAATAAATTCCAGAGTTAAGCATTTGCCAAGGCACTCTTTATTTCTTAATTCTTTGAATCTGCACCCCTGTACCTCCCAGTCTACTTCTTTGCACCAATCTTTTGGGATCTGGTGCCACCAGGACACAGATGATACCAGCTCTACTACTTCCTTCTACCACAATCCAAGGAAGCTGTCTTGGTTCTAAACTGGCACCTGTCATCAGTAATGGACTGGATGAGACCAAACAAACTGAAACTTAACCCAAACAAATCAGAGGTGCTTCTAATCAGTTGAAAGGCAGATCAGAAAATAGATTCAACTTGTCCTGAATGGGGATCACGTTCCCTTTGAGAACACAGGTTTGTAGTTTGAGTGTATTCCTGCACTCAGCTCTGCGCCTGGAAGCCCAGGATGTGGTGGTGGCCAGGAGTGCATGTGCTCAGTTAAGCCTGTGCACCAGCTGTGCTCATTCCTTCAGATACTGGACCCAGTCACAGTAACATGCGCTTTAGTAACATCCCCTCTGGATTACTATAATGTGTTCCACATGGAGCTGCCTTTGAAGAATGTTCAGAAACTTCAGCTGGCCCAAAGACCTGCAGGCAAATTGTTAACTGGAAGCAAAAATACCTCCACTGCTGAAACATTTCCACTAACTGCCAGTCTGTTTCTGGGCACAGTGCTGATTATGACCTACAAAGCCCGATATGGCTCAGGTTCAGGTTATCCGAAGGACCATATCTCCCTATATGAGCCTGCCTCTTTTTTTTTTCTTTTTTTGAGATCTTTCGAGTAGGCCCTTTGCTCTGTCCCACTGCATTCACAGGTACATCTGGGGGAAACATGGAAGAGGAACTTCTTGGTGGCCACTCCTAGGCTCTGGAACTCCCATCTTAGACAGGTTAGGCTAGAGCCTCCTTTGCTGTCCTTTCATAGGCAGGTCTTTCAAGGCTGACTGCTTGAGGGAAAGAGCTTTCATGGGCAGTTGTTATATGTGATATTCTTCTCTTTAACTGTTTGTTTTTAGCAGCTTTTCATTCTATGAATAGGTTAATTATATTTTTAACATCTGTGTGATGAAATTTTTTAGCTATGTCTGTTTTAACTTTTGTAAGCTGTCTTGAATGTTTCAGACTATGATAAAGGTGGGATATAACTCAATGAATAGAAGTATAGATGGCACTCCACATTTGCAGGTTTAACTTCCATAGATTTGATTATTTGCAAGTTTCTCCAACCCCTGCCCCCCTCCCCAACCTCAAGCTCTTCTTTTCTGGAGGAACTTTCCTTCAGAAGGTTCCAATCAGGCCTTGAAGCCCTTTAAAAACTCACCCTAGTCATCATCCTCCACCAGTCGCTGCCCGGCCAGCTGAGGAGGATTGCAGCCTAATTTCTCAGCATCACAATCCCTCTTCTGATGCTCCCCAACACTCAAGTAAAGAGATGGGCAAGAGAGACGAAGTATAGGCCCACCATGCCAAGCATCCCCTTTCTCTTTTCCTTTTCCCTGACCTGGTTTAGATCCTGGGTGCCTGTTCTCCCTACCATGCTTGGCTCCCTTCCCACAGACACACACACATTTTGATATTTGCCATTTTTCCACTTTTGCAATGGTCCTGCACCCTAACCATAGCAAATGTGGAGGGCCAATGTATAGTCATTATCCCTCATTAATGTATTTTCAGACAGAGAATAATGGCACTGGGAGAGGCAGGACCTGAGATACTGGATAAAGATGCACAAGAAAGGTGTGGGATCTGATCAAATGATGTAACCGCTCAAGTGGTGTAACAGTTGAGCAAGAGGAAGTGTGTGTGCGTATGTGTGCACATGTGGCATATCTCGCAAATATATGCAAGAGTGATTTCATACAGCTGGAATGACAGTGCCACTAGCTACAAGCACAGAAGACTGATTATTCCAATTGGCCCCATTCAACATGTCCATTTCCTTGAAAAAGCAAAGCATATATTGCTGGAACTATAATTTGGACATGAAGCCCAGAAAAAAAATGTTTTGAGGGAATATGCACCGAAAATTTAGTTCATCTTACAGTTTACCTGTGTACTGGCAACAGTCAAAAACATTTCTCTTCATATATGCATTTGATCTTGTTTTCATCAATTTTATTTACTAGCTCTTTGTGTTTTTATTGTTCCTTATGCTTTTAGCTTGTTTTAAATGTGTTTTAAAGATTGGCCACTGCTTTTAAACTTTTAATGTATTTTCTAAGCCACTTTAACTGATGTCTTTTTTTTTTTTTAGTAGAAGAGTGAGATATACATTCCTTTGATAAATAACTATGATTTCTTACTAAGCTTGGTTATCCAAATCTCCAACAAGGTTTTCATCTCTACCAATCTTCTTTTTCTTTATACAGGACATGCAACCCACCTGCTTGTCCTTTATGGATCCAGTACAGTCAGGCCTTCTCTAGGAAGGCACAGCTTTCAACCCTCTTACCCATTCCTCTTCACTTCCTGTTTCTCTTTTTCTGCCTCCTACAAAACAGTAATTATTGCTGGGAGCAACACACAAGCAATTGCAATCAGTGGCTGCATGAGCAAAGTAAATGTATGAGTCAGTCTTGGAGTCCCTTGGTGGGGCTAGTTTCTGGTTGTGGTAGGGTGTATTTTAGAGTCACACTACTTGACAAAAAGGAAACATGTCAGTCAATCACATGGCATGGCACCAAACAAGATTCTCCAGGGGTGGATTCACACGCTGCATTTTGGGAGTCATTCCAGTATCTTCATATGCATTCATAGGCAAATGTGATGTGTAAATTAATAACATATAGCTCTGAATCACTGAAAGACCTGTGAAATCCAAGACAGCCAAGGAATTTCATAGGCCTATCACTAAATTAAACCCATGTGTTAGCAATTTTGCCTATTATGTTTATCCATGCATACAGAATGAATCCCTAAGCTATAAGAACATGCTGTCCCAAACAGCCTGAGCCTCCAAAAAAACAAGACAAGGAGACACAAACATGACTCTACCCATAATACAAATCTAGCCATCTCTAGGGCGGAGTCAAGTTTGATTCTAACAGCACTAGAGATATCACTAAGGACCGAAAGCAAGATAATGGCCCTTAAGCTGATAACTGGCATACCTTACCGGAGTTTCATAGAATGTACAGTGCCTAATCTTGTGTTCTCCAGATGTGCTGGGTTATCCCCAGCTAAGAAGAAACCAGAGAATACCTTATTTTTCCTATCTAGTGAGAAAAGACACCTCTGTAAAAACGTCCCTGCTAATCTTTAGACTTCAATATAATGCACATCACTGAATATGTTTCTTAGAAGGCAACAGTTGCTTAATCCAGAAATCAGCAGCCAAAGGGCTTACACTTAATTGGGTAGCTGCCAGATGACATTCTGGGATAAATTGTACTAGTGAGGTATTTGTGCTGTTTCTTGATGATACAGCTGAGCTGATATTACCTGTGCTTTCAAAATGCCAGCAATACATCGCCAAGAGTGCCAGCCCAACTTTTCATAACCACTTAAGAGTAAAGACCACCACAAAGCTATATAGTAGTTCAAGATTTCTAGGACAGAGGCCCATATCCCCTAACACCACAATAAAGCATTTTTACTTGGAAAAAAATGTCAATGCACCATGTTCAATAGGGCTTTCTATACTGAGTACGTGTAGAAAAGACAGAAGCCTAAAGCAGCCCTTGGACATGCTTACAAAAACTATTTGGTGGGTGCTCATTCTTCAGCTCTCATAAGTGCCTTGAATACTCTCTTCACTGCAACTGATTTCCCATCCATGTTATACATATCATTCCTTCTCCAATGCTGTTAGCAGGCAGAGTGTGGAGAAAAGACTCTCCACTTCCACTCCCCCAGCAAGATGTATGTACATACACATGTGGGTTTCCAACTAAGCCAGCAATAAATATAGCTGAAATGTTTGTGCACAGCCACATTATATCAGAAAGTGAGTGGTGGGGGGAAAGAACACTACTTTTTTAAAAAGAAAAGCAACATTTCCCATAAGGCTCTTTCCACTGATGCCACCTCCTAACTATGCCTGGTGTTAAACTCACAGACTACTATAATCTTTCCATAACATGTAGCTAGGTATTAAATATTTTTCACCAGGTCAGTCCATTGATCCAGCTAGCTTTATATTGTCTATAATGACTGTCTGTAGCTCCCCAAGGATTTTACCAAGAATGTAAAGTATATGCTCTATTACCTTTCCCATTTCTTATAACTCAGCCACCACTACCCTTGCACCTAGTAGTTAGCTATTGCTGCTCACAACAATTTGCAAATAAACCTTGCAGACTGTGTGATGTGTTTACTTTTCTTTTTAAAATATATGCTCAAGTCTTCCAAGAAGCAAATTCTGGAAGGGTAGACGGAAACACCTTAGAAGCTAGCACCAAGAAGATAAATAAAACATGTCATGGCACTTTAAGACTCATTTATTGTAGGTGTGAGTTTTCACAAGAGCTATTTCCTTTACCAATTCATGCAGTGAGCATAACAAGCACTGTATAAAGCAGAGGTTTAAATTTTACTTTTTGGACAACAATTTCTAAAATATCCCTCAACTGACAAATTCTGGAAACCATAGCCTCCAAATTATATTTTCAAGCTATGTTGGTGAATTATCAATGTTCATGCCAAAGAAGTCACTAATAACATTTCCTATAACATTTTTTTAAATTTCCAGCTAGTGATCCTATTGTTCAAATCACCACTACAAATGGGTAAAGCTCTCCAAGAAACCTAAGAAAGCTTTCTTCAGTCCATCATGGGATTGTACTTACTCCATTTCTAGAGACAAAAAATGCAAGATGGCATAAATCAAGAGCAGGCAGTGTGTTCTGCCAGTGGCATCTAGTATCAGTGTGTCTACAGGCCTCAGCAAAGTTAAGCCTAAGGTCTCACTGCATTTTGGGGAAGGAGCATCTCAGGACAAGCCTGTTTCTGGAACCAAAAGAGCAAGCTTAAAGCTACAGCCTAGAGGCCCCTAAGAAAGCCTTGTCCCAGAATGGCCCCCTGAAATCAAAGAGAAACAACCTCATAAATGCAAGAGGGTTTCCTTGACAAGACTTTTCCTCTTCTAGAGAGATTTTCTGGGGGGGGGGAATATCAGCTATCAGTTTGGCACTTCAAGCACACAGCTAAGCAAGTATTTTTGTATCACCTGGATTATTTGCAGATTTAAGAAATAACCATAATTAATGCTGAGCAATTTAGAACAGAAACTATACCTTTAGATCCTCTCATACCCACACACACCTCCCCTCTGATGAATAGCCAGCTTGGCCCAAAAATCCTGCATCATTATACCAGCGCTGATGCCACACACTGCTGAATGGGAACCAATTATGCTCTCAACTGACCTGGGCTAAGAACAGTCAGGCCAGGTCTTGTGCACATGGGCCCATGCAATATAGAGTCACATGTACACAACAAAGCCCAGCATAACTCCCTTTTCCTCATCCTGTGAAAGAGTTAAATGGCCTTTGAATGTGGAAACAAGCATTCTGAAGCCAAGTTCTCCTAACAGCAACAACAGCCTTGGTCAATATGCCCTCCTCACATGCTGGGAGGATACCTGTCCTGAGGGATCACACATAGGCCTAATGAAGATGTTCAGGCTCTATAATTGGCAACTCACCTGAATTTTGATGGAGCATCTGTTGGCCTCAAAGGAGCCTCTAACCCACCTGGTACACCCTGTGTCAGTGGGGAGAGGAATTGCAAGAGTTTCCATTTCCAACCCATCTGGTGCGATGGGCTGGGTTGCCTCTTACATAAGATAGGCAGGTGAGTTTCCAGGACATCCCACACTTTACCTAGCGAAGGAGTATTAGGGACTAGGGATTTCTGGGGGAGAGGAAATCTGCTAAACACAAGGGAAGACATTACCACACAGACCCTTCACCCCTCCAGCAAAGTACAGTTTGTTGCAGTTAGTTCAGACCACTCCAAATTCCCAGAATGGAACCTTCCCACCTTAAGCATAGGAGGAAACTACAGGCTCCCCTATGTATTCATCTGGGTCACAGCCTTTATCTGACCTCGCCTCAAACGTCAGGCCCCTGCTCAGCTTGGGCAAAAAAAGACCCCACCGTGATGCCTGTTTCCAGGTTTGGTACTTGTCTGGGTGGCCGGCAGCTTGGGCTGGGAGCCCGAGGAGAGTGGCAGAGAGAGGAGTTCCCCAGCAAGGGCCGGAGGGGGGGGTGCTGGGGCCTTTGCTCGGTCATATTCTCCTCGGCGGAGCCCCCTCACTGCTCCGGTGGGGGACAAGGTGCCAAATCGATGCCGCTCACCTGCCCGCTTGCGTGGGTGCCCAGGGGTCGTCGGCCGTTCTCTGCGTTGTCTCCCCACGCAGCTGCCCATGGTGGCAGCCCCCGGCTGCAGCTCCCAAGAATCTGAGACGCCTGAGCCTGGCTCAGGGCTCTGCAGCTCCTCATGGGGCCGGATCCCCAATCCGCCCTCCGGACGAGCACGCAAACTTTGCGAGGCGCGGCTCTGTTCCCGCCGCCTCCTCGCTCCAGAGAGCGCTGGGAGTCTTGCGGGAGGCGATCTGTTCGCTCCTAGTACTCAGGCTGGATCCAGCGCGGGCAGGCCCAGCGGCTCCGAGGTTAGCTGCTCAGCTCAGCGGCGGCGGCGGCCACTGCCGCCACCACCACTCCGCCGAAAGCTTGAGGATCTGAGCCGGGGAGGATCCCCGGCCCTGGGGGACACTTCGAGCTCCTCCTTCTCCAGGTGAGCATGTGACTCGGCGGCAGAAGCCCGGCCGCCACTCCACCCACTCTCCGCCAGCCCCAGGAAGGGGATGGGCCCGGGCGCGGGCCCTGACCCTGACCGTAACTCCGCGGAGGGCGGACCGGGGGCGGAACGGCCCGGAGTGAATCGTACCAGCTGCCGGCGGAGCGGGGGGGGGCAATTTACTCCTTTGGCCGGGTTACAGCCTCCTTCTGGCGGAACTCTCACGACACCGCGGGCCGGGTGGGGATAGCCAGGCGGGAAAAGGCCGGATCCGGCGCACGGCTGCGGAAACGAGAGCGGTCAAGCGGCCCGAGATTTCCACAGGCTCTGACCATTTCCGCACGAGACGGTTATAGCGCGATGATTCCACTTGCAGCATCCTATGGAATCCTGGGGTTTGCAGTTTCGGGAGGGGCCGGCCCTCATAGGGTGTTGCATAGGAATCATCGCGCTATAACCGTCTCGTGCGGAAATGGCCTCTGATATGCAGTACATGTCCCGTACTAGACAAATAAATGGGTCCTAGAACAAATACAGCCTTCCTCTACGTACTTAGAAAACACGATCGAGAAACTGAGAGTGTCGTACTTGGGCACATCGTGAGAAGACATAACTCACTAAAAAAAAGATAATAATGGTTGATAAGGTACAAGGCAGGAGATTAAGGCCATTTCCACACTAGCCTGTTACAGTGCTGTTTATTCCACTTTAAACGTCCTATGGAATCCTGGGGTTTGCAGTTGTGGGAGGGGCCCTCTGGGGTTTGTAGTTTACTGAGGCCAAAAAGCTCTCTGGTTGAGACTTCTAAATGCCCCTTGTTAAACTGCAAACCCCAGGATCCCGTAGGATGTTGAATAATAGCACTATTACAGTGTAGTGCGGTAGTGGCCTTTGCTTTTTTTCTTTGGATGGCTAACCTATTTCTATACACTCAACTGAAGTTTTAAGTTACTGCAATGCTGGGAATTTGGGAACTGAAGGAAAATTCCATTCAGGGGACAGAATTTTTATTGTGGGGTAATGCCTTCATTTTGTACCTCCCAGTAGCTATACCCTGGAGTGAAGATGCAAGAATGGGTAAACACTGTCCTTAAATGGTCTACCCAGCTCAGTACTGACTAGTTTCAGGCAACCCATTTCCTAGTCTTGTCCTGGAATACCAGGGACTGAATTGGGGGCTTTCATCATTCAAAATGTGTTTTCTGCGACTGAGCTCTAGCTTTCCCACAGCTTTCTAAATCAGTACAATAAAATTGAAAATATAACCTTGTTTCTTTCTGAGAATGTTATGTCAAGGTCTGCCCATCCAGCTCTTTTTATCTGCCCATATTTGCTACCATTCCTTTTCCTGCTCCTTCACAATCCTGTTGTCTGATGTGTCTTTGCTTCTCTCAGTACACCCCATCCTTTGTTGTCCCTCCCACTGCTGAGATAATAACCTTCTGTTGTCAGTGGTGTATCATTTTATTACTCTAGATCAGTGGTTTTCTTCCTTTGGTTCTCTGATTTTTTTGAGACTTCAACTCCCAGAATTCCTGAGCATTGGCATTACTGGCTGGAACTTTTGGGAGCTGAAGTTCAAAACAACTGGAGTACCAACGAGAACCATTGCTCTAAAGCAGTCATTCCCAACCTGGAGTAAATGTACTCCCAGGGATACAAATAAGGACATTTAGGGGTAAACAAAAATAAGGTGGAAAAAGTATAACGTATAAGCCATCCTTGGAGAGCATCACAACTTGATTGCCCATGGCACTAGTCTTCCTGTCCTGGAAACTTAAAGGATGGGGGGCTGGAATCATAAAGATAAATAGAAGAGTGATGCACAAGCTGAACTTCCAGTTGCTTATTGGCCCACCAACTTAAAAAAAAATTGAGCCTTTCTCACACACTTATGCTGCAATGCTGGCTCCACTCATACTAAATGGCTTTTCCAGTCTTGTGCGCACACATGCTCTTCTCTCCCTCTTCCTTATGTCCCCCTCCAAGAGCACACCCAATGGCAACATCAAATTCTGCCCCGAATCTGTCTGAGGAAGGGATATGCAGCACCAGTCGCTCCTCCCCATGCCTTCGGTTGAGAGCAAACCAGATCCTGAGGCCACAGAGAGTGTGTAGATGGGTAATGGGACATGATAGGACGGAGAGGCCCAGTGACTTTTTTTTTTAACTGTTTCTGGCTATAGTGCAGAAAGTACTATTTCTGAAGCAATACAAACCCACTGGGTCTTTTGCAAGTCCCAAGAAAACCCCATGACACGTTAGCCTTAAGGTCACCATAAGTCATAAAAGAATTGAAAGCACACAGCAACAAAGTATGTTTTGTGTCACAGTGTGATCATCATATACTGTTTAAGTACAATTCCAACTTGCCTAGTTTATAATGTCTACAAGACTTTTGCTTGACATATCTAATGTTTTGTAATCAACCAATTGAAATGCATATTCACATGTGAACAAATGCACATCGATGAAACTACTAGTATTTCTTAAACAGCCCTTCTTCTGAAGCTTGAATTTCCTCAGAACTAGATGCCTTTTATATGGAACTTTGGCATAGTTAGCCATCCCTCATAATGTAAATGAAGATGTTCATAAACATGTACAATATTCTTTGTATGTTTGGCAATGGCATTCATTTCAAATAGAAAAGGTGTTGACACAGCACAATATTCCCAGGTCACTTTCATTGCCAGTTCAACATTTGTATACATCTTCCTTTAATCCACAGTGTGGAAAATTGGCCTCTGGTGCTGCAGGTGGCCCCTCAAGCTGTTTTACAGCCCCTCATCCCCTTCACTGCTTTCTGGCAAAAAAGGGGGGAGATGAGCTGTCTTTTGTGGAAGCTGTTTTGGAACAGCAGTTCGCCTTGATGTTAATCTGGACTACAGCTGTCCAAGTCAACATTTTAAAAGGCAAACCAGAAAAAGTCTACTGGTCACTTCTGGGGGGTCCCTCCCCACCACCCCTGCGGCGCTTTAGGAGTCGAAAATTAGACCCCTGTTCGGTCAAAGTTGTTTACCCTAATTTTATTCCACCTTCCTCTGAATAAAATTGGTGTAAAGCTAAAACCGTGTCTAGTTTGTGCTTTTCCAATAAACTGAATGCCCTTTTAACCATACTAGCTGTGATAATGGGGTTTTCCCATTATCCAGGTAACAGAGCTATGCCCTAACCCTTTTTTGTAGCCTGGTTTAAACCCCTTGTCTGGAAGCTCCGCCGGCCGCCGGCCCCCAGGCCACGCCAGCGCTTTGTAAGCCCGCCCGGGAAGCCTCCGCGGCCACTAGGTGCGGCCACCACCGCGCCTATTACGAGGGGACGCCAGGCGGCCCTGTTAGAACGGCACACGTGACGGAGGGGACGCGCACGCGCCGTTTCGGCTTCCCCTCGCCCTGCGATTTTTCAAGATTATCATGGCGGCCGGCGAGGCTGGTGGGGATGCGGGAACGGCTGCATCCCCGTTGCTGAGTTGGGAGCGGGAGAGTGCGGCCAGAGAGGCGGCGGAAGGTATGGACACGAGCCAGACTGGAATGGAAACAATCCGGAGCTGAAGCTGCTGCAGTGACTGGGGGAATGAAGTGGGTCTTGCTGGGCGGGAGATATGACTCGCCGAGGCGCTACAGGGAGGCGCCAGTTCGGGCTTGGCTAAAGGGGCGATGGAGGCTGTGGGGCAAGAGGGGAGGGGAGGTGGAGGTGTGGGCCACATAAGGCATGAACATAAGGTGGGGACCGTGTCGACACTCATCGTCGGAATCTTTAGTCAGTATTCGCGTTCAGTCTAGGAATACGCAAAGTAGTGCAGGTTGGGCGTGCGCAGACTGCCCTCGCCGCGCCGCTGGACGACTTCATCCGCACTTAGCTAGTTTGAAGTAGCGCTTATTTCGATTACTAAGCAGGCAGTAACGGTGGCAAGGTGTGTTTATTGGACAAGGCAGTTGTTATCTTCAGGTGTGACACATGGCATTATCGATTGGGGCAAAGTAAGACCTTTTCTCCGGGGTTGTTTAAGAAATGATAATAAGGAGAAATAAATATGTTGAACTGGATATGGGGAAGCTTTTGTGGCGAGGGTGGCTGAGAGACCCGAATGTCTTGCCACAGTGGCTGTTTCAGAAGGAACTGATCACACCTCTACTTAACACAATATCATGTTTGGTTTTTCTGGCTGGTTGCTTCCCATCTCCTCTCTTACTCACTAAACTGTTTCACTTGCCCATAAGACTCTGAAAACATAGAAGAACCTGTACTGTGCCGTTGTTTGTGCTGTGAATATCAAGAGGGGGTTAAAGAGATGATTAATCTGTGATTAAATGTTTTTGAGTTGTTTTCTCCAACATGCACATGCTTGTTTCTCTGTTTCTGAAAGCTTCGCTATTCAGTATGAGACAATCTGCAGATAAGGTCTTAATTCAGATAGCTTTTTGTTGTGTCGTAAGCACTTATGAGGTTATCAGGATGGATTTCTTTAGCACTAGTCAATTCATAAGTGGACAAGATTTACCTTGCTTTTTTTTTCTTGAGAGGCTGGGGAATGTGTAACTCTTCCATCACTTGAGGACCAGTTGTGCCATGTCTTCTACTGAGAGTTCTGCTCACAGTGCACAGATATTTCACAGATATGATGAATTTCATCTCATTATATCCCCTGTTCCAGTAGATGTAACTACCACATCACTTTGAATTTGTATCTGGTTGGCATGTTGCAAAAGAGCAGACTACAACACTGGACAGTTGTTTGTTTTCCAGACTGAGAGTGGGTACGTGGGCAAGCAGTTTACTTTTTAGAAGACTCTAAAAACACGGAAGAACCTGTACTGTACCATTATTTGTGCTGTGAATACCAGACTGAGAGTGGGTACGTGGGCAAGCAGTTTACTTTTTAGAAGACTCTAAAACACAGAAGAACCTGTACTGTACCGTTATTTGTGCTGTGAATACCAAGAGGGGGTATTAATGGGAAAGCAGGATCAAGCACATAGTGGAAAAGTTAATGGAATGGATAAGATGCTAGCTGGGGCTCTTGACTTTTCGATAGCTAATATTTGAGACCAATATTAGTAAATATGAATGCTTGTAAGTGTCACATTTAGGTTTCTAAACAGTTATCTGAAGTATATTGATTAAGGATTCATGCAAACAAGTAAACCTAAAACGTAATGAAGGCAAGTAAAGCATGTAGGAAAAAGAAGTGGGATGTGATGTGAATTTCCTAAATGCTTCTAGCCTCTAAATTGTGAAGTATCTTAATGAAGACCTGAACCCTTTTCCTGCTGTAATTGCTCTGTAACAGGGATAGGTAACTGTGGCTGTCCAGATCTTTTTGGTCTGAAGCTCTCATCAGCCCTAGGCATCATAGCCAAGCATGAGGGATTATGGGAATTGTAGTTCAAAAATATCTGTGGGCCACACTTGCCTATCCTTGCTATCTCTATAGATTTCCTTAGAAAATTTACTTTTGTCCCTTTTTAAAAAAAGATAGATTCTGGTACTGTCATGTGGTAAGTTGTTTGAAGACACTGGAATTGATAACTCCCCAAAGTTGAGAAACCTATATGTCAGTTAGTTTAGAGTGTTAGTGTATCTGAAATTAAAAGAGAAATGAAATGCATAGATGCAAAATCAGTTGTTCAAAGATGGTTATCTATTTACTTTCAGAATAAGTAAATATCTATTTACTTCAGAATAAGGGGGGGAGCAATTGGCCATTATCTCCAAGCAGTAAACAGAGCCAACTTGTGGATGCTTGTTAATCATAATTTCTGATATACTGCTGAGAATCATTGCATTTTACTAGTACCCGTGGTAAGGTTGTTTTAGCGCTATTACAGCTACATTTTCGTTGCTGATTGTTGTGTATATAGACATACAGCGAAATTTCATTGTATGTGTATTTTTCCCTGCTTTTATTACACTCTCTTTTTTGTTCAAAGGAAATACTGTACAAAATTATTTTGTTCTTAAATATGCAGTGGGGAACCATTTGAAAAACACACAAATGGAAATTTTGAACAGATGGGAGAGATAAAGAAAAACATTTTGACTTTTCTTCTTGATCTACCCCAGCCATATTTCTTCACTTAGGTGTAACTAAGAAGATCTGTGCATGGTATCAGTCTTCAGCATCTGTGTAGTTTTTTTAAATTGGGCCTTTCTGCACTACACAGTTATAGTGCTTCTATTCCACTTTCACTGTCCTGTGGAATTCTGGAGTTTGTAGTTTACCGAGACCAAAGAGCTCTCTTGCTGAGAATTCTAAATGCTGCTACCTAAACTGCAAACTCTAGGGTCATTTCCGTGCTAGACTGCTATAGTGCTATTATTCCACTTTGAACATCCTGTGGGATCCTAGGGTTTGCAGTTTAGGGAGGGACTTCACAGGAACAACCTTAAAAATGAAGACATGTTTTTGGAAACATGGTGCCTCTGGGTTTTAAAGAGATACATTAAGAAACAAAGTCTCACAGCTCTTTCTTTTGTTAAAGTATACCCTATCATCTATTACAGAACTTTGCTAAATGTGGGTAGTTGAAGAAATATGGTACTTTTTCTGAGATCTCCCTGCCACTGGCTTTTGTTGTAAATTGGCAGGGAAATTGTATTTTCAGGTGAAAGGCTTTCATTTTATTTTCACTGGATAACTTTTTCCATTGCAAATATGGTGATTGAATTATTTGCTCAGCAGGGATAAGATTATTATCCTGGGCTTTTTGGTACCAATTAATTTTTCTGAATGTGCAGTTTGTACATTTGAATCTTTACCTAACACGTCTTTCTGAATTTTAGTTTTAACATCACATTAAAATGAAATATGAGGAACAATTTAAATTTCTGTAATAAAGCTCCCCGTTTATATCAAAATCAAATTTTACTCAATTTAAAACTTATCTGACAATTCTACAGATAAGACTGAAGTGCAGTATGACTACATTGCCCAGGGTAACATGGTGCATATGACGGGATTACGCTATATTTACAGTTGTGCAAGATAAGAAGAGGAGTTGAGGGGAAAAAATGGTGGTTCCTCCATTTTTAAAAGACTGTACAATGTACAATACACAAATGTTAGAACACGGTTCTAAGATTACTCAGAAATAAGTGTCATTGTGCTCAGTAGGGCTTATTCCTAGTAAGTGTGCTTGAGACTGTAGTCATAATCTTTTATTTTGCTAGGATATGTTGTTGTCAGGTGGGCACCCAAGTCACAAAGATAGCAGTTCTATGGTGAAAAAGAGCCAGTGCCATTTCATGTTGTATATAGTGTAATTTGCTTTAAGGGTACAGTTCCTGTGGCATCTACTGTCTTTCCTACACCCTTAAGGATCAAATGTCAAGGTATTATATATGCAGTTATTCATACTGCTGCAGCAACACAGTACATTGTTAATGACAGTTGCTCATCTTATGTCTTGTGGAAGTTCAGCTGCAAGCTAAGTCTCTTGATTAGGAGTGGGCGGCTATCTAAAATTTCTGAATAAAGTAGTGGCTTCCTTTTCTTTGGACATTTTGATGGGCATTTCTTTTCTGGAGCAAAAGGAAATGGTACTTTGCTCCTTGCTGGGAGTAGGAGCAGGACTAGGTAATCTTTTCCAGGGGTCAGTTCTGAATCCCAGTTTTGCAGATTAAAAAAAAAAATTCTGCCAGCTCTTACGGATTTGTGCGGAAGAAGAAGGTGATGACTAAACCCAGATGAAAAGCCAGCAGTTTCATGTGCTTCGCTCACTGGCAGCCATTGCTGTGGCTTTTGTTTACTGTCCTTGTAGCTTCTGTAACATTTAATGAGAATTAAAGAAGCAGTGTGACCATCTGGGTAATGAAAATTTTTGATTGGTCCGGGACAGACATGAACGAAATGTTCTGCATGGTGTCTTAGAGAAAAGGCAAAAATAGGTTGAACGCTGGAGTTCTTACATAGCTGGCTCTTGCCTGCTGAGAATGGCTGTTTGCTCTCTTCACCATTTATATGTCCTTGTTTCCTGCCAGTATAGGCTGTCAAGCTGAGACAGGCGATTCTTAAGGGCCTGGAAATAGCACATTTAGCAGCAGTTGTTTTTCCTGGCTAGAACTACACGGATATCTCAGTTACCTCTTCAGGCTGACAAAATGACACTGTACCACTTGCTTTTGCTGAGGGAGGAGCATGGGGTAGGGGAGTAGGGAAGGCAAATGAAGTTAGGTTCCACTCACTTGGATGCAGAATGAATCTGCCTTAAATTTTTGTGTTTTTAAAAAGTCTCATGGTCAAAGGCAAGTGAGTGAACTGACAGAGAAGAAACGGTTGCTCCTCCTCTATACCCAGCACAGAAAACAAGTAAGCTGCTGTAATCATGGAAAGATACCACCTCCACACCCAACATAGAAATGCAACTTCTTTCTCAACTCTGCCAGTACCCAGGAGGCTAGGTATTTTTTTTCCATAGTGGCTGTTTTTGGAGCCTTATTTAGAAGGCTGAGAGAAATGCTTTTCAACTCATAATTATACGAAGCTGTGTTATATTAACTAAGCAAGACTGTTGTCCTGTGGAAATATTTAAATGAAGATGTGGAAGAGTGGTATTTTGTTTGTGAAACATACACTCTGCTTCTGAGCTGTGGAAAAACTGCACTGCATCTTAAGCTAAATATATTCCCATCTCTAAATTTGTTTTAAGAACTAGTGTCTGTTGGTATAATAAACCATAGATCAGTTAATTTAACCTTTAATACTTCTTTTCTTAGGAGTGAAAGCTGGGACCTGTACCATCTTAGATGTTGTGAAAAACCTGGGGTAAGTGAAACACCAGGCAATGACTGTCTGCTTTAAAAGGAATATATGCTGGTTTCTAGGATAAATTTTTGCACTGCCGCAGTAACACTAAACCTCTACTCTTTTGGTGTGTCACACCAGCCTACTAGGTGACATTTGCAAAGTGTGGGGTATACTGTATATTTCTGTTTAAGAAAAGGTCCCAGAGATTAAGGCTGGGTTTCCTATGATTTTGGAATAATCCGTAGGGTTGGTAGTATTGGTAGTGATAGTGTTTAGTATGTGGTTATCCTGGTAACTAAAAATAAATTCAGCTACATTATGTTATTGAAGACCGCTTTCTAAATACTTTTTTGGTCTTCCCATCAATTATGTAGTATTTTGGGAGAGAAGAGCTGCTTTGGGAGTTAAGTATTGGCCAGGTGTTCTTAATGAACAGCTAGTTACTTCCTCCTTTTAACCACTTAGGTAAACTCCTGGGCACTATTGTGGGCTGATTCCTGAGCTAGGATGTTGGTTGTGTTAGGTGACAGGGATGAGGATTCTTCAGTGTAGCATGGTGGCTAAATGTGAATCACAAGCAAGGAAGTTACTGAAGGAAGCCACAAACTTAGCTGGAGGCAAGCAACTATTCTCTCAGTATCATTCTCTTCACCTCCCTATCTCTATCTGCTTTACCTGGATATTGCTCAGGCAGGAATTAGTCTGAAACCATAAAATAAAACAATTTTGCACCCTTTGATGGTCAGTGTGAAGAATGTAGCACATATACTCCCTTACTGCTGCTGCAGAACTCTAATGCAAGAAAAAAGAGCAATGGCTTTTTCTCCTTAAGCTGTAGCAAAGGTTAGAATGGGAGCAGGTCTAGGCACTTCTGTTGCCTTCTCTTTATCCCATGCATTGCTTTGGTGTCAAGACCCATGGAGTGGAGTTCTCTCTGGGTTTCTACCCAATCCCTCTTTCCCATTGGGACTGCTGTGCTGGCTAGTGCTACTGCTAGGTAAAATGTCGTTTTCAGTGAAGAAAAGCAGAATTTGGGAGGTGCAGTCCACCAGTAGCTTTATTTTTAGCAAATCAGCCAGTCTAGCAAGAAATGAAGATGACAGAGGTAAGCAAATTCTTGTTGTGAAAATCAATAGATGGGTTCAGTAATTCATTTCACTTTGTTTCCTGCACGTGTACATCTCCTCTACAGAAGTCTGAAGGCAGCATACATAGTCCTCTGCCATTTTATGCTCAGCAATTGTCCTGTGAGGTAGGCTAGGCTGAAAAAAGGGAGATTTGTCCATGGTTACTCAGTGAACATCATGGCTAAGTGGTGATTTGAACCTAGGGCCATTTCCGCACTAGTCTGTTATAGCGCTGTGATTCCACTTTCAACATCCTATGGAATCCTGGGATTTGCAGTTTCGGGAGGGGCTGCCTGGCCCCTCCCGAAACTGCAAACCCCAGGATTCCATAGGATGTTGAAAGTGGAATCATAGGGCTATAACAACCTAGTGCAGAAATGGCCTAGGTCTCCCAGTCCTGAATCTACCAGTGCAAGCTTTATAACATACTCACACTTTCTCTCCTCCTCTGGATGTTGGTAGTCATTTCCATCCAGTACAAATACTTAGGCTAGAAGGGGGAAATGGTTTAAAATGCTTTCATTCCATTTTTCTTGTTGAATGGCTAGTTTTGGCTGGGGTTGGGGGCTGACCATAGTACAGATGGCCGTGTAATGGGTGATGCAAAAACTGAACAGTTGCTGATCTCTTTGTTTTGTCATTTTGAAAAGAGGAGTCATGTGAACAGTTCTTTGTTACAGTTCATGCTTCATTTGTGTTCAGTGCTTTCTCAAGACTGATATGTGATCCTGCTTTCCCTTATCTCTGTCATTGGCCTCACAGGCAGGAAGCACCTGGAAACTTCAGGCAGTGGTTCTTGTTGTTCTTCTTCATCCTGTTCTCACTTAGGTGGTAGGAATTGCCATTAAATCTGTAGAGTTTCCTTTGTCAACTGCATTAGCCCTTACCTAGTATGGCCAAGAAGGGAATGGGAGTGAGAAGGATAATGTTTTCATGGCTTTCTGAATGACGGAAGTTGACATAAGTACAATAAATGAATATATCTTCTCATGGGGGTGGTTGTATTGCCCCAATTGTGGTAAAATTATAAGACTTCAAAATTACTATTTTATTCTGAACATGTTCATTTTTTCACTACTGAATATTTAATCCAACTAATTCCCATATTGATGCAGTCCTCCATCTGTTTATTTTCTTCCTAAATCTTCCTTGGCCAGCAATGCTTGTCAACTAATGATGCTAAGCATATTGTGAAAAGACAGGTTTTCAGTTGTTGTTGTGTACCATTAAGTCAGTTTTGTACTATGACAACCCTACAGAGAACCTATCATGGGGGTTTCTTGGCAAGACTCATTCAAATGGGTTTGTCAGCTGCCCTCTGAGGCTGAGAGAGTGTGACTTGTCCAAGGTCATTCAGTTGGTTGAGCAGGGATTCAGACCCTGTTCTCTAGAGTCATACTCAAACCACTGTAGCACTAGCTACTGAAAAAGCAGTTGACTACCAGAGGAAACATAATCTTGAACAAAAGGAAAGAATTGACCACTGAATTGAGGAGTTGCTTTGGATAGGACCCCAGAGAAAGTCTGAGCATCCTGAAGGGTGTTGAGAGAAGTGTTACAAAATCTCAGAGAACTATCCTGGTCAAGGAGAAATTAGTTGGAACAGTGATGGCAAAACAGAATTCTTATGGATAGTTCAACACAAATTTATTTGTAAAGTCGAAGGCTTTCACGGCCAGAATCCATAAGTTGTTGTGGGTTTTCCGAACTTTGAGGCCATGTTCTATAAGTATTTTCTCCTGACATTTCACCTGCATCTGTGGCTGGCATTTCACTTCCATGCCACCAGATCCTCTGATGATGCGCACCACAGATGCAGGCGAAATGTCAGGAGAAAATGCTAATAGAACACAGCCTCAAAGCCCGGAAAACCCACAACAACCTACAAATTTATTTGTTTTTATGTGTGATTAAAGTGTCAACCTGTCTGACAAAGCCAGAGGAAAGTTATAAGGTTCCTGGTTCAGATGAAAACAAGATATCTCTCCTGAACCCAACCAATAAACACACGTATGTTTGTATAACCTAGGTAATACAGTATTTTTTATTCTCTCTTTTCTTCATATCCTATTTGCTTATTGAAATCTTCCCTCATTTTTTCTGTAATACAGATCTCCTCTTGAGAATGCAGACCCTCGAATACGCACACGGGGCATTCAAATACTCTCTGAAGTCCTCATGCAGTGTTACTCCTTACTCCAGGAGCAAGAAGGTAGGATGTATGCTCCCTGTCTACTGGATTGGATTCTCACTTGTTTCAAGAAATCGACCTAGGCACTCAAAGGTTTATGTTTGTGACTGTGATCAGTAGGGAGGAGTGGGGGAAGGAACACGAGCATGGTTCCATGTGTCAGTGGTCTTTGACATGCAGTAGGAACTGTTGTTGAGAGACTGGAATGTGATAAGGTTAATTGAAACTCTGGATTTTCCCTTAGGGCAGGGATAGGCAACTTGTACCTTCATGTGGTGTTGGACTACAGGTCCCATGCTCCCTCACCATTGACATGCTGGCTGGATGTTATGGGACTTGGAGTCCAAAATATCTGAAGCATATTAATTTACCTATCCTTGCCCTAGAAAGTGGTTGAACTGAAGATTTATGTAACAGAGGCCTTTGTTGGTGTTCTGGCAGTTTTGATCTTCGTGAAACCATCTAGATGTAATGTGCTGCTGTTAGTGGTGCCATACTTGACAAACAGTGTTTTTCTTCTTTTGGAAGAGAGTAAGGGAACATCATGGATATAATGGTGCAAGAAAATTCCTTGTAATTCTTCACCCAAGATGAGAACTGAGAAAGTTTGAAGTTTGATTTGATAAGACAGTAAGTTTTAGTGAGATAAAAAAGTGATGGTTGAATGGTAGATAGTTGAATATCATGTCTGTCATAAATTGGAGCCTTCTGTTTGAGTTTCCCACAAACATGTATAAGCTGTTTCAGCCCTAGAATCTTGCATCTATACTGTTTCTGACAGTACTTATCACTTGAGTACTCCGTAGGATCATCTCTTCATGGCCGTGTTTCAGAGTTGTATGAACAGCACATTCCCTATTAATTTCCTGTAGTTACAGTCTTAAGAAACATGTGATCAGAAGTACACCAAGCTATACATCTGCATGAAGGAGTGTGCTATAAAATGGATGGTCTTAAATGTTTCATTACTTTGTAGTTTGCCCTCTCACCTATCCTGTTCCTGATTGTTTTCTTGATTGTAGACATTGTTTTTTTACATTTCAATCACCTTATTGTCCCCAGTGAACTCTTTAACTTAAAAGTGAAAAGCCAAACATGGGGAAGGCTGACAGTAACGCCAACTAATCTATAATGGTATTGTCCACCATGCCTTCAGATGCCATAAAAATCTTTATTTGTGATATAAATGCTTACTTAGTTCTGTAATCTGATGATACTTTTCTGTTCCAGTAACCCACCTTGTCTTGTTTTATGAGAACCGACTGAAAGACCATCATCTTGTCATACCATGTGTGCTGCAAGGACTCAAAGCTTTGGTGAGAATTTCTTCTGGTTGTCACTATTAGTAATAAGAAATCTGTTTGCAGCACTATTAACAGTTCTGATATCCTTCTACTAAATAGTAGTGAAGTGAAGTGCTATTAGGACAGGAGGGTAGCAGCTATGACTTGCTTAACTGAGATCAGTAAAAGCTGCTGCAAAAGAGACTGTTTAAAATGATAGATACCAGAGCAAGGAAATCTTTTCGAAGTCTTCTTGGGATATATAAAGCTCAGATTTCATAGAACATATTTGTTTGCTTTATTTTCTCAAGACTGAGTCATAGTCACACTGCTAGTTTAAACTGCTCATTGATGTTGGATGGTGAATTTAGTCCTGATTGTTTACAAAATGGTGTTCAGTGATCAGCTGACACTTTCATTTTGCATACAAAGAACCCTGTGCCTTAAGCTTATTGCTGCAGTGTACTTTAATGAAGGTAAGACTAATAGTTACCATAATTTGTCTTGTCTCCAGAGTATGTGTGAGGTATTGGCTCCAGGCCTGGCAGTGTCTGTTCTCAAAGCTATCTTCCAGGAAGTCCATGTCCAGGTGAGCATGAAAAGTCTCAGATTCCATGTGATCTTTAGTTTAGCCTTCCTGTTAACATCACTGATAATGAGATGGTTAATCCAACATCCTGTACCTGCTTTGGCCTGCAATGATGAACAGTGGGTAGTTATTTTCTTTGTTTGCCCTTACTTGTTCATATTTTCTTGGTCTCGAGAGAATCAGAGTGCAGGGTTAAGGACTGGTCCTTTAGAGGTTCCAAGTATTATCACCCCCAGCCTCTATGATGTAACGTTATGGAATCTGCCAGCTATAGGTTTCTTTATTTATGAATTTGCCCCATGTAAATTACACTTTTGTTTTCATACCTTAATAGTGTTTATTGGGGAACAGCGCTCCTGTGTGAACTCTGATGTATGTAGTGCAACGTGGCTTTAGAATTGGGTATATTGGATGCTTTAAAACGGTTCAAATCTGTCTTCTCCATACTCTTTGGCAAGTGATTACCTTAACTTCCAACAAGAATAGTGTTCTTATTTGACAAGGCAGTTGGGATAGAGAAGATGAACCTTTGGGTTAAATCTAAAGTTCCGCAAGATTTTTACAAGTTCTTGTGTACATTCATATCATGCCAAGAGGTACCTTGTGTTTTACATGGGACGGAAAATTATTTATATCCACTCTCAAACTAAAAATAAAGGGGAGGTGTTATGGGTTGTTGAATATTCCTGGCCTTCTGCAGAATGTAGGTATGGGAGAGAGCTCTGTCTTGCCTTTAGTGTATTGTGGTTACCTTTCTATCAAGTTAGGTGCCTAACAGCAGAGTATGAAATTATGATAGAATAAAAGTAATAAAAAAATGAATGGGGAAAGATAGTAACACAAATATGAATCTCTAAAATATAAATGGCATTTGTGTAATATTGCTATATATCCCCTTGTGCATTTCTCATCTTCTAGTCTTTGCTGCAACTGGATCGCCATACAGTCTATAGTATTATCAGTAACTTCATGAGTAGCCGAGAGGCAGGTAAGTCAGGGGTGTGTTAGTTTTGAAAAGAAGTGTGTCAGACATCCTATTTGAAAACTCTGGAGACTTGTTTATCAGTTCCTTTCTCCCACAGAACTGAAAAGTTTGCGTGCTGATTTCACCTTTGGCTTCATCCAGGTAATGGATGGAGAGAAAGACCCACGCAACCTCTTAATAGCTTTCCAGATTGTACGAGATATAATTGTAAAGGGCTATGCCCTAGGTAAGTCCAAGTCTTTGTCAGCCATATCATAAAATGGGAGAGCTTATGGTGGTGGGTTAGTTGGTCTTCTTACAATATCTGCTGCATTTGAGGATGCCAACTGATACAACAACCCTTGCGCCTGGGAAGCCTGTTGAGGCATACTTAGCTTAGGAACTTTTGAACCAGAACTTCAGGGTGTCTGGTGTCAAGCCCCAGGACTAGTTTTCCTTTTGCTTTGTGGCCTGTCAAAATGGTGGCATCAAGAGAGATTACAAATGGGTCGAGTCAGCCTTTGCCGTCTTGCTTTGAAGTAGCCTAAATTTGTGTTTGGCAGAATTAGCCACTCAACAGGCTCATACTACTGTTTTTCAATTTTGCAGGGCCCTTTGCAGAGGAATTGTTTGAAGTGACTTCCTGCTACTTCCCCATTGATTTCAACCCTGTGAGTGAGTTAATCTGGCGATATGTCCTTTCTTTACTTCTTAACCAGTTCCCATGCTAAGATACAGTTGCAGAGCAGGATGGTTTGCCTAATGCATGGAGTCAAGAGTATTTTTATGGCCATCTTTACTGAAAGATGGAGGCTTCCATGAATATAATTTTCAGTATCTGATTCTCTTGCAGCCCCCCAGTGATCCTCATGGAATCCAGAGAGGAGACTTGATTGTCAGCCTGCGGGCAGTGCTGACCTCCACTCCTGTTTTTGCAGAGGTAGGACAGCTAGGGTGCCTGATTCATGCAGGTTCCATGGCCCTATGGGCTTTCTCTTGAGTTGAAGGTACTGAGCTGATCAATCTGTTGAACAGCAAGGGTAAATTTTCATATTACGAACATTGCAGATATTATCATAGCTGAACAAAATGTATTTAATCCAAGTATTGTAGAGATAATTACTACTAATTTTAAGACTCAAGTCTATTGATGTCAGGTTTGATATCATTTGAGCAGGTGTGGGGGAATAGGTTTCTTTCACTTGACTCATTTCTAGTCCTGAATTTCCTACATACTAGTCTTTCAGACTTCTACTTTCAGACCTTGGATGCCTCTTGCAGATTGTTGCCTTGTTGATTGCATTTTGCCTCTTCTTGGATTACAGTAAAGTCAAAAAGTTGTGGAACTATGCATTTCTGTAGGCTTTGTATTGTTTATATCAAATGGTCTAGACCTCAGACAACTCTTCTACTCCCAAAGTATGCTGAGGCTTTTACCACCTTTTCCCTCTCACAGTTCCTACTTCCTTTGCTCATTGAGAAAATGGACTCTGATGTACAAAGTGCCAAGTTGGACTCCCTGCAAACCCTGGTAAGAGCACTGAATGAAGATAACCAATGGTCAGTTGAGGTTGTTATATAATCCTCTGCGTATCTGTACTTTTCCCCAATGCAGGGATCAAGCTTTGTTCACCATCCCTACACTGAGGTTTGCTTATCGTTCATGCTGACTCAAGGAGTGGTGTTTGTTATTTTTTTCCAGATACTGCAGCTTTTCAACTGCAATTACTTCACTCTAACATCTCTGTGGTTTCCTTATAGAGTGCTGCTTGCACAATCTATGGACAGAAAGAGCTGAAGGAATTCCTACCCAGCCTCTGGTCATCCTTGCGTAGGGAGGTAGGAATAAATGTTCCAAAAGAAGGATGTTCTGGGTTTCTCAGAAAAGTGCATCCAGACCTTGTTCCTATTCTGTCTTGTTTTGAGAGGGCGGGGTTGTTATTCTAAGAGCCACTTCAAATATTATACAGTTACTATGGTAAAGTGTTGAGGTGGTTTAATGTTTGAAGACACTGTTAAGAGAAAAGAGGAGGATTTAGTTTATGGCATGTGGACTATTTTTTTTTTAAACATTGAGTCTTGGAGTGGCACTGTATCCATTTTGATAAAACCAAGTTTCTGTTTTAGTGTATAGTGGATTCTTAGAACCATAGAGTTGGAAGAGACCACAAAGAGCACCAAGTCCAACCCACTGCTATGCAGGAATACACCATCAAAACATTCCTGACAGATGGCCATCCAGCCTCTGTTTAAAAACTTCCAAAGAAGGAGACTGCACTGCATTCCTAGGCAGCATATTCCACTGCCGAATTGCTCTTACCGTCAGGAAGTTTTTGCTGATGTTTTGATGGAAGCTCTTTTCTTGAAGTTTGAAGCCATTGCTCCATGTCCTAGTCTCTGGAACGGCAGAAGACAGGCTTGTTCCATTGTCCATATTCTTTATCCTGCTGCAGGTGTTCCAGACAGCAAGTGAGAAAATTGAAGCAGAAGGTCTGTCAGCATTGTGTGCTCTGTCAACCTGTTTGTCCCGCATGGTGCTCAATTCTGATGATGAGGATCTTCTTGATTCATTTCTTAGAGGCGTTCTTCAAGGTAATCCCTCGAGTGGCCTACTTTTTCAAGTCACTTTCCAATCCTGTGACAAGCATTCAATTTTTTCTTTGTAACATGCTGTTCACAGGAAGCGAGCAGCCTCCTAGAGGGAAGGGCCTGTCCTGTTGCACCATAAATTGACATACAGCACTGTAGGAAGGGATGAAAGTTACCTGAAGCAGATGGGGAGGAAGGCACAGAGAATAAGTTCTCCACTAGGTTCTGATGCTCTGAGTAGTCCCTAGTATGGTGGCATAAAACCCTGTTGTTTCTTGGTAGGATTTTAGCAGAACCTTGCTGTTTCTTCCAAGTAGTCTTGTTTATTTCAGATTGCAGACACCATCTGTGTGAGCCTGACATGAAACTGGTGTGGCCAAGTGCCAAGCTTTTGCAGGCAGCAGCAGGGGGCTCTTTGCGGGCTTATTACCAGATTACAAGTAGCGTACTTCCCTTGCTGGTGGAAGAGTACACCAAACATGTGCAGGTGAGGACAAATGGGAATAGAACCCACGTGTGTTGAAGAGCAGTGACAATAGTGGTGGGCAGTCCAAGTTCTGTATTAGAAGAAGTTTAGTGGGACATTCTTCTACCACTACCTGAAATACATGATCAGGCTAGAATCCCATGTATGGCAATAGCCTGCAGGTTGTAGTCTTCCTCTTAGAAAGTGTTCTGGATCTCTCTAGCCCATCCTGTGTTCTTTTGATCTCTTGTAGAGTAGCCAGCACAGGACCATCTTGGAAGTGCTGCTTGGTTTCTTGGAGCTGCGGCAAAAGTGGGGTCCTGAAGAGGAAGGTGAGAGGATTCTTTTTTACTTCCTAGGGCAAGAGAGACATCTAGTATTAGGATATTCTACTCGTAAGACTACTTCTCAGTATCAGCTTAAGGCTAGAATACTCCTAGCTTGTCCAGAGTTGTGCCTTTATTCGTGGAATTAGGAACGTGGCATGTCTAGGAGTAGGGTAGGAGTGAGCCAGGGGCTGGAGGACCACATTGCGTCCTCCTTGGGACCATGGAGGGCGCCCTCCCCCTGTTGTATGCCCTCTAGAATGTTTCTATATTTTGCTGCCTTGATCCTCCCATGCCCCTGGTGGGGGCATGCTGGGCAGTTTGCCACATTTTTGCATTACCTGCCCCCAACATTTTAGATTCAGGAAACACTGTTTTTCCAACCAGAAGTCAACTTCAGGTTGGTTTCAAGTTGCAAAAAAGGTTTCTCTTGGACCTAAAATGGCCTAGGGTAGACAAAAAGATGATGAAACTGGTGTTTTGTTTTGTTTTTGTATAAATATTTTTAAAAGTTTTTCATTTGATGTTGGAGGGAATATTGAGGTCACATGCAACCATGAGCTGTACTCCATCACCTCTGGAATAAGAGATGGGCCAAGGAATATTTATAATGAAAGAAAAGAGAGAAACTGTAAAGAAAAATACCTTTGACAGGACATTTTCTTTAGAGAAATTTCTAACCCTGGCAATTTCTGAAAGAATTCTTAGAAAATGTCTATTTGGAAGTTGTCTAAAAGTTCTGAAACCAAAATCCCTTGGGGCATGGTTCTCACTGAACAGGTAGAACAGGGTGAGATACCTTTTCAGCCAGAAGCCCATCTTCCCTCATAAAGAACATCTCAAGAGCCACATGACAGAAGTGGCCATCCGTCTACCCAAGCATGTACTCTTTATTCACACTTACCTATTTACAGTAAACTAACCAATAGGTGTTTATTGAAATCTTCTGCCCTTGTCTTTGTCTTTTTGGTTTTTTTTTCTTGCTTCATCCTCTCTTTTATTACTCCATACCCCTTCTTATGGCAGTTGATCTTAGAGAAAAGGTTCTATTTACATGATTATAATCTTTTTCCTAAGCCTGATTTTTCCATAGGGAAAGCTATGGGTCAGATCAAAAGGCTTCATGGGACTTTAGTCTCTGGGCCACTGGAGCAGAGACAGTATTCACAGGGCTTTGGGTGACAGTGTGATTCCAGCTGAGTAACCTTTGAAAACTATTGTCCTGTATCGGGAATTCTGTCTTTCTGACAGTTGAAAAGAGGTTAAGAAGTTATCATTTCTCCATCATCTAATGGAGATATTACCTGTCTGAAAGACTACCTCCTCACAAAGGAGCCTGCCTGAAATCTTGGCTCCTCAACAGAGGCTCTGTTGCGCATCCCATCCCATGTGAGGCTAGGCTGGTGGATAGACATGACGGGGCATTCTCTGTAGCAGCAGCACCCCAAGTGTGGAACTTCCACCCAAAGGAGGTCAGGTTGGCTCCATCTCTTATGAGTTACTGCTATACAGCAAAGACAATGCCATTTCACTTGGCCCTTGGTTCTTACAATTGTGGCCAGCTTTTTTTAGCTTGTTTTTTAATTGGCTGTTTTTAAGGAAGAGTTTTAGTTTGTTTTAAATTGATTTTAGTCATGTATTTAATGTTTTCAATCCACTGTACACTGCCTTGGGGACCCTGGCAAGCTGAAAGAGAATAAACAAATGCTACAAATAAACAAATGAATAAATATAATTCATCTTGCAGTCCTCTCAGACACATGAAAAGGAATGGAAGATCATCATTATTGTACTGTTCCTGCAGGTTCCTTGTGATCATTGGCTTTTGGTGCTTGAGACCCTCAGGCTCCTTACACAGTATTTGTATCTCTTTTTGGCAGACAAGAGTCCACTGCTTCTCTGCAAAGCATCTCTGTGTTCCATGGTATTCTCTGCAGTTTCTGAGCCCAATGTGCAACTTCAGCTGGTTGGGATCCGGGCTCTTACCTTTTTAGGGTCACTGCAAGGTATGTGGGGTTCTGTGGTATCCCCAGGAAGCTGGGAGTGGATTCCTTGGATACTACTGTGCACATATTGTTCTAGAATACAAGCTGATTTGTTATGTGTGTGCAGGCAGAAGTTTGATCTCTGTTTAGGTGCCATTCAGTCCCATTTTGCATAAGTTCATGCTGTATGGGTTCTCCATGTTTTCAAGGAAGTGGAGTGCAATTCGATAAAACTGTCAGAGTTCTGGTGCATGAAAAAGAAAAGTTCTTGTGGTTCAATCTCTCTTTTCTGTTTCAGGGCTCCTAGCGCCACCAGATGTGGAGATGCTTGTAAACCAACTTGTACAATTCATCTTGCATGAGGAGGATTCCCAGATCAGGTGAGATAAAGACCCTCTCTCAGAACAGGAGAAGCAGCAGGCACTTGAGCTTACCAGAGCTCTCTTGCTGTTGATCTTTATTATCAGATCTGAGGAACTTTGGCCAGTAGCATTGTTGAGGCCTGTAGGTGGTTCCCATTTGTGCTACATGCTTCCTTCTGGTATCTCTGATCAATGTTTGTAGTTGAGGGATTTCTCCCTTGCCCACCTGTGCTGCAGTGAGACTTTGAAAAAACCTCCTTATGTGAGCATAAATGCAGTGGAAAATTCGCTAAAGAGGGCATAACTGGGAAAGGTAGGGTTAACCATCCTTTATTTGGCATTGTGACATCAGTCCAGCACCTCCTCTGCTATAGTGAGTTTTTAAAATATCTTAATTGGTGCTGATGGAAGGGTTTTTTTAACAGCCTGATGGCAGTGGGGAAGGATTGCTGTGTGTGTACACATGAATATAAAAAAGTATCTTTTGTGTAGGGTCCAGGCAGTGGCATCAGACTGTATACCAGCTGTGGGATGCCCTTTTCTTACTGCTTACTCTTGATTTGCTTTGCTAATATAAATTCAGCCCTTGAGGGGAAAAATATTCCCACCCCTGTCTTACAAACTGCTACACAGATTTTTGCATTTTATTAACCTATTACCTATAAATTGTAAACTGAAAGAATTGCATCATTGATGTCTAATCTCATAACTTCTTTCTTAATTCAAAATAGAAATATTTGAAATTTCTTTACTCTGATCAGCTAAGATTTGTACACAGAGAGCTATTTTGATTCCATGTTTGTGATTAATTGGTTATTTTTAAAGCATTGGGTTCTTGGGCTCATAAAAACATCCTTCAGTTTAATATATTTGGTTCTAACATATGTGTGCATTTCATGTCCTTTTCTCTAAGCACATACTCAGTTGAGTCACCTGCTAGTAGCATAGATAAACATTCTTCTGTAAAAACACCTGCGTTCCTGTAAGAATCACTTACAGCTTAATTTTACACTTTATCTTTAGATGCCGGTTTTCATTTTTACCATCCAATTCATTATGTCTCCTCAGTTTTGTTAAATTTTCAACTGTTCTCAGTCTGTCCTAAACCATCCAGTCAGCATGCTGTGAATTCAAACTTGTGTCACAGGACGACTCCCAGCGATACCTTTCCATAGTCAGTCCATTGTTGTAAGCAACTCCATCATCTTCTAACTGTTCTGAGGCAAATCCAGTTAAGGAAAAGTCCAGGAAGCTTGTATCACTGCCTGTCCTTTGCTTTTGTCCAAAGGAATAAGCAGAACAAAGTTTAAAGTCTTGTAAAATCTAGCATGTACACAACACAATATTAGTTTCAAAAATCAGGTCACTATTGAAAGAGTTCTGGTTGTGGCAGTAAGTGCAAGTTATTTGCCCTCTTCTTTACTCCTACAGTATGGCAGCTATGGAGGCTGCTGATACCCTGGCTCCTCTCTATCCAGAGGCCTTCAGCCGGTGCTTTGTTCAGAAGCTTTCAGAAGAACTGCAGTCAGGTACAGCATGTAAGTGGGGGCGGGGGGTGTTGTGGGAGTGTAGACTTCCCTTCTCTATATTATCTTAATAAGCATATGTGTTGAAGAGTTCTGTGTATGTAAATAGATTCTAGCTATACTGTACCTAGAATATGCAACCAAGTTGTTGCAGGTAGCTTTAACCTGTGTCTGTGCTATTCCTAGCTGCAATTTGGTGAAGTTAAAGTGAAGAGAATTTAATTTCTGTGGCTAGCCTTTCTTGCCTCACTGCCCTGCATTTTGGACAAACTCCCCATTTAACCATTGTGCCTGTTAATTTCAGACATTCTGGAGGATAACAATCCACCCCAGCAGGAACGTTACTTGAAAGCTCTGGCAGCAGTGTCCACCCACCCTAGCATAGTGAGAGAGACTATTCCAGTCCTTCTGCAGCAGCTCCAGCAGGTTCAGAAAGGTAATGTAAGAGCTGTATGTGATAAAACAACAGAGTGTTTGCACGGGAGGGGGCTGGTTAGCGCTTGCAAAAGTTCTGTATTTGTGTTAGAGCAGGGTGGGCAACTGTGGAAGGTTAGAGGGCTGTATTTCTCCCCACCAAGGATCTTGAAGGGCCATATCCCCCCACTGCACCTTCTGGAAAAAAAATGGTTTTAAAAATTATTCACAAATGCCTCTGAAGGCATGTTATTTCCTCCAGGTTTTTAGGCATTCCCGGGCCATTTTAGGTCCAGGAGAGGCCTTTTTTGAAATGAATGGAAGTAAAAAAAAAAAATCAAAAAAAGTTATCTTTTGAGCTTGAATTAGCTTGAAGCACCTGGAGGGCATTTTTAACCTCTGATGGGGGACAAACATTGTGGAAATGCCTCTAGGGGTCCTTTATGTAACTTCCTAGAGGGTTCTGAGGGCCATTTAAAAGTAACTTGAGGGCTGCAGGCAGCCTTCAGTCTTCACCTTGTCCATCCCCTGTTAACAGGAGTGTTTTTAACAGGAGTGGACTCTTTTACAGAAGCAATTTGGATTTGGTAATCTTTCAGCCCCATAGCAGAAGGAACATAATCTGTTGTTACAAACTTTGGGATTAGTGTAGTGTTTAGATATCACAGCCTACTGCTGCCACAGTGTGATGGCTTTGGAGATCATAGCTGCAAATGCAGCTTAATATCTTAGTTTTTTTCCAAGGAAGGAAGTATAGTTCCCCAAACTGAATGAAACATGGAGCTATAGTTAAATGAAGATTTTCTGGTTTTATTTTTCACTTGTGTGGAGGAGGAATAAGATGAACATTCACTCAGCCAGAAGGCTTATTTGCACCATAGCTTGTTAAGCAGAGCATAATACAAACATCCAAACCCAGACAATGTGTTAGTCATTTTTCAAATATCTACGGACTACTAACCTATCCAGAATGCTTTTTAATATTGTGGATTACTGTTTTTAAAAATTCTTGTTTTGTAGGCAAGATGCCACCAGGAACCCAGTTTGTGGTGTCTGTGTGCCAGAGCCTGCAGCAGGTGGCGTTGAAATGTCAGCAAGATCCTGAGAGTTATTGGTACTTTCACCAGGCTGTGGTGCCCTGCTTATTAGGCTTAGCAGTGCAGGCTGCTACGCAAGGTAAGGCATAGAGAGATAGACACAGATCTGACCCACTCTGCATTCTACCAGTACTTGCAGCTAAAGTGGAACTGTACTTACTGAATACATTATGGATATAGCTTTTATTTTGTACTTTACAGCTCTGAATCAATGGGAGGGGAGTGAGAGTGTCCAGTTCCATTCTTTAGAATATTCTGGGCTTATCTTCTCATTTTGCATGAACTTCACTTATTCAGGCCAGGTAGTACCAGCTCCTCTTTCTCAGATGATCATTATGCAAGTGATAGATTAAAAGCATGCTTTGGGGTGGGCATCTGTTGCCCTCCAGATACTTCTAGACCGTAGGTCTCATAATCCTTTACCATTGGCTAGGGAATTGTAGGCAAAAAATTCTGGATGGCTACCCCTGCCTTGGAAGAGAGATTAAACGGAAATCTCTTATCTCCTCTCATTCTCATACATTCTCATTTTTTTTGGCACTCAGAGAATTCCCACACAATGCTAAGCAAGGCGCTACTCAAAGAGGAAGCCTTATCAGCCATAGTACCAGTCATCAGTGCAGCCTGTACGCACTTAAGCCCAGAGTGAGTAACTTCTTGCCTTTCCCTGATCTCTGTTCCTACAGTGTGTCTTATTTCATGTGCTTTTGAATAAGGTCAGGTTCCAGCATAACTTTAGCTCTTTGGTGGGGAGATGGGCTACCAGTCTCTCTTTTCACACATTCTTTGATGCTTCATATTGTGCAGTAAAACGATGTCCCTGCCACTATTTCCTTGTCTGTTCATGGCAGGCTGGCTGCCCAGAGTGTCTCCAAAGTGATACCCCTCTTCCTAGATGGAGAGCTATCTTTCCTGCCCGGAAACAGCTTTCCTAGCACTTTCCAGCCTTTCCAGGTATGTTGGGTGAATGGGATGTTGCTTTTGCAGTGTTTGGGGAGGTTATGGTCAGAGGCTTCAAAATGGCCTCTGTACTGAAAACGATGATGTGTTTCCTCTGCAGGATGGGCAGTGTCCAGTGACAGCCCAGAGAAGGCTTGTTGCTCTCCTCATGGCTTTTGTCTGTTCATTGCCAAGAAATGTGAGTTCTGGGAGAGATTGCAGGGGCAGCGTGGCTGAAATAACAGATCTAGTGCCTAGGCAAGTAGTGCTGGGAACCACAGGATTGCCTGAAGATTTGCAGTTACCTCCATGCCTTCCCTTCCTTCTTGTTTGTTGATAGGTTCCAATTCCTCAGCAGGACCGGTTGCTGCATGAACTCCTAACTCTTAGCTGCTCCTGTGACTGCCCCTTCACTGCTACAGCTGCGGCCAAATGTTTTGCAGGTCTTGTTAACAAACACCCAACAGGTAATAACTGGATTTTATATATAAAAAAAATCATATATAAGGCATTGCACTGGTACTTTTGACACACCAGAGTTGGATGAAACCTTCTTGATTGATACAAAGAGATACAAAAGAGCAAGTGGCAGTCACTGTGCCTCTCCTCTTAACAGGGCCTCAGCTAGATCATCTCTTGGGAATGGCCTTGAACAAACTGGAGCAAGGCTTGAATGAGGGTCCCCATCAAGGCCAGGCTCTCACTTTGTTGTTGTGGGTAAGTTTGTGTCATTCCCGCCCCCCATTCTCTCGGCTAGTAATGCAGAGTCTAGTTTATCTTTCTTTCCTTGCAGGTTTGCAAGGCTTTGCTGCTTCGCTACCACCCACTAAGCACTCAACTAACTGACAAGGTGAGCTTCAGAGAAGAAGTGAGATCATCAAGAAATCCAATATGTTCCTCCCTTATTGCATTTTAATGGCTCTTGTACTTTTGCCCTACAGCTGCTAATGCTTTTGGGGGATTCAGTCCTTGGCTCTAGAGTGAGTGATGGCTTTGCATTGCTCATGGCTGACTCTCCAGATGTTCTGAGCAAGAGCTGCCATGCGGAGGTGCGCCTCATGTTCCGACAGCGCTTCTTCACAGAGTGTATGCCACAGTTGGTGCAACAGTTCCATGCAGCTGAACCTGGTGAGAAGTTCTTTAGTCCCATTCTTTAATAAAAACATCTGCATTAGAGAATTGACACTATACTTAAATCAGGAGTGGGCAAAGTGCAGGCCATCAGGGCCATTTTTGTGGCCTGCTGTTTTTTTCCCCCCTCCAAAATGTTGCCCAAAGCCCTTTAGGATGTCTAGATGGCATCTCCACCACATTTGGATCCCTCCTGGATCCCTCAGGGATCTAACAGAATTTATACAATTTTTTGCAACACTTTCTCAGAAAAATATTTTTGCCCCCAAGTGCCTTCTGGGGAGTATTTCCACCACATTTTGGGCCCAATCCTGGGCCAATATGGACCCAAAAAAGGACTTTTTCAAAACAGAAAGTGACTTCCACTTGCTTTCTGTTGTTAAAAATAAGCCTCTCGTGGGCCTAAAATGGCCCACAGAGGCCCCAAAACATAGTGAAAATGGGCTTTGTCCCCTAGAGGATATTTTGGGCAAACAAAATTGATTGTGTGTGCTTGTTTGCTTGTTTGTTTGCTTGTTTGTTTATTTTGCTGGATGGCACTCCAAAGTCTCCTGGCGCGTGTAATACGGCTCCTTACCCTTTAACATTTACCCACTCCTGGTTTAAATTGATGTAACTCATTCAGTTTCTTCAGAATTTTAATCTTTCTTGTCTGCCAATTTCTTGGATTCTTACATGATGGTCAGAGGTTTTTTTTTGGTTACTACTGGCTG